>CM060953.1:68381146-68751146 GCA_030765055.1 Mantis religiosa | reverse complement strand
TTCCTCTTCTTCCTCTTCTTCCTCTTCTTCCTCTTCTTCCTCTTCTTCCTCTTCTTCCTCTTCTTCCTCTTCTTCCTCTTCTTCCTCTTCTTCCTCTTCTTCCTCTTCTTCCTCTTCTTCCTCTTCTTCCTCTTCTTCCTCTTCTTCCTCTTCTTCCTCTTCTTCCTCTTCTTCCTCTTCTTCCTCTTCTTCCTCTTCTTCCTCTTCTTCCTCTTCCTCTTCCTCTTCCTCTTCCTCTTCCTCTTCCTCTTCCTCCTCTTCCTCCTCCTCTTCTTCCTCTTCTTCCTCTTCTTCCTCTTCTTCCTCTTCTTCCTCTTCTTCCTCTTCTTCCTCTTCTTCCTCTTCTTCCTCTTCTTCCTCTTCTTCCTCTTCTTCCTCTTCTTCCTCTTCTTCCTCTTCTTCTTCCTCTTCCTCTTCTTCCTCTTCCTCTTCTTCCTCTTCCTCTTCTTCCTCTTCCTCTTCTTCCTCTTCCTCTTCTTCCTCTTCCTCTTCTTCTTCTTCTTCTTCTTCTTCTTCTTCTTCAAAGCAGCACTTTCATTATGAAAAAGTATTTTACCTAGTGCACTGTGGAAGTGTTGTATCAGGAACGATTTCAGATTAGCATCAAAATGAAATATTATTTTGTTCTTCAAACATGGAAAATGATAAAACTGCCTTGAACATTTGTCATTTGTTATTGTACATCACATTCCTTCGGAATATACTTCAAATTCGGAAAAAGACTTTGAGAGTAATATATGCTTCACAAAAGTAGGTTTCACGTGTTCAGAATCTTCCTATTCTTAAATCGTTTCAAGAAGGGTAAAGAAAGCGTTTAATAGCCTAGTATCTTGTAAAGACGTAGAACAAACATTTTGAAGTAATTCACTTCAAAAAAGTGTCATTTTTCTTCTACATTTTTACGCACGTCGAGTACATTCAACGTGGAGAATTAAAAAATACTTCCACAGTACTGCACCCGTTGATATTAGACCGAGCCATCGTTCTTAATACAAGTTCCTTCATTTAAACCCTAACGGACGCATGGCACTTCGGCTGTGCGTGATTGGATGTGCAATAGCCGGCTTTGCTACTACATAAACTGTGTGTATAAAGCAAGTATAAAGAGTTACTGGGCCTCTGAAAATCCACACCGCGTTCAAGAAATCCCTCATTGTAATCGGAAAGTTGGAGTTTGGTGTTCTCTTAGTGCTAGATGCATAATCAGTCCAATGTTCTATGAACAGACTGTAAATGCAGTGAAGTGCCGAAATGATATTTTCACCCAATTTTGTAATGAACTAACAGAAAAAGGAAAATCCTATTGGTTTCAACAGATTCTGGTATTGCCCAAACGGCAAAAGGGAACATGAATAAAATTAGGAAAGTGTTTGAAGACAGTGATTAGTGCTGGTGTACATCTCTGTCGCTCCTACAGACGAAGCTTCATATATTGGAAGAACTAATACAAAATATTTTAAATCAGAAACATTACAGTGAACCAACTTAATCGTGTGAATCATGTGTTCTCCCGATATTAGCCTAGGTAGGACATTTCCAGCATGAAACTAGGAGCTTAGGTACATGCTTTACGGAGCCCATTGTTGATCAAGGCGGTGCGGCGAGGCATTCAATGGGACGGTCGTGGAGTGTGTAGATAAAAGCTCGACGAAACGAAGAGGGGGGGAAGAAACGGATTTCTCGAGAGTTCTGGTTATTTGTTCTAGCCGTCTCGATTGTTGGAGAACATTCTGGAATGTGAGTAATGTATAAAAAAGAGGGGGCCCGCCCGCCAAAGTGAGTCACTCGGTGGTTGAACTCGCGTGCGTGAAGAGCTGTGTTTGTTGTGGTCGTTGACCTTGCAAGTTGTATTGTATATATGACGTAATCCTGCATCTGTAAAAGTAGACAATGTGTGTTTCTACGAAAATAAAGTGCAATTTTTTGTGTTTGTATCCTGGACCTTTGATTTCACGAACCCACAAGGTCACATTATGTAGGAGGAAAGCCAACTGTGGCACACCCAATAGCGCACAGGCGAAATGCCATAGGCCCGTTATATATTAAATGAAGAGGTATATACATATCTGGGGTCATATCTTTCTATCGCAGTTGTAATACGACTTCATACAGAATAGTACTATTCCACCTGCTCCAGAGTTGAAACTCAAATGTCTAACGTGTTAAATACATAAACATACCCACAATGCAGATCTTGATAAAACTCCGTGTTTGTTAATAAATTTTTGTGGTATATTTTCTAGATATTACTTCCTATGTGTTTGAATATCCAAATGCTTTACTCATTTTCAGTGTTGTAGCATCAGTTGTTTCTGGTGATATCATGGAGAGAGTACGGAATTTTAAAACCAGCATATAGTGTGAGCTAATTTAAATTTTTAATGTTATTTCTCTGCACCATTTTGCATATCTCTTCCATCTGCAACGAGATGTATAATGAAGCTATTTCTGTAAACGTTTATCTACATTAAAATCAAGTAGATAAGGGATTAAACTTCCGTAAGGGTAGGTTATAGAAATAGAGTACAGAAGCTCATATGAATGTAACTTATAACCCATTCTCATTACACAGCATTCCATTAAGTGCTGCTAAAACTGAACTATTATGATTGAATAGTTATAAAAGCTGTACCAAGTTTTGCAGAAGGTATTAATCTTGGATATGTGGCTCCTGTACTTAAGGTAATGCACGTGTGAGGTTTGAAAATTCTACATTTTTTAACAGTTCTTTTTGGAACTTTTATCAGTTGTATAGCACTTTAACGTAAGTTAAAGTACCACGTTTCAAATTTTTAGTTAATTAGTTTTTAAGAAATTAATGTATTAATATTTTGTATCAGTATATTAAATTATAGTTCTACGATGCAATTTTTAAATTTATTTAGTGTAACGTGAGCTTTTGTAGTCCCAGTGAGCTAATAAATACTTTTAGTTATTAAAATAAATCCTTTATCAAACATTCGAGAAAAAAGATGAGCATTAGTTCTGGTGAAAACTGCATTTCATCAAGAATCTGTAATATTAAATATTTCTTTGGAGTAAAGAAGTGGATAAGAACAAAAGCATGTGATAATTTTATTTCTATATCTGTTAGAGCTCTGTGGTAAGTTTTACAATTATTGGTGGAAAACTGCATCATACAGCAGATTTTGAACTACTGAAAATATGAAGAAGTGCAAAGCGAGAAAATCATGTAAAGGTTTTGTAACATAATATTTAAATCTTTATGACCCACAACTTAAAACTGTCCAGCTCCATGAGGACACCCTCCTGCTGCTTTTTGCTTACCTCAGCTTGAAGTTTGGAGAGGTGCAGCTTCTTCCTTGAGGGCCTTGAAGCTTGTTGGCATAAACTTCGAAAATGAGGTTTTTAAATCATTTGCACCACTGGTAGCACATACTATTCCTTTATATCCTGATTGCAACCTGATATCTCATTGGAAAATATAGATAATTTTCTTGCAGAAGCACACTCAGTACCTTGAGACTTTGATGCACTGCTAAATGATTGACGGTCATCCACTGAAGAACTCTGGAACTGATCTGCTTCTGGGTTTGATGGACCATCATACACAGTTTCTTCCTTTGAAGTATTTCCCTTCCATCGTTTTTGTGCTAAATTGTATCCTTGAGAACGCCGTTTTGAGCTTTACCTACCTCTATTTGGTTTTTATCAAAAGGTGACCTAACCTAGTTCCATAATACAACACGTAAAACTACTCAAGAACCCTACTACTAACCTGTAAACTATTATCTAACTAGTTATGCTCTTGCTACAACGCACTGAGAAACACTACACCTCCAAAGCACACACAAAGAAAAAAGTAGAAAAATTGCGAATTTCAGCAACAGCAAAACGTAAATATTCACTAAAAGCACCGTATAAACACATACTTTCGTCTTTGTCAATTTGCAATAATTATGAAACTCTTAATTCTTAAAAACTTAGTGTATTGACTTTTATCGATAGACCGAGCATTAATGTAAAGGTGATCATAATCCATGTTCAACGCTAATATTTAGATTTCCATACCAATAATTTACTTCTGATAGACTAAATTTTATCAAAATCTGATAAAGCACTCGTAGTTCTCAATTCTGACGCAAGTAAAACAACTGAGCAATTTAAAGGCCTTCGACTGAAGTCACTTATACGATTCACCTCTCTCTGCTGGTTCTGACTTTGTCCGCCTCTTAAAGAGCAGAAGGCGACTGTCGAGAAGGTTATGTTGTTACTATTGCGCCACTTGTGTAATATATTCCATTGTTGTAAGAGTCTGCGTCACTTTAGTGGACATCTTTGTTCAGAGAGTGCTTCTTGGTGGAGTGTATCAACTGGCTAAAACTTGAGTTGCCCTACTTGGGAAACATTGCTTTTGTCTGCAAGCAACAGCAACGAGCTGTCTCTAAGCGCTGATAATAAGTTTCGCCCTGCAGGACGAAATTTCTCTTGGGGTCTTCCATTCCGTAAGGCGCCTTTAGCATTCCTTTATATATAGGATTTTGCGTCATACCACGAGAACAATGCAACGCGGCGTATTTTATATTGGACTGCTCTAAGCGATTTGAGTCATGTTGGGAAGTCAGATATCGAGCTGAAACACTATTTAATTTTTACTGTTTATATTAATCATTATTTCATTTAAACAGCTTAGAATTGTGATTGCCATACTTATAGAAAACTCATAGATAATCTGTATATTAGGTTACTCTATGTTACGGGTTGCTTTACTTCCCAAACAGAACGGTCCAGTCTGTGAGGAATTATCTTGTGATTGACACTTGAGTGCTGAATGTCAACTGGTAGGAGCTTGACAGGTCTTTGACCAGTCAGGCTGTAACAATGCATTGCCGTCAGTTGCATAACATCATCGGCGTTGTAAGATCTGTGAGTTCAGTAAAAATTTACGTGCGTTTTCAAACGTATGCATTAATTAGATATTTAATGTACAACCATTTAATTCAAGAACATGTTCCTTAGTATTATACACTGTTTCCATAAGAATTTTGTATTCTAATTGTTAGATTATACTAAGAACCTTACTCTCCTATATCTCGCTAACTACCTGGAAGTTCAGCCATTCACGAACATGGCCAGAGCAGTCTGAGTAAACCCCGTGAGCATCAATTAGAAGGTAATTTTTCACCAAATTTATTTAACGGTGGCATGTACTGCATGTTTAGCCTGTGTTAAATGCCCTGAAATTCTCCCAATCCTGAGTCAAAGATGCGCAATGACACTGACCAGTCTACTTCCTTAATAAGAGAAGTGAGATTCAATGTTTCACTTGATGTGAGTGTGATAGTTGCAATCCCTTGAATAAATGAGTTCCTATGCGCTTTATAGTCTCTTGTTTCCCCACTACTCTCATTAATTTTCAATTCTCCTTTCTTGTGCAAATGGTGGGTTGCGACGTTTTACACAAGCTGCAAATTAGTTTAGGTTGGAAGAAGTTTTGCATGTTTTAGGGCTCAAACATGTCCAGAGGTTTCCAAAGGATAATGATAAAGTAATCACTCCCAACCGATGTCATTATTAAAGCACTCCATAGAACATGTACCGTATGATCCATAAATTGTAAATAGAAACTTGCTTTTACTACTCTAATTATTGACAAATAGCAAAACTTTTATTCAGTTTGGAATGGATATAAGGCTGTCTTAAAATTTGTATTTTTGTCGCTGCTTGCATACTTAAAATTTCTCTTGCTACCCAGGACTCATTTTGGAATTGCTAACACGTTACATTGAAATTTATTTTAATTTAGTATTTGTTTTAACGCATAGATAACTCTTAAGCAGAAATGAGACCCCTGTGTTACGTAGCAAGGAACACCCATATAAGAATCCGCGAAGAACCCAAAACAGAAGACTAAATAACTTGAATATTGTTAGCAATTTTAGTTAGACAAACTGACTACTATATTATAAACCAAACGGTAAAAGTGTACTAAGTGAAATAGGAAAGGGTACCAATTTGACCCCAGAAGGGTTTGATGCCCATACCACGTAGGGGAAGTAAAGTGGACGACGAAAAAGAATTAGAAGAGAAAGAAGACAATTAAGAAAAGGGAAAAGTAAGATATTTTACAGTAAATAAATTATTTTATGTTTTACTTACATATTTCGCAAGAAAAGTCATCCTATCTTTGATCTGTCTACTTCTTTGTACTTAGAATTTGTCAAACATATATAGTATACTTGCCGGATAGATACTGAACAATAGAAAATAATACCTCACAGTTTCGTCATTTCAAATAACAAACTACAATGACAATTTCAGTTTTCGTCAAAATATTGGTGCAATTTAATGACAAGGCTCCACTTTTGGCTTAGGGACAGCGTGGCCAAGGACACTAGGTGTCATTGGCGAAAAGGGAAGCTATCGTTATTGTTATAATTATAATCATTATAATCTTTCCCATTATATAATTATTACTACTACTTCTGCTACTACTGCTATTTCTTCGCGTCTTGGGTTTCCTGGTGCTCGATAAGTGCATTCCAAACCCAAGCACTCTGGCGGTGTCCTTGGTTCTACAATATTGCTTTAAACGAGAAGCGATATAGGGAGAGGAATGCCGACACCTGTGACCTGATGCATTGGAGAGCTTAACATCAAAGGAGAATTTAGTTGAATGTAATGCTAATTGCAGACACACTGAACCCCAGTGGTGCTTGAGGTGCCTTCGAAGGATTCCAACCGTTGGGTACCTACATATCCTTGCCTCACTCCTCCATAGCATAGGTACGCAACAAAGGGCAATATCCTGAACAATGTTAACAACAACCTATTTCCTTGAGAATGACCGAGATATTGTCTAATAAGCAGGCATTTAATTATTAAGGGAGCGATGTACGCTCTAATGCTCAAAAACATATTTTTAAAACATTTTATCATGAAAATTAACTGATTGTCTGAGTAAAGTGGTAGTTAAGCTAATATTAAGATTATTAAAGGACTTTTAGTAGATCATGTTGTCTTTCAAACTCAAACATCTAGCCATGTTTTCCTAAAATATGTTAATTTCATTTGGAAAGCCTTTTTTCTGGGAATTGTCTTAACAGGAATTGAATTTTGAATGTTTCGAGCACATCATGAGGCAATTCCTACTCATTTTGGGTTGAGAAAAACAAATATGACAGTGAAAACCTTATATCTTATTAGCATTACATAACTACACAACTAAAATTACTTTATATGTGATTGCATCAATCAGATTAGAGCTTTAGTACTTTTAGCTTTCAATATGAGATTTTAAAAAAATAATTTTCGGGATGGGATGAAATGGCATTTTTTGTATCTCAGATGGCATGCGAGAAATGGAGAATCGGCTCATTGCCGTTGATCACTGAGGTTGCACCAACCCCATATATGTATCGAGAGTATTAACAAAACTTTTAAAATAGTTTTGTAATGTTTTTATTCATACGCTCACTTGACACTTTATAGTAGCTTATGGAACACTGTAGCTCGGTAAAATGATGTTCATTTGTCTATTTTAGAATTCTTAAGAATGTTTCTGATCGTGTGGTCACATTTACAATGGTTCCATTCGCCTATATCTTGGAAAACTGTGGTTTAGAACGGCTCTCCCGTTGGTTTGATGGTTAATTCGTGCACCTGAAAATAAATCATAATATACTTTAATACACATACACCTTATTAGTGATTCATAAGTAAATAAAACAATGGATTACTGTTTATATGAACTAAGCAAGTGTGGATACTCATATATAATCACAAATAAGAAGACATTTCTTTCAATTATAACAAAATTTGGATCTCCAAGTATATCCAGTTTAACATTGTAGCAGTTACTTTTATACTTCATGTTTTGTTAAGAATAGTCAAAGAGATTAGTATTTATAATACAAATTAATGTGAAGTAGGCAATGGTGCAACCATGGGAAGGTAGCATGATAAGTTGTTGAATGTTTTAAAAGATTTTGTTCTTCTGCTTATAAAATTCTTAGAGATAAGACATGTATTTGTCTATCCGATTATGTGCAGAAACAATTTTGTGTAGGCATCAAAAATGCATAAGTAGCGTGTGCTCAATAAAATAAATAGTTCACCTTGGAATCTACCGCTGGTTGTAAAATGACTACATTAATAACATTTGTAATTGTTTAAAAGAATTTAAAACTGTTTATGAGGAATTAAATTTCCATCTTTGAACAATAAAAATATTATGCATTTTTAAAGATAGTAATACTATCTTTATCAGTCCCGTTACCGTGATCCTGGGAAAGAAAAAGATCTTATCACTGAATTACAAATGCCCCTAATTATCCAGATTTCTTCAAGATCGTCACAAAAGGTGAGAAATTAATCTGCAAACTCCACCATCCCAACGAATTCCGCTTTGAGATTGCTTCCCAACCTGGAACTAAAGATAATCAACTCGTAGATCATCGTTTCATACTCCTTCTAACATTCCGCTACAGAATTGTCAGTTGAGCTTATTTCCTAAGTATCTCTAAATCCTAAAGGTATAAATGTTTTATATTTTGAGAAAAACATAGCTTTTACACATTCATATGTAAAAACATAACCATTGTATGCGGTTTATGTCACATATCTAAGTGGTTCTGAAAATTGTGTAATAATGATTCAAAAATCAATATACTAAATTATATCGTTGACTGTATATAACATTCTTATCAGAACATTCGGACTTCGCGTTGTGTTTAGTAAGTCATTTTGGAAGTAAGCTCTTCAGTTGTGTTACTGTATGTTCTCCAGTTCTCAAGAGAGAAACTCAAGTTGATTGTATTAGGAGATATATGATTCCTCTGAAAGGAAATTTGTATACAATAAAGAAACGCTAGCTATCTTTACCTTCCCTACCAGGTACACAGCAGGTAAAAAAGGGTGTTAATTGCAATTAAAAATTTCATACTGAAATTTCACGAATTACCCGAGTCTGAATCCGAAATAGAATTTTTTTAAAACAGGTCCTTGTATCCACGAACAGCATGAATCAAAACGTAAATCTCGTTGAATACCGAACTAGTCATTTAATATTGATATCTCCAAGGAGGTTGACACGAAGATTTCCAAAAAATTCTCTGACCAAAAAGAACCGTTTACATGGAAAAGGTCTCAATATACTTTATTGAAAGTGGCATTAAGAGTTATGAATAACATCCCATATTTTTAAGATTTTTATAAGACATATATTTTGAACACCCTGTATATAGCCTCAAATATTCATTCTAAATGAATGTTACCCTACTGGCGAACCGTAAGAGCGAGAAAGCTGGCTTTCGCTATGACGTCCAATTTATACCAATTACATTTTCTTTGGCGGGGGAGTGAAACATTCTCCAGATATCGCCTGTTATTAGTTTGAATTCGATAATTATTATAGTTGTATCAAATGAGAATACATTATATTTTTAACTCTTGGTTATGGAAAGAGATCCTAATTTCAATGTGTTCACAGAGCGACGAACTCTTAAAGGATTTGACTATCACTTAAGTCCTCTGTATTTCCATATTCCATTTATGCCTACATAAAAAGTTGTGGAAGCATTTTCGTAAATCTCGATTAAAATTAAGTAGAAAGTGCAATAAGTACTCTTAATATTAGAGGAAGTCATGTGTTTACAATACATCAGATATCTAAATCTAACCTATATCTCCTTCTAGGACTTGCCTGTGTGCATATTTATGTATAAGAACAAAAGAACTTGTATAGCATACTTTGAACTGGTATTATGCTAGGAAGAATATTTGACCACATGTTTTAAATTTGAACGAAATATTAATTTAGCTAATGTTCATAATTTTCAAAAAGTATGATCATATAGGATTATTTCCGGTCAAATGAAGTTCGTGCTCCGCCCTGTAATCAGAACAGCTTTAGTATTTTCCCTCATTTCATAAGGAAAATGAATGGTGATATGTGGACTGTTGAAAAATTTCCCATCGCGTCTTTGGAAGAATGAAATAGTGGGTAAAGGGTTTTTAGTCTAAGGTTAAAGATATTAAACATTAAGTGGTGAGAAAATACTCTGAAAGCATGCTTATATGTGAAAGTTTGTTACTAAAGGACAGGCAGCATTTTAAATATACAGGGTACATTGCTGATTTATTAGTGAAAGATTCCGGAAATTACGTGACAAAAACAATAATAAGAAAACTGAATGGAGAACAGGTGTAAATTTAGTAGCCATTATACCATACTAATTTACCTGAACTCTGGGTGGAGCACTCAGTACATAGATGACACCATCAGCGATATCCTCTGGTTCCAATGTAGGGCACTGGTTATACATTTCCTCTGGAGTTATCCCTCCAGGCAGAACCAAACCAGAAGCAAGCGCTATCTCTGTACGCACAGTGCCAGGACTGAGACTCTACCAACATAAACATTTTGAATATTTGTTATAATAGCATTGCTGTCATAAATGATCCATTTCAAAAATTACCACTCAACATGCAGCATACGTTTATACACAGATCACAGTTGTCGCTGTAGACTATTAGCTTTAGATATTATACATGCAAACATATAGCAGATCTTATTGATCTATTCACATTATTGGGTTAAATCGATATACTTATCTCGCTTTCATTTTCAACGATATCAATGATGATCATGATAATGATGATGATAATGATAGCTGCTGTTATAAACACATTTATTTATCACGTAAGCGCTTAGTCTAAAGCAGAAGTTACTCCTGAGACATGGTTGCACCCATTCAGAAAAAATAAAATCCACATGGACGTTCTGGTAAAAACTATCCTACTCGAAACAACCAAAAAGAATACTCTGGAGCGGGGAAGCGGTAGATATCGCTTCTTATTCTTCACGGGTCATTTTCATGAGAATACTAGACGGTTGAAAGCTATACCAATGTCGGTAACAAGCCGATGTACACAACCCCGTGACCCGTAACATCGTGCCGCGGACACAGTACTCTTTGTATCCCTCTCTCTCCAAGAAATGTATCTCAAATAAAGGAAATCTTTTTAGAGGGGGTGGTTAATAAATTTTAAGGCGTACAACTGCCTTTGGCTCTTAATGTGCTGATAACTCTTTCGTTTATAGAAGCGTAAACAGTAATTGAAGAATAGTACAATTTCTTCAATATTTATTCTATTTAAATTGGTAAATAAGTATGCATAGGAAAAGCAATACAATTGTAAGCTATTGCAATCTAAACTTCATAAAATATAAAATAATGAATATTATATACTTTGTTGATTAAGTAAAAAGGAGTCGTTTTTATTCCAAATTGTAAAACTCCAAAACGTGTCATTTTTGTGGGCTGCATGATGCCACTCCCGACTCAAAACGTTTACGACCATGATCAGGAGAGGATTAAAATGAAAGTAGATCAGTTCGATACGAGCACAACAAAATCCTGCAAAACAAAAATATAAATATCAATTTTCACAGGATACTCTTCATTTGTGAATAGGAAAATGAAATTGTTTTCATTTTACTTTCCTGTTTTTCCGTCTTATGACCTATTGAACTACAAGAAGTTGTAATTGATGAACAGGAAATTCCAGGGATATAAGTAACATACAAAGCACTACCCTGGTGTACCAGGAAAACCCCGAAAAAACCCATGGTTCAGGTAAGTAGGCCACGGGAATCGAACCCGAACCACCCGAATGCGGGCTACACACAAAACCGCCTGAGCCATCCCGCTCGGTGTATGGCGCAGGAATCTCTGAAAACAGTTTTTGTGAAATTCACACGTCTCGATTACATTGGGAACGAGGTTTACAGCAACATCACTAAGACTTACCGTAATTCTGATATTGGACTTGCTGCGAAGAAGTTCACGGCGTAGTCCCTCTGTCAAAGCGGTCACGGCGTTCTTGGAGGCTGAGTAGAAGAAGAGCCGCAGATCGTCACTGTTGTGAGGTACTCCATGTCCGGAAATACTGTCAACAGAGCGAGTTCCCAATATTTCAGATTTGTGAAGTTATAAATCAAAGAGCATATTTAGGATAGCTATTTCTTACTACCATTACTTATTTGTGCGAAACTTCTACCTCTATTACAAAATGACCCTGTGTTGCTGTCAACTCATATCATTAAGCATACTGCTTCTGACCCAGACTGCACCCAGAACATACAAAGTATGCCTACATTTATCATGTAAATGTATCCAATGTACCACGTTTAAATAAAAATGTTCAGGAGCATTTCTGAGGAAATGAAACTTTTGGAAGGTATTTTCATATTAGAAGTATTTTGTGATAGGGAAGATTTTCGTTGAAAATATCCATCTCGGAACTTTGGAAGATACTAAACTTAAGTTAACTTCAGACGTACTTCAATTCGTTATCCAGTTTATCTTCTGCTATCTGTTCTAGTAAATATATTATAAAATGTTTATATCCGGATATGTGTCTGCTTCTGTGAGAATAAATAACACCACTAAATATTTCGAAACGTAATCAATGATATTGGTGATTTAACTTACACAAACTGTAGAGGCACACTTTTGAAATCAGGAATCAGAAATGAATACTTCAACACCTAGATATGAGCCACAGATCTTCCGCTCTAGGCGCGGCTATTCTACCACTGAGCTACTATGGCAACATGCTGTACAACACAAAATTCTCCAACTGATTTGCATTTTCCCCGTAGACCACCAAGAGACCTCAAATTTGAGGTCATATGCTTTAATGGTAGCTTACAATTCCTAAGTACTTAAATTCCGGACTTTTTAAGACTTTATTATACCTTTAATTTTATAAAGACAACCAGTCAATGATTTGACTGACCATGTGTAGGCCAATTCATGAAGGAACTTTTGAACCAGAAGTTAAAAAGCCAATGCATATGCTTATTAGTTTACAGTTAATCTATAAATAAGTTAACCTATATAAAACATTCCTCCGTCTTTCGTCTCTAAGAAGGCTTCAAAATATCATGGCTTCTTCGCAATATTTAAAAAGGTGTTTTATCTAGACAAATCTCTGGTCACAAACATGAATCTGGAAACCTTGGTTTGTTTTAATTAATTTAATTTTTATTTTTCCTGAGATCCTTTATTTGAGTAAAGGGAAACAAGTGAACATCTATCGGGTTCTGTCAAAACTAATTTTAACTTTTTAAAGCTCTTGTTGCACATTGAAATTTTCTGCGGAGATGAAGATTCATGTTGAATAATGTAGAAAATAATTTCTCTTAGTTTTGGTCATAATGCTGTGAAAGCAACTAAAGGAAAGATCAGCACATTACAGCCTCGTTATGTGCAGCTTACTGATCGTTTTTAACTCCAGAACTATCATCGGACCATGCCAACTTTTGAGCTCCGCTTAGAAATAACAAATGGATGAAAAGCACTTAGCTGTTTATTTCCATACTTTTAACTTTCATTGAAATTCATGTAGGTTACTTGTATCGTTAAGTATTTTCTTAAAACTATGAATTCTGTTCCATATTGTTGCCACAACAGCTAATTTAGTGAATTTTTGTTATTTTACACTTCGGTACCGCACGCAGCATCTAAGGATTGACCTGTCTCAAACAAATGAAGTGTGAGGTACAAAGTCATTGCATACATTTATTTATCAGTTGCTTTTCAAAACTTGCAATAACTGAACAACTGAAGCTTGCCGGAATAACTGAAGCTTTTAGTTCCTTGTTCATTCAACAATAAAACTGCTGTTTGGACCATTCCACAGTTCAGTCAGTACTTAACGCACTGTAATTGCTTTACTGCTCCAAAGACAGAAATCCATTAGAACTAAACCTAATTATGCTAAAAAAGGATGGACTATAGGGGCAGATTTCATCAAGGCTTTTATGGGCTACAAAGCCTAAAAAGAGCCACAATGCCGTCATGCACGTTTCTAAATAGAAAATTTGGACCAGTCGTGGTACCCATTCAAGTGATGAGGACTTCTATTTGTGAAAATATTACGTTCGAGATTAATTTTATTAATTCATTAACCTATTACTTTCCTTGTCACGTACGTAAATGACAAGCCGTTGCATTCCAATAAAAAATCGATACTGATACTCCACCGGAATACATATTTTATGGTCCCCTAATTGAAAAGAAGTATTTTTGGACAAAAATGACATTTTGGTTGTGTATGTGTGTACCTTCTTAAGGCTTAAAAAAGGAAAAACAGGATAAACTATTTGCTACTTAAGTTCCGTATCTTTGAAAGATAGGACAGGAAATTAAAGGTGTAGCTTCCACCACACGCTACCCCTTAAAGTTTTGGTTTTCAGATCTTCAATGCTTCACACTATTTAGATTAAAATAGCACACGAAGCTCTTTAAGAGGCAAATTAAATATGTAGGTATCATGAACTTTCTGAGAACGGTCTATATTAATACATGTTAAATAAAGGTAGCAAAATTTATGTTAATAAAGCACATCGGACATTCCTATATGCATTTTTGAAAATTGAGGCGGTCCGGCCTATAGCGAAACACGTCGGGCTCTCCCTTATGCTCAACGCCTCACAATTAAGGATCGGTGACGTGAGAAGGTTAAAGAAAGGCAGAGTGTAACCGGTTCGAGGTGACTTGTAGCTCCGGCATGAGAACTCTCATCTATACTTCAGGAGAGGGTGCGTCCTGACTGGTTGTGGGTTGAATGATGACATCTCGAATCTGGTAGACAGAAGTTTATTGTTGTCCTTGGGCTCCTACGCTCGCCACCGTAAAGTCGTCGTCGGTGTGGTTACTGTGTTTAGCGTCACTGTCAATACTGTGATGTGAAGAGCAGGGTCAGTAGCACTGTGTTGTCAAACCGGATGTATTTATCGTCTTCCCTATATATTACTCTTCTCACTAATTCTCACTGGAGAGATTGATAGATATTGCACTTTGTCTCTGTGCATGGCGCGGAAGTATACTTCTTAGGCGGCGCCGAATACGCGTCCGTGTCACCTAGGACTGAGGACCGAAGTGCCCTTTCTAGCAAAACCTACTTTCCACCATCAGTTTCAATTACCCCAACTCTAGGTATTTCTCGGAGTTGGCAAAATCTCATGAACAAATATCAATTTTCTATTGGCCGGTAACTATCCCCACTTGAGATCAGTGTTCAGAATTTCCAGCTCCGGAATTAAAATCAGATACGCTTTCTCTAACGGTCCGCATGCAAAAATTTATGCGAAGGCATGTGCTCTACGCGTCGGTCAAAATCTTATAGCCTGTTGTCAGAAGCTCGCATGAGATTTTAACAATGAGTTGGTTTCCGACTGGAAGGCGCCAAATTTTCCTTGAGGGGAAAAACAGACAATAGAGTAGGGTTTTTTTGTTTACAGGGATTGCAAAAGGAAGTTTACTGACCTTCACAGAGTGGCCTTGTCACTGTGGCGGTCTCCGGAGTATATGCTAACATTATGGCATACGTCTAAGCTGGTATACGTCATTTATTTACATTTATTCGTTTGTTTGTGTTAGTGTTTCTGATATCAGGTTATATGTTGTGTCAGTGTTCCTAGTTGACAGGGGCTGCGTCAAAATCCTATAGACTCTGAGTGATAGTGATGATGATGGTGATGATGTTAATTAAAACTACGCATGTTTTAAAGAAATGAAGCACAATAAATGAAGCTCTACACTAAAATTAGAAAAATGAACTTAAATCATTTTCATACATATAACCATCTATTGCCTTCGTATGTGGATCCGAAACATGCAATTAGCTACAGCTGGAAGATGGAAAATAGAGCATTATTGATGGGATTCTTAAGATGCAGTATTTTTTTTAAATACGAGATAATTGGAGAAGGGATAAGAAATCACTTATCTGACAAATTTTTTCAAGTTATAGAACTGAATATGCAGAGCTCTTAATGTCACCAGAAGAATCCCGACAAAAGTATTTTACACATAGTTCAAAGAATGGGAGACAACCGGAAAGAGAAAGGATATAGTACTCTGATCATTTTGTAGTCGGAGCAGGCATTCTCTTATCTGGCCTATAAAGTTCAGAAGGAGAAGAAGAAGAGAAAGAACAGGATATATCTGTACATATATCGTGTTATTCAGTCATGTAAACATACCCTAGAATCATTAAAACTTTCATAAATCCTGCTATGAACAGTCAAAGACATTTTCTCATAATGGCACGTCCACCCACCCCTTTAACTGCACTGGATTAGCATGGTGATCTTTTCAATGGAATATTCCCATATCGACAGATCGACATTTGGATGTCCATAAACAGCAATAAATACTTGAGTGACTCACTTCAAATGGTCAAATACTAACCCTCCATTGTTAAGTCATATCGGACGAAGAATGGAATGGATGAAATGATGCTCAAATGAGCCCAGGGTCCATAAAGCTTAGAGTTACCCGACATTCGTATTTCAGGATAAGGGAAACCCCCCGAAAAAACCTTATCCAGGTAACTCACCCTGACCGAGATTCGAACTCGGGACCTCTTGAACGTGAGGCAGACATGCCACCACCACGCTACCAAGGCGAGACAGGAATATCCCATTTCGTATTAACTTGTACGTAAATAAATTTGGCAGCTTTGGCTTGCTGCCCTGTCATTTGGAAGCAGAAGATATTCCGATAATAGTTTTTTTACATAACTTCGAACTGCATGGAATAATAGGAAAACGACGTATAATATGAAAATCTTGCTGGCAGCATCATTTTATAAGATTTCCACCCTTCTAACCGATGTAATGCTACCTGATATCCACACGATAGTTATACGAGGGCTGTTCAATAAAAAATGATCAAATTTTTTTTTTGACAACGTACCTTTACTCATCCTCATAATTTTGATGGTTTCTCAAAATAGTCTCCCCTGAATACGATGCACTGTCCCAGCGCATTTGCCAGTCTTAAAAGACATTTATTTCGAGATCCTTCAAAATCACCTCCGCAATCTCCACCACAGCTTCTGATAATGGATAATGCCTCCCACGAAGGTATATCTTGAAATTAGGGAATACAAAAAAGGTCACATGGGCTAAATCCACACTATAGGGAGGGTGAGGGATACGCTTCCCGTTAATTTTTTCAAGATATTCAGGCAACAACATTGTCAATATGCGGCCGCGCATTATCGTGGTACAGCATCCAGCCTGCTTCATGGAAATGTGGTCTTTTGCACTTGATATGTGCTTGCAATGTTTTCAGGACATCCCTGTAGTATTGTCCAGTTACTGATGTGGTGCAGGTACAACATTCTGATAAACCATTCCATGAATATCAAAGAATGAGATGACCATAACTTTCCCAGCAGAAGCAACCACTTTTGCCTTTTTGGGGGTTGGTGATGATGGAGATTTCCACACTGAGCTTTGCTGTTTGCTCTCAGGGTGAAACTGATGTAGCCAAGTTTCATCAGCAGTGACTACGTTTGAAAGAAACACCGGATCCTCCTCTAACATCAACTTTAACTGCATTTTACCTCGATTGCAGCTGTAGGAGATACTGAACATGTCTGAACATGCCCGGTTCTCACAGGCGGGAACCAGGAGTACCAACAATGAAACTACTACGGCGTGTTGTTTTCACATTAAGCTAACAGAATTTAATAATATTGAATTTAGTGCGAAAAATTATGACCGTAAGAAAATTATGATCATTCTTTATTGAACAGCCCTCGCATTTTAGATTACCTATTATCGGAATTATTTATAAGAGCCTAATTTCTACTTAATGCAAGATGCTGAAAGAATGGTTTAAATTGGCATATGTTAGATTACCTGTCACTGATAGGGACATTTATCTTCAACTTTTTTCCTGCCTGCCGGTCTGTTTCAGTGACACCGCAGCATTTAATAGCGTCATAAATACCTTTGGAGACAAGCCAGCGGCTGCACTTTTATCACATCCTTTCTTTACACAATTATTCACTTTTCATTCGTGAACGTCGTTAATTTATGATCCTGTGTGCAGAACTATGACAACAAACGAGTCGTTTGATAAAGGTCTATAATGAAATACGAGCGGATACCCTTCCGCTATATTGAGATATTAGATAGCTACAAGGTTGCCTCAGTACATTTCGGAGGTTTATCTCGGAACGTTTACATCATGTGTGGACCACGACTGTGCTTTGCAGGTATGTGGAAAATATGCATCTAAGTGACAGTGTTTTGGGTTTTGGAAGAGACGGCATTACTTCAATTATATAAGTTCATTTGCAATGCTGCTATAAAAATCTAATGCTATATTTTTAAGACTTTCTCTATAACGTGTTCTTAAAAATGCCATATTCTTCTATGTAGTTCGAGTTAATCAAAATAAACTTGTAAATGCTATTTTTCTTTTAATTTACGTCCTCCAACGTCGTCATATCGGACGATGAATGAAATGGGAGATATGATGCTCAAATGAGCCCGGGTTCCACAGAGCCTAGTTACCTGACATTCCTCTTTCAGGATAAGGGAAAATCCTGGAAAAACCTTAACCAGGTAACTCGCCCTGACCGAGATTCGAACTCGGGACCTCTTGAACGTGCGGCAGACACGCTACCATCTACGCTACCGAGGCGGGCATAAGTGCTTTTGTCACATTCCTAGTAGCAACAATGGAAACAAGTTAACAAGAGATAGGCCTAAGCGATAGTGATCATTTAAGGACCATTTCCATTGCATTACGAAGAGCAAATAAGGGCTTAAATGTGTACTTTAAGGGTTCTGCAGTTTTATAGAAAGCGTATTGCATCCGGTTTACCATTTGTGCTGAAGTCAATTAGAACAAAGATCACTTCAGAGGTCATTTCCAGAAAGTTGAATATTGTCATCTCAGTTTTCATGAAAATATTATAAACATATACCATTTTACTCAAAACCGTTGTAGTCAGTTTTGAGAATTTAAGCACTTCCGAAATATTTTCCGCGCAACGCATTGTTTGTACATAAGTACCAAGATTATTATTTAACGGATTGCACATTATGGAGTTGATATGCAGTATCTAACTCAAACTTGACTCAAATTAGACAGTTTCTCTAGCAATTTTGAGGCAGTTGTCTTCAAAGTATTTTCTTGGAAATTTAACCTAATGTGCTTTCGCAATGTCGCTGTGGCATCCGGTATAAGGCAAATTGTACTCTGGGTTGAGGATAGTCGTAACCTTACTTCCACCTACAAAGAAAGTCGCGATGTTTCCAAAGGTATTTGCACTTCGTAGCGTTTTTTAAAAGTGTTATGAAAGTTGGAACAAAAAACATAAATAAATTTTCTTCGGTGTACTTATCAAGATCCAACTTAGGTTTAAAGATGATGCACATACCCCTTTCTTATTGTGTTTGGACATTACCTGTTAATGTGGATTATATGACCATCATCAACACCGCGGTTCTTCATGCTTCGTAAAGCTTCCTTGGTGCACATGCTGAGAGCAAGCACGTTCAGGTCCAAGATGCTCCTCCAGCTAGACACGGGGCCCTCTGGAAACAAAAGAATTTTCCAGTGTTACTTAAGATATGTTCTGTTAAACGGCACAAATAGTTGTACGCATTTTACAAACAGTATGATTTAGCGTGATTTGTTTATTTGTCTTTTAAGTGTAGTACACAAAAGTCTTTTACGATCATCAGGCTGTTACAAGAATATTCAACGTATGTACTGTGTTCCTCATGTAAATAAATGTTATGTTTAAATCAAAGCCTTTCAAATTATTTAAAGAAAAGATCAAAATAGCGCTTTTTTATTTAAATGCTTGTTTGGGTGGAATTTCTTTCAAATTCTAATGTGGATTACCTGGAAGATTTTGAACTTATATACCAATTTCAGTATTCATCAGATATTTAATTTTACAAATATCCTGATTTCTCACTTAAGCATATTCACACGCATGTCCTTTCCAGAAAGTACTTCTTGGGATTCAAGAAGCCACGAAATATGTATTTCTTGAATATCTGACTTACATTACCATAATCCCTCTACTTTGATTCTATAGATAAGAGCAGACAAAGTATAACTAGTGACCTGGTAATACAAAGCACTTGAGGAGTAGGCTAATATATGGAAATATAAGTCGTATTCTTTAAGTTATAGGCTCAATAAACATTTAAAGTAATAAATATTGACATTTTATTCAGATTTAAAATCTGAATATGTTTGAATATTAAATGAGCTAAACTTATTAAAACTTATAACGTATTTTCCCGCATAAGAATTACTGAAACATTACTCGTATTCTTCAGTTTGCTTAGGCTTATTTCTGTAATTCCTAAGCATTTCATACTCAAACCGTGCCAATACAAAAAGGTAAATAACATAGAACCTACTGCAGATAAACGCCTGCAAACTGTACTGGAAGTAACGGTGGATTATTACCTGCATAAGTGTAGTATTAGTTCAACTTTAATTCCTTTTGTATTGACTTTCACGTTTAGAATATTCTATGCCTTTTAATGAAGCACCCATGAAGAATTTTCGAAATATGCACTTCTTTTGTTTCCACAAAGCTGATTACATTTCTCATCGTGCATACAAAAGGGAATAAATTCTCTAATTTGATACACTTCCCAAAGCAGACTATTTCAATTAACTTAAAGTGTATATTGTGAGTTTGGAAAGAATATTAAAATATATAAGCCGTAAATAATTGGTAAAATAAGTCATATGAATTTTTTAAAGCGAGAATATGTTTTTGAGTGAAAAGTATCTCTTCAGAGTTGATTCCAAATAATAAATCATGGACTCCCAAAATATGTACGTGTAGCAGTATGATATTTAAATTACTGTATCTAATTGTGCTAATTGCTTTTTGCTCTTCGCCTAACAACTTTCTTAGAAAGGAATGGTTAGTATATTACCTAATGTTTTCTGTAAGGAGTATTTCAGACGCAAAATGAACTGCACCTGTCAGTATAGAATATCCTCTTTGTTTCCAATGTGTGCACTTCTATACGTGACTTACTGATTTGTAGGTATAATGTCGTCAGCCTTGCACAAAACATCCGTACTCACCTACGCATTGAAGTAAACAATGAAGCAAGGAAAATGCAATTATAGGAGTCTAATAATTATTTAAATAAACCTAAACATTCTTTACTATTACTTTCTCAATGAAATTGAAAGCTGATGGTAATACAAATAATGGACATTTGAGCACTTACGAACCGTGACTTATACCTCCATTTGATATTAATTTCGTAAGATTGACTCGGACATTCTATCCGCTCTGCTTTATCCGTCCTACCAACCTTTCCCTTGCTCTCGGGGAAAATCAGTGAGGAAAATCCACAGCATTTAGTGGTACTACGAAATCGAAAGCATATTACTCTTAGTAAATACAATTATTAGTTTACAAATGGAGTTAATGTTGATGGTGCTGTTGATTGTACCTCCCGTAGGGCAGGGGATCCGTCCCATTCAGCTGTTGTGGGGGGGAGGGGCGCCGCGGACTCTTAGCACTCGTGGTACCTCTGTCGTTACCAGAGGAACCTGGGCCGAACATACGAGTTGTTCGGATTGGGTTGGACTTGAGGGGCAGTGTGTTCCCGACACCCGCGGGAGATCAGGTACCTCTGACCAGACTTCGGCCGCCCGGAGGGGGTAGAAGTTTGCCTCATAACTCCCGGGTACTAGCCTGCATAGCTAGTAGAAGGTGTGCTAGATCACCAGGTGGTCACACTGAGGTTTTCGGCAGTCTTCCCTGCGGGGTTGACGCGCGAAAGTGGCGTATCCACTTTCATCCCGTCTGGACGTTGTTGTCGTTGAGAGCGTGGGGTGTTTTAGCCAACAATGTATTGCCCTATGGAAAGAGCCCTGGAGTTTCCGTCACTCCCGGGTATAACTAGGCCAGGTTCTTCGACTTTTGGGTAGATCCTCTGCGCTTAACTTAACTGTTGATTGCACAATCGACAGTTATCCCTACAACTGCCTGCAGTTTTACCCCAAAACTTTGGATAATACGGAATTTAAAGCATATATTTATTAATTTCTTCCAAAAACATCAATAGCTTCCCATAAATACAATATTATCAGGTACACATAAATCGAGAGTAATTTCAACGAATTTACAGTATACCACAGGAGAGAAAGTCTCCGGGGCCTGAGACGCAGGGGGATTGTAGAAGGTTCCCACAGCATCCCTAGACAGGTTTATGACACCCCATCTCGGTACAGTTGCAGACCATTCAAAAACATTCTGACGGCTTCTACTTTTGTTAATGATTCATCTCAATTTTAGTGTACAGAGTGAATAGGCACATGCTGTTTTTAACGGTTCTGCTCCTTGTGTAGCATGTTCCCTGTCATACATATGCGCTGTCCTTGTTCCACCTTGTCCCACCCTTACTTGTGTAAGGGGGCACATTCCTTTCAGGGACCTCCGTTGCGTTGCTGGATAGTAAATGAATTACTTCATAGGGTATAGGGGAAGGCCGTGCAGTTACGGCCGGGTTAAGTTTTTTTTTTTTTTTTTTATTTTACTCTGTAACTGTGTTGGCTAATCGGAATCTTACTATAGTATTCTCTTACCTTAAGACATGTTCAGTAGATAGTATAATGCAATGACTTTTATTTTTTATTTATAGTACTTAATTACATCGGAAGTAGAACAGATAGAATTTAAGGCTTGTAGAAAGTGGCTTGCAGTAATGGTCATTGCTTTTTCAGTTACCATACAGATTGTCAGTGATACATTGCACTGCCACATATACAACAATAGTAGAATACAAAAGCATGGGAACTTATTGTCACCATTTCTGCTCAGTTTACAAATGTTTAACTCACTAGTTTACAGAAATCGCAAATATAGCGTTGTTATAGGCCTCAGAATATCTTCCGTGTGCTCAGAGCTACACCATCATCAAGCACTCAGAGCAGACAAAGAACTGAAGAGAGGAAGAAGATATCTGACTATAGCACACGTGGATGCACAAGCTTGCTACTGCTTACTTGAAACTTCTGGCACATGGAGGCGAAAAGGGAAATCACAGTAGTCGCCAGTATTTCACCACTCTCCCCTAAATATCTTGGCAAAGAAACTTGAGAAATATAAATACTCAAATACAACATAGCAAGGTCAATAATTGGGTCCTCTCGCTCTAGTCAGTGTTGCTTTTTTATAATTAAGGAATACATACTTGGCCATTTATATGGACATTGCCGCAAGAAAAGGATTTATGGCTCCTTTAGCCAATTCTCTCTTAGCAAAATCTCAGAATTTCACAGTCTGCGGATTTCTCCTGGCAACCACGTTAAAGCAGGATAGGTTTAATTTCAGTGCTTAGAAAGCCATGTTGGTTTTCTTAGACAGATTTGCTTTCCCTAGAAACACAGACTTAACGAGATGTCTCTTAACACAAGTAAAGTTGGTTTCATTAGAAAGTTTAGAGAAAGTTTTCTGTGAAATCCTCTGACAAGCATTTCTACTGCAGGAATTGGAGATTAGATTTCTGCCTGCCAGCCATGACAAAGTTGTTTCTACTTCGCACTTCGTGTAAGGAATATATTCCTTTCAGTTTTTTTTACAGGTTTGATAGAAATATTAAATACGTAGAATGAAGTTTCCCTTAAAAATGTATGCACATTAACTCTTCTTATACAAAGGTGAAATCTGTAAAATTGTTGTAATGGCGATTTAAACAGCTCCTCTGAATTTTACGACGACGACGTGCCTAAGTGAGAATGAAAACCTTGCATTGAGGAATATGCGGTCTGATGAGGTCAATTCAAACTTGAGGCGCATAATTGCGCTTAGTGGGCACCGCACCCCTCCATGTGGATAAAACAGCTGTTGAACTTCAGCAATATTTTAAAAACTTGAACCGCATTAAAATATTGAGCACAAACTTCGACCGTCTTGTTATCGAAACCTCGACTATTAAAGCCTACACATTCTTCAGGCACTACCTACATCTCTCTCTCTCTGTCTCTGTCTCTCACTCTTTTTAATTTACGTCCTTCAACGTTAAGCTATATCGGACGATGCATGGAATGGATGAAATGATGCTCAAATGAGTATGGGGTCCTTGGAGCTTAGAGTTACCCGACATTCGTCTTACAGGATAAGGGAAAACCCTGGAAAAATCTTATCCAGGTAACTCACCCTGACCGAGATTCGAACTTGGGACCTCTTGATCGTGAGGCTGACATGCTACCTGCATCTCGTTTTACCTATGGGGCATTCCTTAAGTAGGTACATCCAAATAGTCTTAGAGCATTTTGAGGTGACTTAGATGTAATTTGAAATTGGAAATACTATGATGTCTTATTCAGGGGCAACGTACCACTGGATAAGCAAGATGCAACTTGAAAAATAGCACAAAGTAATGAATGAAAGCATTCCTGTGACAGAATCATTATAAAATTAAGGATATTGTGTATGAAACTTTATAGTAAAATTAGAGCATTATAGTTTATTTAATTATATTATGTAAATATTTTACGGAACACTTGTGACACTGTTGTTTTGAAAGCTAGAGATACGTTGAATCGTTGATTTGTTTCCTTTAAACATGTAACTGCAGTATCAGGCAGCGATTAGGAGGCGGAGAATTAATCGAAATCAGATAATTAAAAAGAAGATAAATTATTAACATGCTTTGCTAAACTAATATAAAAATCTTGTCATAATAATATGAAATTAGAATTGATAGAGTAATGATTAAAATAGCAGTTAGCGTAAATAATAAGAAGGGAAGAATATAATTTTATATAGCATACATACTAGCATACAGGCAAGGAAAACAACATTTTCTTGTAAAAATCTGTACATTTGGGAGAGACAGGAAGGAAGGATGGATGGTTATCTATGTGCTAGTAAAAGTTCAATGTGTGAGAACTATAGAATATTTCCAGCCAGGAATGTGTCGGGACAAAGGGGCTTTCAAAATACAGTTGAGTATGAACGCTAAAGGGATTTACTTCGCTGATTTGATAACGATGTATACCGTTACAAACAACTCAGGGTAGGCGTTCCCCATCTCAGGGTGGGCTGAACTTCAAAGGGTTAAATGAGTTTTGCAAACCAATGCGAAAATTCGAAATAAATGAGAAATCAATAATAATGTAAGATTTCAGAAGGGTGAGATAGTTTGGTGATGTGATAAAGTTAGAGAGGGGGTCAGAATAATGTTCGAACTGAATCGTGAAGTAAAATTACTTACTTAAAAGGTGATACTACGACAAGAAAGACGTATTCATACGCGCTAAGAACAGAAGCGAAGATTTATAAGTCTGAAATGTAGGGAAGTTAAGCGCAACCAGCGTAAGTGGAAACAGCATTAGAAGTTTATTAGAGCAAAGTAGCCGCCGTATAAAGAAGAAATAGTACCCACGCGGAAGTAACTTTAAACAAGCAATCCAGGGTTCAACTAAAATTGAATTTATGTTAGGAAGTTTACTAACAGGTGGTCACCGATACAAGTCGATACGCAAACTTAGTAAAAATTAAACCAAATAATTCTGTAACGAACCAAGTGTTATTAATACGACTGAGTAGCCAACAACCACCAAAGTCCATTGCCTACAACCATTCACCTGAGGATAAGAGAACTCATAGCTCCAATTAGAACCCAGTCAATTTAACACAGGTATGCGGGTTTGCCGCAAACTCTAATTTATTCTTTCCGTATGTAAGTTGTCTCGGATTAATATTTTGATACTTTATTTTATATCTTTTACCTCAAATTTACTCTGATTTGAATACATATTTTTACAGAACATCACAATGTGCTATTTAAAAATTGAAGCCTGCCATTTACAATACTTTTATTAATTTGGTTCATGAAAAAGTATTTTACATTGAAGAATTGAAAAAGGACTATAAAAGCGATTTATCTACTTTCGTGTTTTATGAAGAAATTTATTTTAACTGTTCTGAAGCTTAAAAAATGACATTATTATACTTCATGGCAAATATAAATGTACAGGCAGTGTTGGATGTGTCAATTTTTTCTTTACTTAAAAATATTTAAGTTTATTGTTTTAAGGGCAGTTTGGGATGGAGCTTTGAGTTTTCGAACTTTATTTACTCACATTAAGTCTGCCAATTTCCAAGCAAATGTCTTGACAAATAATAAACGTTATGCTTAAATTCCAGTTTCCCTAACTGGCATACATAAAATAAGTGACACTTTTTGTATATAACAGCTTATTCGTTTTAAAAACTAGTTTAGACTTACTTTTAATATATTATTCTATTTATACTATTAAGACAGCCAATTAGTACATTTTATACAGCCCTCTATTGGAACAGATTTAATGCTTTAAACTTCATAGTTGTAGAAAATACTGAAAAACGAAAATTGGTTGCACGACGAAAGAAAGAAGGTAGCATCCAAACTTTAGAGCAGTTTTAGCAGTTAGCAAGTTTCATTTTCATAGCAGTGGTGACATAGTGCAAGCATGCTATATCAATGTGCTCGCCTAACGCGCCTGAAGGTTATAACAAGTAAACACTGAATGTTTAACTCTGTAACATCCTCCGTATGCGTGTATACTGTCTCATAACTAATTGTTTTAATGTTTCCTGGCGCCTCAGTCTCCAGCCGTTGACAGCACGTTAAAAAATAGAGAGATGGCTTCTATCGTTCAGACCAGAATAGGGCAGATGGAAGCCATCTCTCTCCTGATCTTATTCAGACGCCTATCCCTCTTAAAAGCGCTACATCCTGTGTTTTGACTTGTATTCCTCTACTTTCCCGGTGCCACAGTTGCTATGGGGTGTTCCACTTAACAGATCAATAGACATTTTTCTGATGAGCTATCCATTACGACTGCTTGACATCTGTAGGTGTCGTTTTTTTTCTGTTAACCTGTATCACACAGCCACTTGACAGTAATATAACTTCTTAGCTCCGATACATGTTTCCAGTACTGCCAACTTTATGAACATAAGTGCTAACCCTGCCCATGGAGATCAGATTCTCATATATGCCACAGCAGTCATTTAATATCTTATGTGCGCTATGTGCCTAGCAAGAACAGGACTCTAACGATATCCAGAATGACATTAATTCTCTATGTCATCATCCAAGGATTCATCTCCCTCTTGTGAGGAAGGAAGAACAGCCCGCATTCAAGCACCAGAGAAAAATCTTTAGACAGGGCAAATTCCGCCGTCAGCAATTGCACACCAAGTTGCGTGCTCCTACAATCTTGGAAGATATGAAAAATGAAATAGGTGAAAAGAAATTATGGAATGGAAGAAGAAACACCGGGGCATCGATCTGAGAAAACCACGAAAACCCTGAGGTTAAAAGGTATGGTCCACTAGAATCAAATCTCTTAGCTTCCAAATTCCAGTCTCACCTATCACTGCAGGACTACCTCGTTCTCTAATTTAGGAATTGCTGTTATTCTGGTACTCCTGTATAATCATCAAGTACTCTTTTCTATCATCTGATATTCTATATCCGTCAGAATTATATTGATTAAATGGCATGCATTATAAAGGAGTAGCAGACGAATAAACTGATATAAGGCACATAATTTATTAATTTATGATTATGTTCAATCAAAAAGGAAAATCAAAATGAGACAGTAATTAAATCATCCTTTGCTGTTCTGTAACTGGATATCTGACCGACAAAAGTTCAGTGAGGTTTACCCGAAAGTCCGAATACCCCCCCCCCCCGTCTCTGTTACCCGGGAGCGATGGAAAACTCCATTGGTCTTTCCTTGAGGCAATACCTGGAGTCTAAAAGCCCGCCTCCCCCCCATCGACAACGTCTAGGTGGGTGGAAGTGGATACGCCACTTACGCGCGTCAACCGCTCAGGGAAGACTACCGGTAGCCTCGGTGGGGTCGCCTGGTGATCTAGCGCACCTTCTATACCAGCTCTACAGGCTAGTACCCGGGACGTTTAGGTAACCCTGTGCCCCCTCCGGACAGCCGAAGCCTGGCCGGAGGTACCCAATTTCCCGTTGATTTCCAGAACACACTGTTCCTTCTAGTCCAACCCAATCCGAACAGCTCCCATTCGGGGAGGGGGTCAAATGTTCGGCCCGAGGTTCCTCTAGTAACTTCAGAGGTACCACGAGTGCTGAGGGTCCCCAGCGCTCGCATTAAAGCAGCTGAAGGGGCGGATACCCTCCCATACGGGAATCTGAACGACAGGCGATCATCCTAATTCCTTCTTCCAAATACTCTGCACAGAAGACTTGTTCTTCAAAGATAAGCGTAGAGCCACAGAAAGTGTATGCCATAAACCGAGGGGTCAACATATGGGAAGCATTCCATCAAGCATTTAAACTTCAAGTAGAGAAGTTAGGGGTCTGCAACGGGTTCGTTAAGGCTAAGAAGTGAAAAACAATTTAACACAAGAAAAGTCGACGAAAATGGAGCAGTATTCTAACGCTCTTAAGTAATGTCTAAAAGTTGGTGCACATCCAGCGTGGTTACTAAAAACTTCTTCGTACTGTCGTTTGTTTTAAAACCGATAACCTTCTGTGTGAGTTTTGCTTATGAATTACACCTTCTGATGACGAAGAATGTCAGGAATATATTAATGCAGATAGACTCTCTTTCAAGACATTACAACAAGCGTATCGAAGTATCTTACAAAGAAGTATCTTATAAAGTATCTTAGAAAGAACTGCTGGATATTTCCCTCAACCCTTTCCACCGCTACCTCCCATATTAGGAATACATGTAATCCGACGGGGAAAAGTAAAAAGAAAATAACGTCTATTTGTATCTCACTAATGGCTATTTCTGATACGATGCTTTCGTATAATATAAGCAGCACGTAATTGTAGCGAAGCTTCTATTTGAGATGAGAATACCTCTGAAATTTTAATAGTCTACCATACCTTATAATCTTGCAAGATTGTAGAGTGAATTTTGCAATAGTAATCAAAGACACGGAGTTCGATAGCTGAAACAGCTTTATATTCCTACCTGAAAGAGAATTGGCAGTAGCAACTCCAGCATTGTTGACAAGTACATCGACACCGCCTAGATTCTGCGTCACCCAGTCAAAGGCAGCTACTACTTCATCTTCCTTTGTGATGTCCGCTTTTAAAGGATAAAGGGTGCCGACGGCATCTGTTAGACCCTCCTTGAGACTCTGAAATGATAAGAGTGAGAGAAATTGTTCATTTTACCATTTCTTTTATGAATCTGCTATATTACAATTCATGTGCTGTAGGATATAACGCTGAAATCTTCAAAACAAAAGAAGCGAATACGACCAATCGAAACGTCTCTCCTCTTTTCCCTTCTGGAGCTGAATCTATGTTGAACTACCTAACTTACATTAGCTTAATTTACACATTTTATGCTATTTCATTTTAGCTATCTGTTCCTCAAGAGTGGAGATATATATTTCTCACATTCTATCGATGAAAAGAAACATTATGAAATTACAGTATTTAAATTTATTTATTATTTAAAGTCGCTTCAGCATGAGTAATATCGCGACTAAAGGATTCTGTGTGAGTGAATGAAGTATGAACATTCGTTTAAATACCAAACCATTGATTTAAGTTTGGTGTCTTCCAAGAACGTGAGAGTAAGGTTTTCAAGAAAATCTCTCACCTTCTGTTCAACAGGTTTTCGTTAGCAAAAACTAACACATTTTATTTAATGTCGCATGAGAAATTTGATTGAGAAATTTGATTGAAAATTTGATTGAGAAATTTGAGAATCTTAACATAAATCTCAACATTTGTAGTAGTAAGAAATTTATATGGATCCAAGGTTGATAAGTACAAATGAATGCCTCCAAGATAATTCTTCAGTATGAATTATGACGTTGTGTAATCCATATATGTTAATATAAGAAAATATCTATTAAAATACAGAATATTCCAGATATTTTCTTCCGGAATTAGCTATTATGAAAAATGAATTGTTATGAATTTAATTTTTAGCTATTGTGTCCTTTTACAAGTTTAGAATATTCAGTTGCCTTTGATAATGCCATAGAAAGAGTCTGGAACCTTAATGCCAGGATATTGTGTCCTGTTTTAAATCAAAACGATGAAGATAAAATAATATCCTTTGTTAAGTATAGCTTGTAGAAGTTGTGGTAGATATAACATCAGAAATTAAATTGCGAAGTTCACAAGCTCTAAAATAAACAACCTCTTCCCCTTTAAAATAAATAAGAGAAACAACAACACGCCCTTTAGTTTCTGGTTGGAGTGTTTATGTTACATATAAATATTGCTTTACACACTCTTGGAAATCATTTTTACTGTGGAAAACATTTATCTCCTGTATTGTAAGTTAAAGCCGGTTTCCTGTCGAAGCGAACTTCAATCTGTGGAAGCGAATAATCAACGCTTTACCTGTTGGTAAATAACAGGTTTTGTTAAATGACGTAACATAAATGTGGTTTATATCCACTCATATCATTCAGAAGGCTATTGCAACCACAAACACAGCCTGTCATTATTTAGACTAGCAATTTACCTGCCATAGCCTATATAAGCTTTTCTAATCTCTGTTTCATATAGCCTTGCCCCGCTGACATGTATCACTCCGAGTTCAACTACCTCCTCATCCTCCTAATTGGCTAATGCTTTCGCGCCATAGGCCATAGGCGGAGCCATCCCGTTACATTTAAACCTGCAGTAGACATCATAATAATTGCCACGAAGATAGATAAAATCATACAAATAAGAATATGAAGGCATGCAAAAATACAAGTTTATAATGAAACTGAGCAAGTTAAAACTGAATGAATGAGCAATGAAACAAACAAGTTTAAAATGAAAGGCCTTCGGGCTTTCGCACTGGGATTTTTTAAAACCAGCACACATACCTTGCAAAACTGCTTGTCTTCCAGTCTTAAAAGTCGCATCACGCCATATTTGTCGTGTGTTCTTCATTCACCAAGTCTCGTCAAGGTATCCAGACTTGCATCCCGGCACAGTCTGATTGTCTAAGATAATGTCTTCGCCACACAGCAAAATCATCCCTGGAGTGTTAAGTTTTCCTGTTGTCTCAGTTTCATGTCGCGATGTTCCTACGCATCTAACACTCACACCTGTAAGTTCAGAGCACAGCTGTTCGACTTCTCTCACTGACAAAGACGAATTCTGCTCTGTGAGTGCATTAAACACACGAAACACTAATTTTTACCGCACAACAGTCTAAACTACAATAGCAGCCAATGAGAGGTGATAAGGTCACGTGACCGTTAAGAGATACGGGGCAAGCTTATGTGATTAAATGCGCAAGTAAAAATCCTTCAAAAATAATTGAGGAAGCTTATCTGCTTCCTTTGCGACAACTCTGCATTATAGCTACTACGTATTACTGCCACAGAGAAGAGGAATCATGTTCTTCTACTGTTGCAGATCTCTAACTAATAAAATCTGCGTATTTATGAGTTATTTTATAAGAAACTAGATAAAAGTCTCCATAGTTCCTAAAATGAAATACATGTACATAAATGATATAAATAGTGTAATAAATCATGGTTAAATAGGGCGATGTTTGACACTGTCCAATCCCCATTGCGCTAATTAACCCTATTCACACCACCACAGGATAAATCCCTGCATAGGTAGTTATTTTATAGGATATATATTGAATAGTTAATTGATATGAAGACTTAAAAATTAATGCAATCGCCGATTTCATAATTCCGATACGCGAGCTAACCAGTAACCTTTTCACAGATATTTTGTCCTATGTATACATTATACATTAATTAACTGGATTAATTTACATAGGGAATAAAAAGAAACTCCATCAATTGATCATGGTTACAAACAAAAAGAACACATTTTCTTGTATATTTTTTGGTGAATGGCACTATACATACATTGCCTTATTTGTATATCTTTATACACAATTTTTATTTGCAAACTGAGGGTCATAACGCTGGTTATCTACAAAAGTAAATATAGTCTCAGTGGCCGATTTGGAAAACAACATGCAGGCAGGTAAATCACTCACCTCGACTCTGTCAAGCCTTCGTGCAATTCCTACAACTTTCATGCCAGCCTTGACCAAAGCCACGGTTATAGCTGCTCCTATCCCAGCACTAGCACCTGTCACCACTGCTACTCTTCCATTCCAGCGCTCCATCCTGCAATCCAACAATTCCAGCAAAGCGTTATTAAAATATTACGTCTTCTCGCAGTTGTTCCCTTCTGTCTGTCTAGAGCGAAGGGTACTCGTAATTATTTTCTTCTTACAGTCAGCACGTGATCTATTTATAGCATGCCGACCACTAGTGAGTCACTGTGGCGAGGCTCCACTTAGGCGTGTTCCGTATTTAGTGGTCAACCTTTTGTCTGCTAGTTGCTATCAGTGAACGTAAACGTTGACTGTTATGTATTTAACTTAGATTTCGAGTGTCCTTTCTTGTCCCGTTTTGGAAAGGCAAAGTAATCCCTGACTTGGAAGGGAAGGCAGACGTAAATTCACCAAAGCCATAAGTTAAGAGGTCATCACAATAAAAATTCAGCACCAACATCGTGACATAAAACTTAAGTATAAAAAAGCAATTAGCTCCCATTCAAAAGACAATTGTCGCTCAACGGTGCAACCACAGCACACAGGAGGTTACGCTTTTACGAGATAGAAATAGAAAAAGTTGCCCGGTTAGAGAACAAAAAAGTGCAACCTAAAATCACTGTTTGGTTTGCTTCAGCTTTTACAGATATCTCAATTGTTTCTGGCCCGTAACTTCACACAAAAATGCAACGATTAAACACGTGGCGACAGAACATATGATGCAAGGTGGCAGGCAATTGGCTAACTTCTTATGTTTGTTGTATATGTAAATCTTAAGTTTTGGACCTTGCAAGCTTCCAAATTTAGATTTAATTTAATATTATGTCTATATTTGCAAGATTCATTGTGAATGTTTTGTAGGTTTTACGTTTACATTTCTGCCATATTTAATTTTAATTGTGAATGGAGCCTTAAAAGCTTCATTACTGGAATAATGACTTATCAAATTAATAGTTTATAAATAAATGGCAGGTATATGAATACAAAACTGTAATATATAGTTTCTATGCATTAAATTCAAGGATCATGTTGGAATGGGGATTTAGAATTTAGCCATGGAATAAACGTCATTAGGAAGAAAAACTAAAAGATGAGGAAAAGCAATTAGTGATAAATTAGTGTGGCAAAAATAATTAGAACAACTCCACAGGAGATTTATAGTCCTATGTTGAGTTACCTAGAATTCTATGTTCACATGTCACGTAATTGTAAAAATACATATGTCAATTCTGAAAATTAAACATGAAAAATATCTTTCTAAATAGTAAGTCACAAAACAATAGTTTTGTTTCAGAGGTGGAAATTATGACCATGAAGTATGCGGAAATCAGGTTGAAAATTGAGCTGCATTTATAAAACTACCTGACTTCGTGACTCTCCTTAACGCCTTAAGATGTAGCCTGGTATATATACTTGGCGTTTGCTACAAGAGCATTTTCCATTCAGCATTTTAATGGCTTAGAATAAATTATACATTTTCTTATCGTTATTACGGAAATAATTGTTCCAAACACTAAATATACTGTAGAACCTATTAGTAAATAATAACTCAGTAGTTACACTTTCTAGTAGCAAGATACAGAAACAGCTACATCATTTATCCTCAGAGTTTGGAAACTTGCTTCAAATGGCCATCAAAATCATCAAAGAGAGTAACTGATGTTGTCTTCTCTCGCATGGCCAGAGAAAAATATCCCGCCAATGTATCAGGGAACAGTAGATTCAACAGAGACGCAGTGTCTTAACACTGGGGAAAATGTCATCACACCACAGAAAAGTCATTTCGAATGAAACAGCGACAACAGAACCAAGCTGCACGAGTTTAACTGTGAAATATTTCTCAGCAGTGCTAAACATACAGAGATTTTATTCTTTACGCAAAAGCTGTACGGGTAATTTTACAACCATAATAAATAAGCTGCGGGTGGTAGAATTTGTAACCGCAGTATCAGGCAGCGATTAGGAGGCGGCGAATTAATCGAAATCAGATAATTATAAAAGAAGATAAATTAATAAAAATGCTTTGCTAAACAAATATAAAAATCTTGTTATCATAATATGAAATTAGAATGGATAGAGTAATGATTAAAATAGCGGTTGACTTAAAGAATAAGAAGGGATAAATATAATTTAATATAGCATGCATACTAGCATCCAGGCAAGGAAAACTAAATATTCTTGTAAAAATGTGTACATTTTGGAGAGACAGGAAGGTAGGACCGTTACCTTCTTTGTGCTAGAAGTGTCCCTATTTACCGATTGTGAAACGCATATTATGCGACAACACTTAATTCTTTATAGGAACAGACACGTTTCCCAGTCCCATCTTCCTTCTATGACGGCCAGTTTAGCTGTGTCCTCAGAGTGCCCTCAGGAAAGATCTTATTCACAACAAAATTCTTTTTGTTCCTTTGTATCTTTTGTTTCGGTGACCAAGCTACTAAAGAAGGGTCCGCACTTCTTGCCAACGTTTAGCCAGATGGACCACCCACGGAGATAGCTTCCCTACCAGTGGACTGCTAACCCAACAACATTATATTTTACATTTAACGAACATTTCCAGTGTTCATATCTAATCTATTATGATTCTTAGTTTACTGAATACATAATTTCGGTATCAGAGGAAAAGGCTTTTAGGCCTCAAGAAAAGATTGGATGAGAAATCGTAGGTCTTATACTAGATGATGATGATTTTTTTTTATTTTACGTCCTCCCACGTTAAGTCATATCGGACGGTGAATAAATTGGGTGAAATGGTACTCAAATGAGTCCAGGGTCCATGGAGCTAAGAGTTACCCGACATTCGTCTTGAAGGATAAGGAAACCCCCGGAAAAAACCTTATCCAGGTAACTCACCCTGACCGAGATTCGAACTCGGGACCTCTTGAACGTGAGGCAGACATGCTAGCATCTACTCTACCTAGGCGGGCTATGATGATGATTATAATGATAATGATTATGAGTTCTTAAACGTAAATGCGAGGAATTTCCGCCTTGTATTAAATTCAAATTCAATCACATGGTATAAGCTTCGTAACATCACGAGATGTTATCCTGTTACTCGGAAACACGACCAATTATAATGCATTAGAGCATTCCAAGTATACTCAGTCAGCAATCAAAGGCTAAAGTTAAACGTAATGTGTAATATTAATTGTAATACGCTCACTTTCTTCTCGGGCAGCCAGACAGGTGAAAATATGATTAGATATCAACGTTTCGGGGGTGTGCATTTCTCCCAGCATTAGGATATTTATAAAATGTTATAACCTCAAATGAAATACTGGATATAACACAACTATAAATAAAGACAACACAGTATCAAGATTGGCATTCCTGAACAAAAGACTGTTTTCAGTAAATTAAATGCCAGGTCAGGAGATGGCATAAGTATAAAAAATTGTGCCAAAGAAATGTAACTACACTTGATTATCAAACTGCATTAATCTTTGCTTCTTAATTCGACGGATTTCCATTTTTAAGTTCGGTTTCCAGGAGGAGCTGAACTGAAATTCAACATCACGGTTAAGCATAATCCTTTCAGAGGAAATCGCCAAAGCCTCCTTAATCCTTCGCTTCCAGCAACTCTTGCATTTTGTTTGTTTATAGTTGTGTTATATCCAGTATTTCATTTGAGGTTATAACATTTTATAAATGTCCTGATGATGGGAAAGATGCACACTCCAGAAACGTTGATATCTAATCATCTTTTCACCTGGCTGGCTGCCCGAGAAGAAAGGGAGCGTATTCGTCGCCAGGAAAGCTTCAGGTCTTATTTTAAATGTAATAACACTTATATCGACGTTTATTTGAATTATTTACCTGCGATAGATGTATTAATCCAAGAGGGGCTGGCAGCATTACTAACGTGTTCAAATATTTAGAGGTGCTTTCCTTTGCTTCCAACAAGTTTACTAAGTGCGTTTACCCAGTTGTATTAAACCACTAGCTCGAGGCTAAATATTTTTAAACGAGATCTTAATGGAGCTCCACCTTGTGGTCGTGATTGAACAGAGAATATTTACATAGCCATCTTATTTTCAGCTTATACAAGATTTGTGTAAATATTGCCACAGCATATGGCGTTGGAACAACCCCTCAAATTAATCCGTAATTTCGGATGTGAAACCAGAATCAGCTTACGTTTATAAACCCTAGATGAAACGGAAGTATGCAGTTGTATTTGCTACCTTTGCAATAAATTAGCAAGGGATTGTTAACGACTCTAGTCGGATTTGTAGTTTATTCTAACTTATACGGGCAGCAGTAACTGTCAGTGTTAAAGCATCTTACCTGTTTCAAAGTGTCGCTGATAATGTATAATTGGCACAACAGATCCAGACGTGACCAGATCTGTACTGCACCATCTCTCAATTATTCCTTAATCCCTACTTCTTGTTTCATTGAAGACATATGTAATTATTTCCCTGATCTGTTCCATAACTCAGCAGTTAATAAACGCAGGGGCCAACAACGTAAAATGAGCACAATATTTACTACTGTTTGAGAGCACAACCAGATTCGGAACACTTTTGATGCAGGAAGTAAAGCAAATACAAGGGGCGTCCAGAAAGTTAGCTCTGTTTCAATTTATCTCCGCAGCAGCGCTGCCATCGCAGATCCGCACATGCGCGATAGACGCTCTGTATCAAGGAGAAGAAACGTGCGCCATTGTGAGATCGCTGTTGGCCACGTACGTTTTATTGTACTTTTTACAATGTCTGCGTTGATTGAAAATCCCGCCGCTTGCCCGCCTCGGTAGCGTAGACGGTAGCATGTCTGCCTCACATTCAAGAGGTCCCGAGTTCGAATCTTGGCCAGGGTGAGTTCTTGGATAAGGTTTTTCCGGTGTTTTCCCTTATCCTGATACACAAATGTAGGTAAACCTAAGCTCCATGGACCACGGACTCATTTGAGCATCATTTCACCCATTTCATTCATCGTCCGATATGACTTAACGTTGGAGGACATAAACTGTAAAAAAAAAAAAAAAAAAAAAAAAAAAAAAAAAAAAAAAAAAAAAATCCTGCCGCTTCTGAAATCGGATCTTTTATTCGTTTTCTGAAAGCTAGGAAAGTGAAACCAAGTGAAATTTTTCGGCAAATTTGCGATATTTACGGACAAAATGCGATGAGTAGTACAATGGTGAGAAGATGGGTCCGACAGCTACAATGAAGGATGTAGTGAAGTGCACCATGAAGAACGAAGTGGGCGTCCACCTTTGGTTACAGAAGAACTGGTTCACGCGATTGATGACAAGATCCAGGAAAACCGTAAGTTTACAATTAGTGCTCTCGCTATGGAACTTCCCCAAACCTCAGGATCACTAATTTATGAAATTGTTACCGAAAAACTGAAATTTCGTAAACTTTGCTCACGTTGGGTGTCAAAGATTCTTACTGAGCAACTGAAAACAAAACGGATGAGTAATGCACTTCAGTTTTTGACCCGTTACAATGAAGGCGGCAAAGAATTTCTGACGCAGATAGTCACACCCCTGAAAGTAAGCGTCAATCAATGGAATGGAGGCACACCTCATCCCCAGCAGAGGTAAAGCCGAAACAAATCTTGACACATCGAAAAATGTTGTGTACAGTGTTCTGGGACAGGAAAGGCATCTTACTCATTGATTTCTTACCGCGTGGTTAAACAATGAAAGCAGATGTTTATTGCGAGACACTTAAGAAATTGAGCCACGCAATACAGAATAAGCGCCGAGTAATGCTGTCAAAAGGTGTTGTGTTTCTTCACGACAACGCACGACCACAGTCTGCAAATGCGACGAAAGACATCCCACAGGGATTTGGCTGGAACGTGTTTGATCACTACCCGTACAGCCCTGACCTCGCTCCTACCGACTTTCATCTGTTTTTGCATCTCAAATCTTTCCTTGGCGGCCAACACTTCAACAATGACGAAGAGCTGAAAGAAAATGTTTCCAACTGGTTGAAGACACGGGCGGCAAACTTCTATGAAGAAGGTATACAAAAACTGATGCCTCGCTATGACAAATGCCTGCAACATTTTGGCACTTATGTAGAAAAGTAGTTTAAGAATTGTAGAGTTTTGTACAATAATTTTTTTTTGTATCTGTACACAATTTAATTTTATTACCAAACAGAACTTACTTTCTGGACGTACCTCGTATATCAAATTCGGTTACTCCAATGAAGAAGATTAATAAACTATTTTCCTATGCTGTGCAGTCACGTTAGAAGTTAGTTTGCTATCCCAGAAGTTTTACTTCCACTGCAGCTCTTCTAAAGGTGCTAATCAAATTCACTAACACAACCACGTTTACAACGTACACCATAGGCAACCCTTCGTTTTGTAAACAACAATTTGTTTAAACGGTGATTTTCCTTTAAGGATATGTATGACTGAAATATCATGAAAATTTTCAAAAATCACCTTTACCTCTTTTTAGTCTATAAAATGGTGTAAGCCATCCTGAATTCGAAGAATTCTTAGATGGCATCCGAAGGCCATTTTTAAATGCTTTAATCTAGTGTGAAAGTTGAATTCTAATTCTTTATCCTAGTTGTCTCGCTATTGACAATTTTAGAATTTTTCATCATTTAAAATGCTCCTTCCGTCACAGTTTTAGTTTTAGATCAATGAAACTTACTACACACGTTCATAGAGAGACAGTGGATGGAAACTGCACATGGCTTTATTGTGAGATAAATTTAAGCATACTTTCTTTACTTTGATACACAAAAAATTCAACATTTTTGCAAGAAAAACCATATTCATAGCTTTAGAAATTTCTGGAGCCCAAAGTTATTGAGACACAGAGAAACCCAGGACAAATTCAAAAAATGGATATGATGGAAACTTGTTCTTAAAATATTAGACCAAAGTATAAGTTATATTGTCTAAAGGGACTTTTTAGCTGACGTAACCAAAAATAAATAAATTTGACCATATTTTCCAAACTATAACAGTGAAGCTGACAAAATTTGGGCTGTATCATATTTGCACTGAGTTACATCGGTGGTATGAATATTAAAAAGCTAGCGTTATTAGTTCAGGATTTCAAATTTTAAGTCATAGGTATCCTTAATGTAAGAATTGTGAAGCCAACAATTAATTTAATATCTCCTTGTGGTTTAAAAAATACGGAAATGGTACCACGATAACTCGGCTTGATAAACGTAGGATTGGTGGTTCAAATCTTTGCTATTTCACTGAATATTTGTCAGATTATTATCGCAAATATGTTACTTAAGTCCATATCCAGTATACAGAACGAGAGGTAAATGCAGTTTCCGAAGATTAGAACCTAAGGAGCAACGTTAATATGTGTATAAGTATAATTAGTATATTGGCGCTCTTCGATTACCATGGATTTATCTTTGGCAATAGATACCTCTCAGATATCGCACTGATTACTCCACGTGGAGTGAACATATATGTCATTTGTGATTTCTGTGAATTCCATTGGTTGAAGTGATGCGTTCATTGGTGCTTAGCACACGAACGAGGGGCGCGTCAGTACCCCCTCTCACTCTTACAAGAATAATCAGTGAGTTATCTGAGAGGTTTCTGTTAACAGAGATAAATCCATGGTAACCGTTCCACCAGCGCGACAATACCAACACTGTACTGCATGTGCAATGGCGTGCACAAAAATGAGTCATTCCATAGAGCACAATAGTCTAAGTTCCCTCCTCAAATTTTCCACTCTCAGAAACAGGGGCGTGGTGTGTCGTGGGTGATTAATAAGTGTTGCCGGTTGCATCAGACTTAATCTGGGGAGTGAGTCGCGGATTCCGAGGATTTCCAGTTTAATATTATACAGGTTGTTGCATAACATAAAATAAATAGATATATAAATGAAAATTATAACGAAAGCCTTAGTTAAAATGTATTTACATTGTCTCCAATTTATAGTGCCTATTTGTATTTAGGTTCAATGCACCAATTCCTCTGCAAAAAAACCATCAATGTCAGGTTTTCAAATGTTGCTTGCTGTTGCCTTTTAAGTTTATTAATCAACGCATTTACTCCTGATAACAAGGGCAGAGGTGAAAGTCTATTTTGAGCTTGAGTGTGTCTTAAATAATTATGTCTTAAATATATCGTTCTGCTGATGCACTGGTGGTAGGAATGATCAATATTAATGTGTGATGTGTGACCGTGTGATTTAGTTTTTAAATTTTTAAGATCCGGAGTTGGCCTTCCTGTTCAAGTTATGTGACATTTTTTCACCAAAAGAACGCCAACTCAAGGACCGACTTAAAAGCCTTCGATCCCAGAAACAGTCACTTTTACCCGAAAATTTTGATGCCATTATTCTTATTGTTTTTAACGATTAAATCGTTCACCACTGTTACATGCAAAGAATTGACACTAAAACGCAAGGTTTTCCGTTTCACTGCACAGGCAACAATCGTTCTATAAACAAATAACTAGAGCATCGGTTGCCTCGCAAGGTCACTGGCATTCCACACGATTATGTACGCTTCGAGTTTGCCGGTGAGCGCCTCTAGCAACATAATGGGCTATTTAGAACTGGAGGATGTTAGACGACCGGTACCGGTGGCTAGGTCACAAATTTACGCATTTGAAATCTGAAAGTGAAATCGCTTGGACTTTCCAATATTCTTGGAACAAAAAATAATGTAAAATTTGGATACACTTTCTTCAATTAATTAACTGTTACCGGAGTGAACAGAGGCAGCATCAGACAACCAATATTTGACTCCAACCACCTCACTTTTTGACAAAGAATTCAGGAACACAAAACTGAACCTATTAGCAACAATGTTATAACTGATATGAAATAAAGGTTTGGATCGGGTAAGTCTTCATGAAACGGTTTCGATACAGCTGGTAAGCAGTAATCCAATATATAACCCAATTTGGTCTTCTAGAGAAAGCAGTAAAAGTTATTTTCATGTATCGCTAAACGGGATGACAACTACAACACTTACGAGCTTTTATCAGCGACATGGAAACGAAGATTAAAGCTATTGTATTCTCATCAAAGAACAGTAAGAAAGAGACATTAAAATGTTATAGCGTAGTTTGAAGATAGAAGATATAGGTACGTTAGAACAACATGCCAATATTCTCAGTTTTCGTCTTTGGTTCCAAATTCCTATTATATTGAACTTTATTTTGCAACCGTATAAAAAGAATTGACTTAGCCGTACTCTGCCAGTGACTACCACCCGGCAATTCGTATATATTTTGAGTGAAGTAAACTCCCCTACCAATATAAGTGCAATAGTTATGCGGAAAGGACAGAAAATGGTGGCAGAAAGTAAGGCAAATGTATAACCAACAATAAAAGCAGCTGCGTGCTACCATGGGTAAATTTTTATGCATGCTCTGGTTTCAATTCTACCTATGCCAGGCTACTTAGAGGACGTTCACAAAAGTTGGTATGAATATGAAATATACTTTTTGAGGCAATTTAAGGAAGTTTAATAAATGTAACATACTTAGAATATATACTTATATCTATCTAACTTAATGCTTTCTCCATCAGTGATACTGCTTCAAATGCATGCAAACCAGTTATATTTAGAGCTCAAACAATATTATAAAATGAGCATTGTATTTTAGGAGTTACGGATAACCCCATTATTACCGCTGGTGTATTATGTTTCGAAAAGCACCCTCAGCGGAGTCCAATGTTTTTGGATCAAATCTCCAGTTGGTATTACATGGCAAAGCGAGAAAGCGTATCAACAAAAATTCGCAGCACAGAGATGTATACCTCAGCTTATCGCAGATACACGGCGAGTCCAGTGTATGTATAGTCTGTTCAGATATAATCATGTCTTCTGGACAGCAATGTGTCATACATCAGCAGGCGCGAGAAATTATATAGACACACGCAGCTTCCAATCGCTCTATTTGTGTTTCGTAACTTACTGTACATCAGCCTACAAATATTTCACTCCTCTAATCGACCAGATAAGACCCGATAAGGAACGATCACAGCGCTCGTCACCTGAAGGTCGACATGCTTCAACGCTCTGTCCAGTAATAGAGTATCGGATAGCTGGGTAATGTTACGTTATACAAAAATACCGCGACAATTAGTCATACTTTCAGGAAAGTAATCAAAAATATTTTTAAGAACATTAATTTCAAACTTAAATACAATTCAGTGATGATGTGACGTTGTAAAAGGAAGAACAAGGATTTAAAATACAATAAAGTATAAAATATTTAAAATTTGGCATGTTAAAATATTAATGGTTGTGTCTTGTCTTTATTCTGCTATACAAGTTGCTGTTATGACTTCAGGTATTTTGAAAAACTTCAGTGCAACATGGTATCAACCTGTGTTAATTTTGCTATTATTGATCGTTACTGACACAAGTATGATTTGCATAGTAGTATGCGTATCATACTTTTATTTTCGTTGTATTTTCACTATAGAAAATTTCAGCTCATTTACAACATCCATCTGATAAGGACTCCCTTTTAGAGAGAAGAAAGCTTTGGCAAGAACAGTTGATGAACGATTGGGCAAAGAGAGATATGTGAATATCATCGATTGCGCTCTTACTACCATAATTTTATATATTTAGCTCTTCTTATTGAAGCAATGAATACATTATGGGTCAATGTAACTGAGTTACAACTGCATTTAACAAGATTATCACTGCAATGTTCTATGACTTCGGAGACAGCATTTATTATAGATCGTCTACTATTTATTCTCTGCTAATCAAGTGCACTTTACAGGGATCGTCATTTCGTGCACGTCTTACTACGGAACCTCAGTTCTTCTTGCTTCAGTTGCAATGGTCAAGGGGAAAATACGCGAGATAGCAATTTCATAACACTTTGATGGGATATATGTACCAGACTGATGTATAATGCACAAAGGCATGCTTTAGCCTTAAAATAAGTTACAGACGAGCTTAGTCCGTCAAGCTCCAGTGATCCTCAGTGAAACCGCTGCGTCCTGTGGTTTCCAGATTTAACTCAGGTTAGGTCAATGTTAGTGTGAGTTTGTGTGCATCGAGTGAGAGGGAGAGCGTGGGTGTGGCTTAGAGAGGGATATGGTGATAATTAAAAATGTTCTTCAAATAGAAATAAAGGCACAGTTAACTGATACTATTGCATTCTGACTACCTCCGTAATATTTCAAATTCAAAATGACCTAAACGTTTCGGTCGATTCGAATGAAAATTTGCTTAAATAAATTCGGAAGAGATATAATTTCTTTGATATTCTTGTTATTCTATTTCTGGATTTATAAGATCTAAACAAATAAATTTTGCTGTCCAATGCCACTATTCCACATGATAGAACTTAAGAATGAGGAACTTCGCCAGCTATTCGCAGAAAGTTAGAGATACACGTTTTATTAGTCATGAAAAGTATATTAGAACGAGGGCTGTTCAATAAAGAATGATCACAATTGGTCTTTTGAAAACGCACCTGTACTCATCCTCAAAATTTAGATGGTCCTTCTCCAAATAGTCTCCTCTGAATGTGATACAGTTGTCCCAGCGTTTCTTCCCTTCTTCAAATACATGTTGGAAACCATTTTTTGAGAGATTCTTCAAATTCGCCTCTGCAGCCTTCACCACTGCTTCCGATGGTGGATAATGCCTCCTACGAAGGCGTTTCTTCAAGCTAGGGAATAGAAAAAAGTCACATGCGGCTAAATCCGGACTATAGAGAGGGTGAGGGATGCACTTCACGTTGATTTTTGCAACATATTCAGCAATAACATCGGCAATATGCGGCCGCGTATTATCGTGATGCAGAATCCAGCCTGCTTCACGTCAATGTGGTCTTTTGCGCCTTATATAAACTTGAAATGTTTTCAGGACATCCCTGTAGTATTGTCCAGTTACTGATGTGTGTGCTGATGAACCATTCCATGAATATCAAAGAATGCGATGACCATAACTCTCCCAGCAGAAGCAATCACTTTTGATTTTTTGGGGGGGTTGGTGATGAAGGAGATTTCCGCACTGAGCTTTGCTGTGTGCTCTCAGGATCAAACTGATGTAGCCAAGTTTCATCAGCAGTGATTAAGTTTCAAAGAAACTCCGGATCCTCCTCTAACATCAACTTTAACTGCATGTTACCTCCATTGCAGCTGTAGGCGATAATGAACATGTCTGAAATTGCCTGTTTCTCACAGGCGAGAACCAGGAGTACCAACAATGAAACTACTAAGGCGTGTTTGTTTCACATTAAGTTAACAGAATGTAATAAGGTTGAATTTTAGTTCCAAAAATTATAACCGTGAAAATTATGATCATTCTTTATTGAACAGCCCTCGTATATATTGAGTTCTAATAAAATTTTTTAGTTATTTTTGTGAAAACTAATGGTTAGGTGCTTATATAACTTCTCGTGTTTGTTTGCTCTCCACAGAATTATAAACACAAATACAATTTTATAAACACACATTTATTAAATTGAGCAGAATCCAAAAAGTGCATTTCTAGCAAATTTTTTGAACGGACTTTTTCGTGGAATGTAATAAATCCTGCACTCGCAAAAAAGGGAAGAAATATATTATTTTACTAAAACAGTTAAAATGTTATTTCAAATATGTTTCGATGAACAAAACAATGGTAAAGGTGCAAACACATGTAGTTTTCTTCCGACTGCCTTGACTTAAACATATACTAGATACATAAATCAGATAGTGTCCATTTTAGCTATATATCTCGCACCATTTTAAAGATATTAATATTTTCTAACATTTATTCACTTTTGATATGATAATATCAACTTTTATCCTCCGAAATATTTAATTTAGCCTTAACTTACAAACTTTCTTAATTTTCTTTCTCAATTTTAATTAGCATAAGGAAGTAATTGCTTAATACTGCACCTTTAAAGTTTTTCTGTGTGAGGTATGCAGATATATTTCAACTGAATTATTTCACAGCTTTTAAATCCATAGTTGCTTAAGATAACCTGAGGGTGTCAGACCAATAAGTAACAAACAGTGGCAAAGGACAATTCTGAATAGTGAAAAATCCTTTAAAGTGAAATGTTTTGATTTACTTAAAAGAAGCAATTTAATATCCATTTGTCGCTTAATAGTTTTTGACACTAAAACGCCAGTTGGCAGTATGAAAAGACGCTAACAGATGTACGTGAAATGCAAAGCACAACACATAAAAATAAATTTAATTTTTTATAATGTATCACTGATATATTGCCTTAAAATGCGCAACCTAATTACGACAAAAACTGTTCTGGTATAACTTCAATTTCTCGTGCACTTACCTCTATGCAGATAACGGAAGGCTTATGTCCAGATTACGTAACTGTGACGAGAGAGATACGAGAGTAAGTACAGCTGCTACTGTAATGAAGTGTCTGCTGCAGATTTTCTGCCGCGCTTATATACTGTACATGACAATGTGATAAGGATTACTCTGGTCGGTTGAAAGTCAAGTATAGGGTGGGTAACAAAGGTTGAACTCATGAAAAATATACAGCGTGTTTTAATATGCACACAAATATACACAGGTATACACATAAACACGCTAGGACGTTTTGTAACAGCAATAATGATTTTATTCTTACAGTTTCAAAATGTGTATTTCCTGTGAAACTTTTATAGGCTTAAGGGAGGTATTGAAATTATACAATAGAAGTATTTATAAACAGTGGAGCTTTATCAATAAAATCTTTTTAAACCACATACATGATTACCTAGATACACCTATATACTATTTAGCAAAATGGTTAGTATACGAAATGGATCCCTTACAAAGATATTCTCCTCTCGGTATAAACACAGCTTGGAATTGGTTGAAAAATTGAAGTAAATATTAATACTAACGAAATTTTAGTCCCCTTTGAAGTCAGCTCATTATTTACGAGCGTACCTACCGAAAAGCTACCAAGTTTGATTAAGCTATGACTTTCAGATCATGGTTTTACTGAAACACAAATTGAAGGATATAATAAACTCATTAATTTATGCATCAACCAAAACAGCTTCATGGTTCAATCAAAAGTATTACAAACAAACCTCAGAGTTGGCTATGGGCAACCCCATGTCACCGTTATTGGCTGATTTATGTATGAGTTATTTGGAAACACGGGTGACAAATGCATTTCCACATATTTTTAAAATATAGTTTCGTTATGATAATGGTATATTCGCCATAGGACCAGAAAAATTAGCACAAATGCGTTAAAACTATTGAATTTAAAAGACCGATCTATAACATTTACTATTGAAGCAGAAAAATATAGTTGGTTACCGTTTCTGGATCTAAAAATTTTGAGAAAAGGAGATAAATTAGAATTTGGCATTTATAGAAAATCAGCACATGTGGATAACTATATTAAAAACAACAACTCCATCCCAAAAGAAAACCAATATGCAGTATTTCACAATATAATCCATAGGTTAGTGAACATTACAGTGACTATGGAAGAATATAACAATGAAGTGGATCACATAAAATATGTTGCAAATGTAAATGGCTTTGATCCAAAATTTATTACAAAAATGATAAACATAAAAGACGGATATCCACCAAGAACATTAGTACGTTAAAAGCTGATGTCTTAAAGAAAATATATTGCAAATTAACATATCATCCTAAGGCGTTTCATAAATTTAAAAGCATTTTCCGTCATTCTCATATACAACTAATTCCAGATAACAAATATAGCATGAGAAATACACTAAGCCACCCGCTCAAAAACACACGTCCTGCCAACAAATTATCAGGCATTTATAGTGTTAAATGTGAAGATTGCCATGAAAAAACAAAAAGAAACTTGGAAACAAGGATGAAAGAGCACATGAGATGCATAAAATAAAATCAGACAGATAAATCAGCCATAGCCCATCAATTTTGGTAAACAAATCATAATATTTCTAAAAAAATCCATCTGGTTTCTCTCTAATAACCCTATCGAATTTTTGGATGAAGTGCAATAATTTGTCTACTTACTGCAGCAGCAAGAAAAGCGAAATTTAGCCCAAAACTTCATTTATTGGTCCGATAGTGTTTTTTCATACCAAATGCATTTCAGATTACATGGTATTATGCCATGCATTTAGAGACATTGCGCTCTAATTGCGTGGCATAATATCATGAAACCTGAGTTGCATATAAGAAGTTGGAATGATCTTCATTTAGCTATTAAACCACATTAAATTATAATTACTTAGAGCTCAGAAAAATTCTGTTAAACAAACTACCGCTATAACATTTCCTGTACTAAAACTTTATTAAATTTTTTTCGTAAATACAATAAACCTTAATTAGAATGAGCACATAAAAGTGAGAAAACTTCCAACTAAATTACTGGCCTTCCTCTATGCTGTTTTCACATGGTGCTCATTTTTATTCGTTATTTCCCGCCCTCCGATTGCGCAAGAACGACGTAATAGCTAACTAGTGAGTATATCTTGAAATCATAGTGCCCTCTATGCAGCGTGCATTCTGATTAATACATACCAATCACATTTAAATTTACCAAGTAAAATACTAATTAATTACTGTTCGACTGTTGCACTTGTAATAATCTGGTCTAACTACGAGGGCTGTTCAGTAAACAATGATCACAATTTTTTTTTTTACAACATACCTATACTCATCCTCATATTTTGATGGTCGTTCACAAAATAGTCTCCCCTGACTGCAATGAACTTGTCCCAGCGCTTCTGCCAGCCTTCAAAGACATACTGGAAACCGTTTTGAGAGATTTCAAAATTGCCTCCGCAGCCTTCACCACTGCTTCTGATGATGGATAATGCCTCCCACGAAGGCGCTTCTTCAAGTTAGGGAATAGAAAAAAGTCATATGGGGCTAAATCCGGACTATAGGGAGGGCGAGGGATGCACTTCACGTTGGTTTTTAAAGATATTCAGCAACAACATTGGCAATATGCGGCCGCGCATTATCATGGTGCAGCATGTAGCCTGCTTCATGGAAATGTGGTCTTTTGTGCCTGATATGGACTTGCAATGTTTTCAGGACATCCCTGTAGTATTGTCCAGTTACTGATGTGTGTACATGTACAACATGCTGATAAACCATTCCATGAATATCAAAACAGAAAATGACCATAACTTTCCCAGCAGAAGCAACTACTTCTGCTTTTTTGGGGGTTGGTGGTGAAGGAATTTCCACACTGAGCTTTGCTGTTCGCTCTCAGGATCAAAATGATGTAGCCAAGTTTTATCAGCAGTGATTACGTTTGAAAGAAGCTCCGGATCTTCCTGTAACATCAACTTTAACTGCATGTTACCTCCATTGAAGTGGTAGGCGATACTGAACATGTCTGAACTTGCCTGGTTCTCACAGGCGGGAACCAGGAGTACCGACAATGAAACTACTACGGCGTGTTTGTTTCACATTAAGCTAAAAGAATATAGTAAGATTGAATTTTAGTGCGAAAAATTATGACCGTAAAAGAATTATGATCATTCTTTACTGAACAGCTCTCGTACATCACATTACATGTGAAGTCTTTAGAAATAATGTGCAAAATATATTTTTCATCCGCATAGAGTTACAAGGCTAATTATGTCACACATGTATTACTCGACAGAGCGTTGAGGCGTATTGACCTTCAGGTGACCAGCGCTGCGGTCGTCCCCTATCGGGTCTTATCTGGTCGATTAGAAGAGTGAAATATTAGTAAGTTGACGTCCAGTAAACTTACGAAACACAAACAGAGCGATTGAAAGCTGCGTGCGGCTATATGATATCTTTTTTCGCGTCTGCCGGTGCTGTCTACACATGATTATATCTGAACGGAGTATACATTCACTGGACTCACCGTTTATTTGCAATAAGCTCAGGTAAAGTCGCGCTGTTGGAACCGTTACCATGGATTTATCTTTGTTCACAGAAAGCTCTAAGATTATTCTTGAAAGAGTGAGAGGGGTACTGACGGGCCTCCCGTTCGTGTGCTAAGCACCAATGAACGCATCACCTCAGCCAATGGAATTCGCAGGTATCATAAATGGCAGATATATGTTCACTCCACGTGGAGTAATCAGTACGTTATCTGAGAGGTATCTATTACCAAAGATAAATCCATGGAAACCGTTTGAACAACGCCACCATAAACATCACTGTGTTGCGAATGTTTTTCCGATATGCCTTCTCGCTTTTCCATGCAGTACACCTGCTTTTGTTTACACCGTCCCATAAACTAAGGACGGCGCCAGTATATACATATGTATGCATCAAACCTAAGAAGTTAGTCAAAAGAGAATGATTCTCATCACCTTACTATACTATCAATCTAACATAAGACTTTTCACCGTTATGCTTTTTTTAATTTACTTCCTCCAGCGTTAAGTCATATCGGGCGATGAATGAAATGGGTGAAGTGTTGCTCAAATGAGTCCGCGGACCACGGAGCTCAGAGTTACCCGGCATTGGTCTATCAGGATAAGGGAAAACCCCGGGTAAAACCTTATCCAGGTAACTCACCCTAGCCGTAATTCGAACTCGGGACCTCTTGAAAGTGAGAAAGTCACGTTACCATCTACGCTACCCAGGAGGGCTACACCGTTGTGTGTTGGTCTGCTAAATATCCTGTGTATGATTTCTTTCTAGAAATCATAATAACATTACTAAAAGTTTTGTCAAAACAAGCAATGATGGTAGGAGTTTCTTTATTTAATGTTCTTTAAACCTCTCATTCATTTTGATACATGCTCTTAACTTCTTATTTTAGTAGTTATATCGCAGACAGTCATACGAATGTAGCATACATGCTTCACTCTATCTTGTGAATGGATTTTCTCTGTGTTTCTGTTTGTGCTTGTGATTAATGCATCATTTTTATTGAGAACGACTTCACATGAAGGCGATAAGGAAAAGAGGTGATAAAGCTTTTGAGACCTGGTGTAGTTGCACCTAATGAGTCAGTATCACCTGTCAACCGATAATTCCCTGGCAAGGTCGCTCCTCCACAACGTAATTACTGGATAGTTGTTTGTATCTGCCAACTTCCTGTCCGCTGATTCATGAAGCATCCAAAAGTGTGTGGGGAGTTCTTCGAGAAGTACAAATATAAACATTTACCCAAACTGTAATGTATTCTTTTTTTTTTTTTTTTTTTTTGCTGTTTTGGATTTGGGTAGATTGGTAATGCCTCTGTGAATGAGACGTTCGCATCCAAAAATCCATATATTTACCTTTTCTAATCGCACCTAGCAGGATAAATGTTATTGAATTCATTCAAAATTTGCTATCGGAATTTAAAAGAAAACAGTTGCTTTGATGCCCCATGAATCCAAAACAAAATTTTCGAAAATCGTCAATGAGTGACCCTTTAAACAAGAGAACTTAATATTTCAATTCTCTACTTTAAACATAGGACACGAAGATTTTAAAGCAAATACCGCCACACCAAACGTGCCTCATATGGAATATGGTTTTGAATTTTTTGTTTTCAAGCCACGGCATGGATTTGAACCGCGGATTTCCTGGTCTCCGTCCGGTTGCTACTAACCTTTGAGCTACCATGGCCAACATGTCGTCATGGCATTAAGTTCTCCAACTGACTCATATGTTTGCCGGTAAACCAATAGGGATTCAGATATACGAGATACGCATCCGGACGGAGACCGGGAGATCCGTGGTTCAAATCTCGGCCATGGCATTGAATTTTTCAGTCTGATTCTATCCAAATCTTAGCCTAAACACGGCTAATGTAGATCAGCTATTAAATTTACATCAATTAACCTAATATTCGTAACTATAAAGCCTGGGACTTCAGTACTTACAGAAGAGTAAGTGGCCCTAGAAGGTGCGTACTAAATGGCAAAGCGAGAAAGCGTATTGCAAAAAATTCGCAACACAGTTGTTCACCACAGATTATCGCACATACACGGCGAGTCCAGTGTATGTACAGTCTATTCAGATGTAAACATATCCTCTGGACAGCAATGTGTCATACATCGACAGGCGTGAGAAAGCATACCATTTTTTAAAAAATTTACGTCCTCCCCAACGTTAAGAAAACCCCGGAAGAAACCTTATCTAGGTAACTCACCCTGACCGAGATTCGAACTCTGGACGTCTTGAACGTGAGGCAGACATGCTACCACCACGCTACCGAGGCGGGAGAAGCATACCATATAGACACATCCAGCTTCCACTCGCTCTATTTCATAGCTTACTGTACGTCAACTTGATAATATTTCACTCTTCTAATCGACCAGATGAGACCCGATAAGGAATGACTGCAGTGCTGGCTACCTGAAGGTCAATACGCCTCAACGCTCTGTCGATTAATATCTCATTTCTTCTTACCTGTTTTCCCTGGTCTTCAATGGCAGCGATATTTCGCTGCGATGACTTCACTCTCTCAGATATCACTGGATTGTTTATTTCAGGGAAGTCATACGGTCACCAACAAGTTAACTACTATAGATCCTGAAAGGTTTTAATACAGGGAGCTTAACACTGAGTTAAACAATTTTGAATTTAATCATATTTTAATTATTTTGTATGTAACATATCTTTGTCTGTTTAGCCATTATCACTGTCATCCTCGTCACTGTTTCTATCACATTGTCTTATTTAAAAAATTAATTGCTTTCTTCCGTTAGTTCATCCGTTAGCTAATACCCTGTTTTATTTCATCCACATATTGGCATACCAGTCCAATTTACTTAAATCGTTAGTGGCACAACATTCCTTTACACTTCTGCAAGCGTCTCATGTTTTGGCATCTGTTCATATTAAATCTGTAATATTCAGATCCAGTTCCATGATTATATTCTAATAATATTAGGTCAATCAAAAAGCATTTCTGAGTCGGCTTATTGGCTAGAATGAAGTCATACAATTTTGTTTTGGTGTTATTTTCATCAAACAGGATATTGTGATTTTATAACCAAGCAAGCATATCTTAAAGAACTTTACGTTAAAGGCTTATCTGCTTATGTGTTATGGCAAGTGGCATTATCTATTACTAGAACCGAGTTAAGAGTTGACCATTTAACATAATCTTCAGTATTCATTTCTTTGTGAACACCTAATATACGTAAGACTGTCACTGTATTTTCCAATCAACTGTTCTAAAAACTGTACTCTGAAGGGAAAGGATGTGGAAGACAATTCACATGACATATTGTATCAAGAATGAGGAGCGTTAATTTCGCTGAGTAGAAGAGAAAGTAGGATAGACCTGGGCTCACTGTTCTAGGGATGCGACTTGTATTATCCTCAGTCGTAGTGAAGTAGACTATTATGTGTTGCAAATGGGAAGAGTTCTGGAGTCCAGCTAATCAGATGTTGTATCACACTCAGCGTTGCCAGCTTGGTACCCACTCCTTTTACTTTTACCTCTCTCTCGCACTCACACAACATACAGGTCTGCTTGGCGTAGACGTAAGGGTAAACAAATTATATTTTACAAACTTTTAGAATAATGCAGTTGCCAAAATCCAAATTGGAAAAAGCATTTAAGCAAATTATGTATGTTTTTAAATACTATTATAGTTTATGAAATACCTGTTTTTCTAGTCCAACGAAACTACCAGTGGCTCTTCGATATCGCTGTCAATGTCACTTCTGTTAAGAGATAATGCGTCATTGTCACTGTCTTCTTCGTCAGGGTCTTGCAAATTTATGATTACAGGTTCCAAAATATTTTTAATGTGCTATTTCTTTATTATAATCGTCTTCTTGAAGGTTTTCTGCATGCCTTACGCAGTTTTCCCAGTTTGTGTTACTTTGTCAATTTCTTCGTGAACAAGTTTAACGTCCGTCAGTTTAAAAGTATTTGTTCTGTTTGCAACCCCCTTTTTATTAGAGCCCACACCAACTCAATTGGATTATTTTGTCAGTGGTAAGTTGGGAGGTGTATTAACCTCGTCCCGTTTCAATTGCAAGTTGATCCAGCTGATACACATTTTCCGTGTTATTAAACGGAAATACTCTTTGCAATATCTCATTTTCAGTTTCTGTTTCCGAAGAATTTTTGAAGAACGTGTGCATGTTAAAAATAATAATTCGAGCCTGACCTCGCAATACCTGCCTCTTTGACTCGCCACTAAATTCACCGCAAGAAGCAATTTCACTATTTAACTCTTACTCTACTTTTGTGTAAAGAACAACCGAATTACATTGATCTGAACTATCCAGGGTAAATAAACACTTCTTTTCCAGCATTCATTCATAAGCATAAGCATGCAGCATTCCACAGGCTAACAGGAAATGATGTGTTTGCTCTTTCTCGAATTTAACACCTTGACTTATTCGCAGTAATTTTTTATCCGTCATGTCAGTAGTTTAAATGTCAGTTATGAGTAATTCAAAGTATATGTGCATACATACACACCAACCACTTGAACTCTCTAGAGTAAATAGAGATTACAAACCACTCATAAACAAAGATATAATGTCACCAGACACGTTCTGCCAGGGTAGCAGGAAATTTATAGTTTCCTCTGGCTCGAATTGAATTATTCAAAGTAATTCTTTTGTAGCGTCATGTCAAACATTAGGTTTCAGTTATGATTAATTACATATTTACATATGTACACGCATGCATACCAACCAATAATGATATATGTACAGTGCTTACGTCGCGATTTATTGTGGTAATACAGGTATTAGTAGTTTATTTATTTTTATTAGAAAAACTATTTGTGCTAAAAATACGGGGTTTTCATGGTTATGTTAGATACATTACTCTCTGCCTTCCACATGGATCAGTTTCGGTAAAATCTGAAGTTTTGTCTAAGCGCGAATAGTATTTCATACAATTTATTTGGTTGGCGCTGGTCATACACCACTTAGCGGGAATGCAGTACGACAACACCGCAAGACTCCGATTGGTTGCTCACCTAGTAGCGCTCAAGGACAAACACCTTCCCATTTTAAACACTTAATAGGCTCACTGACTGTTCTAGGGGTGAAGGTCAGTGTTCTAGAACCACTGTGCGACTTGTAATCTCCTAAGTCGTAGTGAAGTACAATATATCATAAATCGTGAACCATCAGTTTGAGCTCCCTAACTTGGTGTCAATAGGCCTGCGTCTAAGTAACTGAACCGATCCACTTAATTCATGATGATGAGTAAGCGATTTTCTAACAGGCCATTGATTCAAATTTTGTTAAGTAGCTGGTCCGCTTATTGGCTTTGATTCTCTTATACAATTGCCACTGATTGGTCTGTTGAAACTTCTAAGTTAATCTATATTTAAATCTGTTCATGCTTACAGCAGAAACAAGGATGGCGTCAGGCTTATGTGGACATATGTTGGTGGCAGTAATAGTACTCCTACTTGCTGTTCTCGGATTCAGGTCTCGATTGTAATTATAAGTCATAACAGAGTGTTTTGGAAGTTAAACCTAGAAAGTAAACAGATTAAATTTATATTTAAAATGTTCATTTACACAGAAACTATTTATCCCATGTTTGTTCGTGTATGTCCCAAAATCACCGCTTAGGATTGGGGACTATCGTTGGGCAAATTCCTGAATGGATGTTCCATACTCATCCGCTACATGTTGCCCTCCTCGGTAGCGTAGATGGTAGTATGTCTGCCTCGCGTTCAAGAGGTCCCGAGTTCCCCAGTTCGAATCTCGGCTAGGGTAAGTTACCTAGATAAGGTAATTTCTGGTGTTTTACCTTATCCTGAAACACAAATGTAACTCTAAGCTCTATGGACCTCGGGCTCATTTGAGTATTGTTGCGTGTATAGGCTGAGCAAAATCTGGAAATTACTATAATCATTATTATGTAACATTAATTTCCGTGGCCTTGAGTTTGGGCAAAGCTGTTTGTTGATGATTAAGCTTAAATTCTGCTGACTGGCAAAATATGTACTTTTGACTGGTGAATCACACGTCCTGCTGATCAAAGGAAATAATGCTTAGGTGATCAGTAACCGGTCTAAACATGTTCTCAATTATCTAAACAATGATTGCACAATATGGTGCAATAGTTGGGAGGAAATTAACAGTTAGCGTGGGAATCGCTGAGTTGGCTTTTGGGTAGGACCCCTATTTAAGCCTGGTTGAGTTAGCACCCACGGGGGGACTTGCAGAGTGATTTGAGATGGGACTTGCTGATAGTATCTATAAACATTAACAAGAGTTTATTTTAAAGTGTTACTACGAGTAAGATCGCCAGCAGGGTGCACCAGACCGTACATCTCTTGCCATTTGCACAAGGTTCAGCCATACAAATATCTCTAAAGGTATAGTTGAATTATGTTATTATGTATTTAAATGTTACTAAAGTGCCCCTGATCTCATTCAGATCCAGGGAGTGTCCTGTAGAAACGCTAGGCATCTTTGAGATACAGTTACTCAGTTCATTTTGAGTTAGATGTTTTTTATTCTGCTCTACCTTATCCATAGCTACACTCCCAGTTACATGTGGTTAAAGGTTAAAACTCCTTAACTTTTAAACCCCTACAACAACTGGTAATTTTGTCATGTAGCATATGATCTCGGCAACGGGTTCCAAACCCTGTACCTTTGCACCTCTCGCAATTCCCATAAACCCCCCAAAACCGTCGTGTAACAGTATCATTTCATCGATTTCATTCATCGTCTGATATGACTTGACTTTGGAGAACGTAAATTCTACATGGCATTTCATCATCATAATGTATGTTGTAAAATTAAGCGAAAAAACAACAATTTTTTAGGCTCAGTCGCTACACTGACGTCTTTATTTTCATGAAAAAAGAACAATTTAATCTTACAAAGTGTCTGTGACTTTATTACTAGGACTTTACGAATAGCCTTCGCTTTAGACCATTGAATCTTTAGTTTAAAACAAAGGGAAATGTGTATAGTTATGGTAACCAAGAAGACTGAAGAATATAAAACAAACTAGTGAAAAACAAATTAAGTAGTAGAAGATTCCATGTTTTATAAGACCGCAGTCAGAGCACAAAACCTGGTTTGTTCTTCCACGCTTAAGCTCTGCAATTATTATTATAACTGACCACAAATCTCGTCCAAACGTTTCCGTTCTGATACGAATTTCTTGCCAGCGTTTTACAGAATGTTCTGCTTCTCTTTCATACTTCACCATGAGGCTTTTATTCTGCTTTTGCTGGCTGAGCTTTACACTCCATTGCTCAGCTACATTCGTTCCCTTCCTTTTGTGGTGTGCGCCATTCGAGCTCTTCCTCTCTGTGATGTTAATGGATATATGCGGCAAATCTTCGGTTATCGCTTCTGTCATCATATCCCGATTATTGCACTTCTCCTGCAGCTAACTTTTCAGTACATATCATACGATGAGAAGACTTCAGCTTGAAGCACTTGGACCATCTGCTTGTTTACTTTCTCCACTACTCCCTTGCAGACAGTGGAGGAAATATTGTATTTTATCCAAAAAGTCTCTATTGATATTTGATACTTAACATACGTTTTAGGTCTCATAAATCAAACCAAAGAAAGCACGTTCTAGTCGGGGTATGACTATCCTTCTCTCTCTGTGTGTATGTGTGTATGATGTGTTGTGTGTGCGTGTGTGTATGTATGCGCACGCATAACACAAAAAAGAATTTCATAGATTGATACCGTCCCTGCGGTTAGGATGAAGGAATCGCAACCTTAGGAAAGGATAAACTAAGCGGCAGAGACAATTTCTATTACAATGCAAAAGTCTAAACTCCATATTACTTTATATTATAATTAAATATAGTATATATAATAATATAGCAGTTATATAATTAAATTATTTTAATTATATATTATATAAACTTACGAGAAGTAAAAGGAATATAATGAAAATTGTAGAAAAATCGAGGTAGATGAGAAAGCATTCAGTATTTCCTACCGCTAAGGGAAACCATGAAAATGTCCAGGGACTGAGTGACCAATCGCCTGGAGTCAAACCCTGGACCGCCGGAATGCGATCGCCAAATTTTATTGCGGAACTAGCTTGTTTGGTATCAGTGGGCGTAAGTAAGAAGACATAAAAGGAGGACATCGATCTCAAACCTATTTCAATATGCTTTCAGTGTGGTTTATGGTATATAGGGCAGTATAGCGTTAGTAAAATCTCGTCATTCTTAAAAGCGAATAACCAAGTGAAATTTATTTCAGTCATCCCATTTCAAAGATTTGTCACAGCCTTTGGAAAGGCATGAGATCTGAGTGTTCTAAAGAAGTTCCTCACAAAGCGGTGTCTCTTTGTAGATTTCTCAGCTCTCCAGTTGGAAAACGTAATATATTCTAAGACATTTCAAGGGGATGACAGTGGATTCTTTAATATAACTTCAGAAACTTCAGGATTGAGTCTATAAAGGCGCCGACATTTCCTCTTTACAGCTTTTACAGGATATTTCAGCATTATGAGAGTTACAGAGATGCACCATGGAATGCTCAGACTCGTACCTTTCACGCCTAGTATAGCGATCTTGCTATTTGATTCTTTATCAATCTCTTACATTAATACTTTAGCAACAGAATGCTCCAGAGGTGAAAGTTGCTGAGAAAGTTCGATATTCGTTCGTATTTCTTACACTCCTCTTTTTTCTTTTATTCTATCTGTGTCAGATCTGCTCCTTCCAACACATGCTTCCAGAGTGCTGTATATTAAGCGCTGCAGTAAAGTCAGCCACATATCTTTTATTTTATATATTTTATTTGCAGACGGTGTTACTTAATTCAGAAAATGATAATCAGTTATCGTCTTCAATTCCCAGGTATCATATTTGATCCCCAAATTTCATTTTTTTTTTTTTTAAGATTCCTAAGCGCGTATTTCTCTCTGGAACCAATGGTAACACATTCAATACTTCATGCGGAATGCAACTTTCACATGTTTCAAGCTTTACCGCTCTACCAGGAGAGGGCAGAGCACTACAAATTGGAGGCTCCCAGCTGTTTTTACACTGCTCGCAGATATAGAGGTAAATACATAGCTATTTCTGCAGTCTTGAAGACAGTTTTGATGTTCCATGTTTCATTTGAGCATGCTGTTGCTACTGGTTATATTGGATAATTATACTACGCATCCATTTGTAGTTAATAGTTTGAAAATATAAAGTCTCATATTTGATGCTTTGGTCCTTTAGCATTTCAATGTCAAGGTTTTACAAATTTAATGCTTCTGTTTCACCTTCATTTGTAGACCTCACAGAGGATGAAATGATAGCTTTGTTTAATAAGATAGACCCAGATGTAGCTGATTTTGAGTTTGAGGACAGCGAAGATGAATTTCCAAGAGAAGTTCAGATGCTGCGTTGGATGGGGAAGATGCTAATTCTTCCTGGGAAAGCTCAGATGAGGAACCTCTGAGTAAGTGCCAAGCAGTTACGAAACCAGCAGAAAGAAGAAACCTAAAGAATTCTTATATTGACACGGACATGCAAGTTTAGTTCTGTTCTAGTAACGCTTACTGAGTAATGACGAAGTTTCGTTTTTGAGGTTATGTAAGCCCAAGAGAAATAAAATGATCATTTTAATGTTTGTTTATCCTGAAGTAACTTTCACATGGTTTCACTACTTCAATACTCAGCTTACTGCATACCTATGATACCTGAATTTTGTAAACTACTGATTTTCTTTTACTTTTATTTTTCAAACAGATTTTCATCAATCCAAAGTCCTTCACCACAGCTATCATCTGCTTTCACTCTTCGGAAATCTTTTGATTGCTTTCAAGATTATCTGAATGACAGGTTTTTTAATTAATAGCAGAGCTAACTAATTTAAGGGATATACAACTTATTGGCAAATCATGTGGATTCGATTTCGCTGGCATTAAAACATTCTTTGGATGTTGTATTTACACAACATTGATGGTTATCCACATTTGCAGATCGACTCCCAGGCTGTAAGGGATTAACATTCAACAGATGTTACTTTTGCAAAGTATTTCTTTACTTCAATAATGACAGGAACTGCTTCCTGATTTTTCACACTTAGTAAAATCAAACATTTGTATGTAAGATTATTATCGAGGTTCATAACCACAGTATCATATGTGATAGTTCCTGCTGTGCCATTCTGGCAATGAAAAAAAAAATTGAATATATTATGTCATTTCCTGTATCTCTAGTAAAATAAATAAGCATGTTTTGTTTTAATGTCGTTATCTGTTTCATTATGGATCTGAACAGGCTATAGAAATACAGGCATGAACAACAATAATTATGTGATTTATATTATTTTAGGATAACAGTAAAATCTATATTATGACAATTTAAAATTAAAAGTTACTTGAATTTAAATTATTGTACAGAGTCAAAGTCTTTGCACAAGTGTCCAATTTCGTAAAATGGGCAGTGTTAATGTAGAAAGATGTATTAATTCCTAAATAAGTAAATTCCCAAAATATGTATAAATATATTCTTTCCTGAAAGCAGTGTAATGAAAGAAGGAGGAAATGTAGTTTCAGCAACTCCACAAGCTCGCCTCGATAGCGTAGATGGTGACATGTCTGCCTCACGTTCAAGAGGTCCCGAGTTCGAATCTCGGTCAGTGCGAGTTACCTGGATAAAGCTTTTTCCGGGGTTCTCCGTTATCCTGAAAGACGAATGTGGGGTAACTGTAAGCTCTATGGATCCCGGCCTCATTTGAGCATCATTTCATCCATTCCATTCATCGTCCATTCCATTCATCGTCCGATACGACTTAACGTTGGAGGACGTACAGTAGCAGCTTCGTAATACGTAGGCCCATGATAAGTTCCAAGCAAGTTAAAAACTCGAGATAGTTTTCCATATTCAAATTAAAGTCCATGTTACGATTGCATCAATTCCCAATAGGATCACAAAAGGAGAACAAAAGCAATTACGTAATAAAGTAACGAATTATGAACAAATAAATGAGAGAAAAGACTCACGAATGGCGGGAATCTATAATGCAAGACGACATTCTAGTAGGATTTGAGGTCATGGTTTTCGAAGCTGGAATGGGCAATTGCCTATTCTTTGGAATGATAATAATGATGGACTATGTTCTCTTTACTTCCAACATTTGAGGGCACTTAGTAGTTTCTTAATTCGCACCTATCCAGTTTTTGATACAGCTGTCGCGGTTGCACGTTTCTTTAATATGCAGTGCAGCATGATTTACTTTTAAAAACACTGGGCTGTTGACGTGCCACATAGTGGCATACTCCGCATGCCTTGAAGGATAATGAAATGACTAACACTCAATAATATCATTTAAATGCCAAACAATAAACAAGAATAACCCACAACTTGAACGGAAAAGATACAAATTCTGTTCCAAAGAATCGTCTACTGTATTGAATAGTCGATGGTATGCTTGATGTATTGTATGAGATTAATTCCAACAGACTAATCCTTGTTTCACATAAGCTTGTCCCGTATCTCTAAACGGTAATGTGACCTTATCATCTCTCATTGGCTGCTATTGCAGTATAGAATGTTGTGTGGTAAAAATTAATTCGTTATTTAACATGGAGATATATCTTTATTTGTTGGAAGAGAATTGTCAAGTTTATATTTTCGTAGCTGTTTGAATTAAATATATTACGCAACAGAGTTGATTTATCTGAAATGCATGTTAACTCTTAAACGAAGTAAAGAGGAGGATACTTTGCTCAGAAGCCCGTCTTTCACCTGGAATAATAGCACGTGATTTAGCTGTACTGATGACATATTTGTTTATATGACTTTTATTACTCAACTTGTTTTGAACTGGATTAGTCATATATCGCCATTCGAAGGTGTGTTGTGCCGTGTGTGAGAACTAAACTATTTTATTGACCGTTTATTGCGCGTGTATTTATTTTATTTATAATGGCAGAGACTACCGCCAGATTTTCGCTGAAGCATCGCAAGGGAAAACCTTTACAAAGCGGCCAAAAAAATTGTGTTGCATGTGTTTAATGCACTCACAGAGAATTCCTTTTGTCAGTGAGAGAATTCGAACAGCTGAGCTCTGAACTTACATGTGTAAGTGTTAGATGCGTAGGAACATCGCGAATTGAAATTGAGACAACAGGAAAACTTACCACTCCAGGGGCGATATTGCTGTGTGGCGAAGAGGTTATTTAAGGACAATCAGACTATACTGGGATACAAATCGCAAAATATACTACCTCGAAGAGACTTGGGTGAATAAAGGACACACGACATGTATGGCGTGACACGACATTTTCATTAAAGGAAAATAAACAATCAGTTATAATGAAAGGTAATGATGTTCCTTATGTAATGTTTTGGAGAAGTAACAAAATAACCTCGAAAAATAATTTCATATCTACACTAGACCTAATATATATATTAGAAAGACTTCTCCTTTTTACGCTGTCTACATATATACTTTTGGTACATGCAATTCTTTAAGTCAGTATTTGAGTCATACGAAGAGAAAGGGTTTCGTTTTTTCACTTTTTCTTTTTAAATAAATTACCTTATAATTTCAGCACCTAAAATCAAGAAACAGAGCTCGTGCACACATATATAAATAGAAGTAACAAAAACCTCTTGTTTGAGTTTCATTTTACTTGGAAAACTTTACTAAAATGAGTAGTTCGCACCAAAGGAACAGCTTAATTACGTTGTGGAAGTTTAATTTCGGATTACACACTAGCCTTAAATTTTTTTAACTACTTCTAGATGATTTCTAATAAAAATTCTGAGCACTGTGATGCTGTTGATACAAGAAAGGATACTCTGAGATTGCTCCTATCTAATGATTGACAGATCTTAATGGAGTTTGTTTCCTTTTTGTGGCAAACAGTCGTCTCAATCTTAGAGGAAATTCCCAAAGAACCACTTTACAGCCAACAGAAATGAAACAGATGGTACAGGAATGCGATTACTTCGCTAAGACCATCAATCTGTAGAGGGAAGGAGGAGACAAAGAAACAAAAGGAAAAGTAGCGAACTGAATGTTACCTCAAAAGTTTCATTTACTCAGACACTGCAATGGGGACCAGCCGTCAAAACAAAAATAGACAACTAAGGAAGCTATATTCCATTTCTGTCAATAATACCAACGCCAAGATATTAGTGCAAATTAAGATGTCAAGGAATTGCTGAAAATTTACCATATTAACTATGGACCTCTGCAAAAATATTTGGTACTTTTCATTACAAGAGGATAAGATAGGAAATACTAAGCATACACAATGTCTGGGCCTCGGTTTATTCTTGATGTTAGGTACTAAGAATAGCAATGAAATTTAACCGCCTTAAAATTGCATTGAGAAACTAATAAATCATTTAAAAATACAAACGAAGAGTAGATCCGCGGAAAGGAGTGAGGCTTGTATATGGGAGGTCCGTCGACTGCCTACTCTGACTGAATATATCGCTGTTTTCCCTGGTCGGTACACAAATGCTAGGATAGTTTCTCATCTAACGGATGAACTTTGTAGCACCTCCTTTTATTCCCTTTCCTTGAGGTGTTATTCTAGGTTTCGTGACTTAGGATAGTGCTAACACCTAGCGAGGAGGCCTTCTATTATGTGTTTCAAATGGGAAGGTGTTTGTCCTTAAGCGCTACTAGGCGAGCAACCAATGGGAGTCCTGCGGTGTTGTCGTATTGCATTCACGCTTAGTGGTGTGTGAGGAGCACCAACCTAATCAATCTGTATGAAATACTATTCGTGCTAAGACAAAAATTCAGACATAGCCGAAACTGATCCATGTGGAAGATAGAGAGTAATGTATCTAACATAACCATGAAAACCCCATATTTTCAGCTCAAATAGTTATTCTAATAAAAATAAATGAACCACTATTACATGTATTATAACAATAAATCGCGACGTAAGCACTGTATGGATATCATTACTGGTTGGCATGTTTAATAAGCCAATTCGAGCGAGAAGAAGCAATAAATTTCCTGCTGAACGTGGCAGAACGTGTCTGGTCACATTATATTTTTGTTTATGAATTGTTCGTAATCTCTGTTTACTCTAGAGAGTTAGAAGTGGTTGATGTGTATATATGTACAAGTACATTTAATTACTCAGAACTGAAATTTAAACTCTTCATGACGTGATAAAATAATTACTGTGAATAAATCAGGGTGTTAAATTCGAGAAGGAGCAAACGCTTCATTTCCTGTTAGCCTGTGAAATGCTGTATGCTTATGTTTATGAATGAATGTTGAATAAGAAATGTTTATTTACTCTGGAGAGTTCATATCTATATCATTCAGTTGTTCTTTACACAACAGTAGAGTAAGTGTTAAATAGTGCAATGGCTTCTTGCGGTGAATTTAGTGGCGAGTCAAAAAGGCAGGTATTGCGAAGTCAGGCTCGAAGTATTGTTTTTAAGGTGTACATGTTCTTCAAAAAATTGGGCAATGAGGAATATGGAAATCAGCTCGATTTGAAACATGCTCAACGGCTTAATGCTGAAGCGTGTGGTGTAGGTAAAACAAGTGTGTCCCACATTTGGATTAGAAAAGCAGGTAATTTATAAACTATAATTATAGTTATAGTATTTAAAAATATACATAATTTGCGAAAATGCAACTGCATCATTCTAAAAGTTTGTAAAATATAATTCGCTTACCCTTACATCTAGCGCCAAGCAGACCTGCATGTTGTATGAGTGTGCGAGAGAGAGAGAGAAATATAAAAGGAGTGGGGTAACAAGCTGGCAACGCTGAGTGTGATACGGCATCTGATTATCTGTACTCCAGAACTCTTCCCAACTGAAACACATAATAGTACTCCTCCTGAGCACTATAGCGTCTTCAGACTTAAAATGGAGACATGCGTAAAGATTACAATTTGTATCAACAAATTCCACCAATAAACACTTGGTTGAAGTTCTCTGCCGTCAGTTATTTGCATTTGACCCTTATCGTAACAATTATACCTTTCTTTGCAGCAGTGCTGGGTTATAAAAGCATTCGGCTCATGTTTATTAAATAAACTAAATCAAGTAATTAAAGAGGCTGCTAAAGAAAAGTTATGAAATATAATTTTGGAGGTAAAGGTTACGTCAATCTGAGTAAATATCCGGCATCAACGGACCTGTTATCACTGCCAATATGCAAAATGCTGAGGCACTTACCTCTGCCATTTAGACTTCTTTAAACCTGTATAAGGCCCAAAAGAAAAACAAAATTGCACCCGGTCTTTGACTCTACAAATGGATCTGTGGAAGCCTTTAAACTGATGTATCTCTCATTTACTCAGGATTCGCCTAAGTAATAAATTGTGTGCCATTCTACACGAAATTGATTAACATATCTCAAGTCATGTCTTCTCTACACCACAATGTCTTCCTGGACAATTATTAGGCTATATATTCTCGTAACTCAAACCCGGCGACTTTCAGCAAAGTATAGCATGGGCTTTTCTTAAAATTTTAAAGATCGGATCACTGTGCACTAAAGAAAAATACCTATCTTAACTATAGTAGTAGTAGAAGTAGTGGGGCTTAGGGACGCACAACAGCTGAGGTCATTAGCGCCCGAGCTCAGACTGGGTAAAGCCCACCTGAAATGTAAACGCTAAAAACAATAAAATCAACTAAGAGGTCCAAAAACACAAAAAAAAAAAATAAAAGATGCTCAAACTGTTAAAATAGCTAAACTAGGAGTGTCGAGATGAATCTAAAATGAGGCACGGTGAGGGATGTTGGAATCATATGGAACGAAGCATTCCGCTGCGCTGTAAAAAGTCGAAGAGGCCCTCCACAGCAGCAATATCATCCCTCAACATTGCGCTGAGGTTGGATGCCAAACCCAAGGAGGAGCGCAACGTTGAGTGAAATCGGCACTCCACTAAAAAGTGCTGCACCGTCAAAGGCTCGCCGCAGTGAGAACAATGAGGTGCTGAGTCCTGGCGTAACAAGTGTTGATGGCTAAAACGGCAGTGCCCGATGCGAAGTCTAGCTAAAATAACCTCTTCCCTGCGAGAAGAACGTGAAGATGTGGCCCAGGGAAGCGGGACAGATTTAACCTCCCGGTGTTTGTTCCCAACGAGCGCGGACCAGTCATCATGCCAGCGAGTGTTGATGGCTCGGCGAAGGGAAGCACTAAGATCCTCGAAAGGAACGGAATTGCTAAAAACAGTGGGGGATAAAATAGCAGACTTCGCGGCGGCATCAGCAGCCTCGTTGCCCGGAATGCCTACGTGTCCGGGAACCCAAACGAACGACACGTGGAACCCTGAATTAGCGAGTGAATGCAGCCGATCCTGTATTCGCTGTACTAGGGGATGGCTGGGGTACAGCGAACGAATGCTCTGTAGAGCGCTCAGAGAATCGCTACATATGGCAAAGTGGTTAGAGTGCTGCTGGCTGATAAAAAGTAGGGCTTGATAGATACTAAAAAGTTCAGCGGTAAAAATCGAGCACTGTCCGGAAAGACGAAACGTAAAACTCTCCGCAGCAGCTACGAAGGCACAGCCAACACCTCGGTCGGTTTTAGAACCGTCCGTAAAAATAAAACTGTAGTTCCTAAAATGCTGCTGAAGTTCTAAAAATGCGGATTGGATGCCAGTGGTCGGAAACGCAGACCTGGGCATCGACGTCAACCCAAGGTGGAATAGGGTGTCATACCGCAACCAAGGAGGAAAAATAGATTCCCTGCGAGGTAATACTGGCGGTAGTGTGACGTCCAGGGCCCGAAGAAGCAGGCAAAACCGAACACTGGGCGGAAGCAATGCAAGGGGGCTGACAGCGTACTGGCGATCAAGAGACGAGTCAAAGAAAGGCTTGTACGTTGGGTGCGTGGGTAGAGAGGATAGACGGCATGCATAGGTGCCTAAAAGAATATCTCGCCTATAGCACAGGGGAGGTTCAGCTGCTTCAGCGTACAGACTGGGGATGGGGCTGGTTGGAAAAGCACCAGTAGCTAGACGTATCCCCCGATTGTGCACAGGATCCAAACGACTCAAAATGGAAGGCCGTGCCGACGAATATACCACACTTCCATAGTCAAGCTTTGATCGTACCAGGGACCGATAGAGCTGTAAGAGCACGGTCCGATCAGCTCCCCAGGATGTACCTGATAAGACACGTAAGATATTGAGGGACTGGGCACAGCGACCTTTCAGGGAAGCGATATGAGAATCCCAGCTAAGCTTCCTATCGAACACCAATCCTAAAAATTTAGCTTCCTCTGCAAAAGGAAGCGTATGGGGACCGAGGTGGAGTGAGGGTGAATCAAACGCCTTACGGCGCCGAAAGTTCACGCACACGGTCTTCTCGGTGGAAAAATGGAAGCCGTTGTAGAGGCTCCAAGTGTAAAGGTGATCTAAACAGACCTGAAGCCGACGCTCCAAGATACTCGTCCGCCGAGAGCTACAATATACGGCGAAGTCATCCACAAATAAAGAAGAGGATATAACAGCGGGAATACACTCAGTGATAGGATTGATGGCGATGGCAAAGAGGGTAACGCTGAGGACCGAACCCTGGGGTACCCCGTTTTCCTGATGGAAAACGCGGGATAAATTACACCCCAACCGAACACGAAAGGACCGCTCCATCATGAATTCCCGGAGGAAAATGTGAAGTCGACCACGAAGACCCCACTGATGTATGGTGCGTGGTATGCCCGTCCGCCAACAGGTGTCATAGGCTTTCGTAAGGTCAAAAAAGATGGCCACAGTTTGGCAGCGGCGCAGGTAAGCGTTCATGATATGAGTCGAGAGGGAAATCAGGTGATCAGTGCTGGAACGGTAACGGCGAAATCCGCATTGGATGTTGCACAGAAGGTTCTCCGACTCAAGCCACCATCGTAAGTGCCCACTAATCATGCGTTCCATCACCTTACACACTGTACTGGTGAGGGAAATGGGGCGGTAACTGGAGGGCAAACGGCGGTCCTTACCCGGTTTTGGGACCGGAATGATAGTTGCCTCGCGCCAAGCTGTAGGGAAAGCTCCGTCACGCCAGATGCGGTTGTACATGCGCAGTAGAAAGTCTTTACTAGCAAAGGAGAGGTGTTGCAGCATAGCCACGTGAACACCATCAGGCCCAGGAGCGGATGAGGGAGAGGAGCACAATGCCGAATCCAGCTCCCGTAAGCTAAATTCGGCGTTGTAGCACTCAAGGTTAGCTGAGCGGAAAGATAATTCCTGGGCCTCAATCTGAGACTTGAGGACCCGAAAAGTCGAAACGTAGTTGGCAGAGCTGGAGGCGGCAGCAAAAGTGCTACCCAGGCAGTTAGCAACATCAACCGCATCAACAACAGTGAGAGGTCCATCCTGAAGTCCAGGAATGAACGAGGGTGGCCGTTTACTGGCAACACGACGGAGTTTCTCCCAAACCACAGAAGAAGGGGTGGTGTGCGAGAAAGAGGCAACAAAGGAAGTCCAGGACGCTCTTTTGCTAGCCCTAAAAACACGTCGGGCTCGCGCGCGCAGCTGTTTATAAGCTACCAACTTCTCGACTGTGGGGTGATGTTTAAATACCCTAAAAGCTTTCCGGCGTGCGCGAAGGGCATCGCGGCACTCAAGAGTCCACCATGGGACAGGTAAACGCCGAGGCTCCGTGGAGGATTTCGGAATAGATTGCTCGGCAGCGGAGACAACAACTGAAGTGAAATGGTCGACCAGAAGGTCAATAGTAGTAAATTCTGATTCCTTGAATGTGGCAGTTTCGGAAAAGAGCGCCCAGTTAGCCTTGGAGAGTTGCCATGAGGCTGCACGCAAGCGGGGAACATTGTGGGAGAGCAACGTTAGCACACATGGGCAGTGATCACTGGAATGAGTGTCAGATACTACATGCCATTGGAAACAATGAGCAAGCTGTGTGGAGCAGAGAGAAAGATCGAGGTGGGAGGGAGTACCATTGGAATCGGAAAAGAATATGGGTTCACCAGTGTTCAAAACAAGGAGAGGAAACTGGTCAAAGAAGTCAGCAAGTAGGGTTCCCCTTGCACACGCCCTAGGAGAGCCCCTACACGGATGATGGGGATTAAAATCCCCCAAAAGAAGAAAGGGTGTGGGGTTCTGCGAAGCGAGTTGAGAGAAGTCGGCAGGAAGGACGGAGTCTGAAGGGGGGAGCTAAACTGTGCATAAGGTAAACGATAAACCTGGAAGACTGAGCCGAAGAGCAACAGCTTGCAAAGTACTGTTAAGGGGTAGAGGTTGACCAAAAACATCAGCACGTGTAAGGATCATGACACCACCATGAGCAGGAGAGCCCACTTCCGGCACAAGGTCGAAGCGTACCGGAATGTAATGACGCAAATCAAAAGCATCCTGAGGGCGAAGTTTGGTCTCTTGTAAACAAACCGCTATGGGGTTGTAGGACCGCAACAAGAGCTGGAGCTCTGCCCTATGTGAGCGCACACCACGAATTTTCCACGTTAAAAGAGCCATGGAAAAGGACTAGAGGGGGGGCGGCGGTTTTAATGAGAAAATTCAACATACCAAGAGCGCGAGGAATGCGGGTTCAGGTAGTCGGACGCCGTTTCTCTTTTTTCCGCACTTTGGCGGACTTGGGACCGACAAACGGTCGCTCCATGGGCGACTCCTCAGATGTGCGGGAGTCTGAAGAGTCCCTTCGAGAAGGGGATCGCGAAACTGACTGAACAGAAGCCCTGCCGGTTCCTCGAATGCGACTACGGGAGCGGCAGCCCGTAGAAATACCGGGAGTAGTGCTTACCGACACGGAACGTGAAGCTATAGCTGGGGCAGTAGAAGAGCTAGAAGAGGCAGCTGGTGCAAACGCCTTTAAAGGAATGGCAGTCTCCAGCAGGTCGCATTGGGTTGAAGCATCCGAAACATTGAGGGTCCGTGTGGCAACAGACTGCGTCGCCTGCACAGGAGAGCGACGAACTGCTGATGCGTAACCCAAGCTGGCAGCGGGTTTCAGTTGCTCAAACCGTCTTTTTGCCTCTAGAAAGGTCAGACGTTCTTTGACGCGCAGTTCCTGAATGGCCTTCTCATCAAGAAACTGCGGACACTGCTGGGAGCTGGAGGGATGCAGACCACCGCAATTGACGCAGACCGGGTCACGAGTACATATAGCATCGCCATGGGGAGGTAAACCGCAACGGTCGCATACAGCGTCAAAGGTACAGCGGGCCTGAGTATGCCCAAACCGCTGACACCGAAAACAGCGCATGGGGTTTGGGACATACGGTCGCACTGCAGCACGTTCGTACCCACAAAAGATAGCGTCCGGCAATGTGGTACCTTTGAAAGTGAGGAAGATTGCCCGCAACGGAACAGACTGTCCATCACGTTTACCAAGTAGACGGTACGCCTCGCACACATTCTGGTCAGTCAAATTAGAGACTATCTCCTCGTTAGAGAGGCCGTCCAAACTGGAGGTTGTCACGACCCCTCTACAGGTATTTAACGTCTTATGTGGGGCTACCCGGATGGGGTAGGAACCCAACAAGCAAGCCTTCAGGAGCTTTCTGGACTGATCCTCGTTCTTTGTTTCCACCAAAAGGGTACCGTCTCTTAACCGAGTTGCCGATTTTAAAACGCCACATATCCGATCAAGCTCGCGTTGGATATAAAAAGGACTAATGTCTCGCATTGTCTTGTTTTCACAATTCAGGGTCACGACCAAAAACGAATCAAATGGGGAAGGTTTGCGCGGAGGAGCCATTGTTAGAGGACCCCCTTCCGGAACCGTCGGCGTCAGCCTGCCATCCGGGGGTGAAAGAAAAAGACACCAAACCTTCACGGTCTGCGCCGTCATGGGAGACCCCTCCCACGACCGATCTCAGTTGTACTTCAGAAGAGCTACCGTCCAACTACTGTTGCCCAAATTTGAGAACCGTTCACCACGTGACACCCCGGCTTTAGGCCCCTACCACAGGAATAACCGCCTGTGGCCCCCCACTTTAGGCCGTGCAGCAGTCAACAGATGCATGCACGGATTCAGGGGGCTTGTGGTTGATTACACCGGGGCTCCCGTCAGCGGTAACACGTCCGGCTGGTAATACTGGCCCAATGACTCACGGCCTTCAGACCATTAAAACCAGCCGGGCCTCATGGAGACTACGTGAGTGTACATGACGGTGTGGACGGGCTCCGCACCTAAGGTCACACACAGGGTCAGTAGGGAGTCCACTACAACCTTCACGCCTGAGACCTCCGGAGAGCACGCATGTCGGAAGCCGCGCTGGAACCGTGGGACAGGAACCACGGAGACAGAAGAAAGATCCCTGGTGGTGAGGCAGGAGTTTATAAACCTAAACAGCTAAAGCTAAAATAGAACAATAAACCTAGAAGAGGAAGAAGCTTAAAACTAAGGGTGACCAACGTGGCACAACCAAAATGGGGTGAGGGGGTGACAATGGGGATGATTGGCTCGGGACCCCCGGGATCGCCAATGCCCGTACCTACCGTAGTAGGCCCCTGGGGGGTATCTTAACTATATTAGTAGGCTCGTTGTGCAAAATGAAACTATGTACTTGAAAGCAAATACGCCCTTAACAAAATCATGCACTACCTCTAAAACAGTGCGAGGCCTTTTCCTTTCATTTTTAGGAGTTTTACAGTAGCTGATTGTTTATTTCAAATTTCAGAACCGAAAATAGTGTTCAAAGACACACCAGTTACTTCAGACGCCAGTTAAGTTACATCTTTCGCCGCCAGAGTGTCAGAACGTTGATAAATAAGGTTAAACATATTTGTTACAAAAGTTTATGCACCACTTTTAAAGGCTTTCCACTTTTATGCTCCTGTACACTCCTCTGAGGAACTGAGTACCACTCTATATTAACTCAAAGTGCGCACACGCAATACTAACAGGACGAGTAGTAAAGTAACGCTTCACTGCAGTATACTGAACGCAGTCGGGGAAGTACCGAATACCACGTGCCAATAAATGGAAGTAAAAGTTTCAAGTTCATGCTTAAGTGATTTAGAGCTTGAATTACGCTATTTATTCACCTCGTTCAGTAATTGAATATATAAAATAAGCGATAACATATACAATGTATTAAAAAAACTATTTCCATTCGCACTTCACTGTTTCGCTCGCTCTAAAAGCTGTGCTACGGCACAATGTTGGTATCAGAACAGTGACGGCTCGTGCTCAAAAATAACAGCGTGCTGCACCTAGTTTCGAAAAATGAAGTCCATGTGCCGATGTTTCTTCATTGTATAATCAGAATTTGTACTTCTTTCGCTTTTTGCTCAATTTTAGATTGGTCGCCCTAACATTTTTATACTAACGCTTCCTTCTAATGCTTTGAAAAGTCTTTTCAGAAGTTCATTAACCATGTTCATTATTTGCTGGTTAAAGTTTTCATAATATTAAATTACTCAAAGACTGAATAAAGTGAAGTTATAACACGTTTCACACCCACACACAAAACAAACTGATATCAGCCACTAAATAACCTTTAACAAAGGAATACTTGGATACAATGCAAACTTGCGAACTACATGCATTTGTTACGGGGTGTTCCATTTATGGTCGCGGGGATGGAGTATCGTGCCAACATGATAGCTGCATCACAAGCAATCTGCTCTGCGATTTTATAACCATTAGGTATTGGATCTATTTACGTAAGAAGGATGGAATTAGTTTCTAGAACTAAAATATAAAGCAATGATAAATTGTTAAATGATTTTCAATGCATATGTTCTATAGCTATAACTATGAGTGTTGGTGGACCTGTTTCACCTTGCAGCGAATGATCACCGCTCAACACACAGCTGCAGCACTTGTGCGAAAATCTAGTGAACATATGACATCAGGGAGGCAAGAGGGGAAGGTTGTACGCATGCGCAATCCTGACTATTGAGCTTGCTGTCTCTCAGCACGTTGACGTCACGGATGCGTTCCATTAGTTACACAGGTGTTTTTCATTCATCAAGAGTTCATTATTGGTCGTACTCGATTTCTTATACTTACAATAATGCATTGTTATTTACATAGTCTTTTAAAATTTATACAATGTGATATATAAAACAGAAAAAAGCGTGCTACAGCATTGCAGCACTTAAGGACCAGCGGCCTCGGTATCAAATAAATTTGAAGGCCAGATAGAGTATAGTGTTTCAGTTTAGTATCTTGCAAAAACTGTGACACAAATGTTTTGAAGGACATCCAACAACTTTGACCTATCGTTATATAAAACAGTTTCGACATTTTGTTTTATAAAAAGCAGCTCTGACGATTTTGATTAAAAGCCCATTGCTTATATGGTTACATTAAAAATAAAATGCCTCTCTTGAACTTTCTGGGAATAATCAATGAAAAATAATCAATAATTGAAATTAAATAATCAGTTGAAGAAAATGTAAAACTTATAAACGTTTAAATAATAGGGTAGGGTAAACGTACTCCAACGATGCGACACGAAGATTTTCAAGATAAGCTCTCCACCCCTATTCTTTACATGGAAAAATTGCTATTTTTATTTTCTCAAAAGTGGCTGTGTCGGTTTTGATAAATGCCTACGTTACAAAACATCTTACTGTACAAAACATGGAGCACAGAATACCTGTGAGGAAAAGACTTTAAATATTTTTACATCCTTTATTTAATCATTTCCACTACATTCATTGTTAATGATTTATATTTTCAAATATCTACGTTCTTCCCAATCGAAATAACGTTATATGGATGAACAAGTAATCTTAGTTGGAGTGAAAGGCTTTCTAGGAATGGCTATACAGTGAGTGGAGCAAATCATATTAATTCACTGACACAGTAGGGTGTTTTTACTTTTGTGATAGCATTGTTGTAATTATTTTCAGCGTGCAAGCTTTCCGACCGTAACTTTACCGAATTTAACAAACGGATTATAGCAAACCATGCCAATGACCTTGCAGTAATCATATTAATCTGCTCTTTGTATTATCAGTACCACTGTTATCTCCGGCATGTTTTAGATAAGGTGCTTGTCAGACAGAAGGATGTATCTACTATTTTCATTTGCTATTTTCTGCACTGACCCCTATGTTGGGATCACTTGACCAGTAAGTAATAATAATAGCTAAGGAATTACATATAGGAGTAGTTGGACTAAATGTTGTATGTTTTAGTAAACTGGATAATGGAATCAAAATTAAGGTTGAATCTTTAGATAGCACTTTTAAATTATGTTAAAAGTGAACAAAAGTGAAATGTGAACGTTGGTATTTAGTTTCATAATTTTCGGGAAAGTCGCCTAAATACGAACTACATTTTACACGGAAAATTCTTGGAAATGTTAACTCTCTGAAAAGTGTCCTAACAGTTTGGTTCAAATACTATAACTGAACATAATCTGAAAATATTCTTCTAGTTAATTGATGGAAATTAATCATTTCTTCATACTAGCCGTATATAGACTAAAGTCTTTGATAGAGTCAACATGAAAAATTCTATGCGATGACCGGGATTTGAACCATCGATCTCCTGGTTTCCGTCCAGTCGCTCTAACCCATTGAGCTAACATGGCCCACTTGCCGTCACGACATTAAATTCTCCATTCGACTCGTGCATTACATAAGGAGATCAGTGGTTCAAATCCCGGACATGGCATTGAATTTTTCATGTTGACTATATCTATCAAAGACCTTATTCTATACACGGCTAGTGTGAAGAAATGATTAATTTCCATCAATTAACTAAAATAATAAGAGTTAGATAATGAAGCCTGGGACTCAAGTACTTAAGATAGTAAGTTGCCACAAACGGTGTATCTCGAATGCGACAGCTCCTAGTTGTCTAGTGGTCGTATGTGACTTAATTACAAAGTACGTCTTAATGAGATATTTCTGTAATTATTAGTTGAATTTGTAATCCTTGATCAACTTAGTCATTGGTTATACGCAGTTTTTAGTTTGTATCACGTGAATGCGATTGAAAAGCTTAAAAGAAAAGCACCATATCACTCGCTACTTTTTTATGCTCTTATATATTTATATATATACATATATATGCATATACATATATATGTATATATATATTTATATTTTTTTATTTAACCGATTTTTCAGTTTTCCGTTTATTTTCTTATCTATTTTCCTAATTTCACAAATATTCACTATACACATAAACACCCATGCCCAAGGCGGGACTCGAACCCGCAACCCTCTACGCAGCGGGAAACTAGTGCAGTAGGTAGCTGATAAACACATAGGCACGTGGTGAACGGGCTTCAAGCGTTGGCCTAGTATAGCCTTCCACCCGTTATTGGTGTGAACGCATTCCTGACCGCAAACCAAAACAAAAACCTTCAGCTCTGGAATCCTACTCTTTTGCCAGATTGTGCAGATTATTTTTTTAATTTACGTCCTCCAACGTTAAGTCATATCGGACGTTGAATGGAATGGGTGAAATGATGCTCAAATGAGCCCTTAACAGACAAAAACGCATCACATAAAAATGAAATAAAATCTAGAATCTAAAACACTTTATCTTCCCATCTTTTATGTAGCATCAGTCATATGGAGAAAACCGTAGTAATTGGTTTAAGATTTTTAATATCTTGTTTTCAGAAGTAACTTGGCTATTGTTTCCTCCGATGTCGCAGACAAAGTTTACTTTCTAGCCCAAAACGACCAATTTTTAAACATATAACTAACGATTTAGCTTCCTCTATCCACTTCTCCACCCACCTATAAAGGTTTATCTTGGTTTTATAATGAAGCAAGTATTCTTTAGTAAGTATAGTTCAAGTTATATAAACATAAATGATAGTGGTTAGAGAAAGTGACTCTACTATAACGCAAAACTCCCTTTAGGTTTAAAGTTTTGTAGTTTTCAAGCCTCTATAGTGCTCGGCGTGCTACATGACTAGAGATCCGGTGCGTTATCACAGATTCATGGCTGCAATGCAGCCCTGGAGGCGAACACAGCACTCAGGTCAACTGTTATATAGACTGCGCCTTCCAGTGACAGAGTTCCATGAATCCTTATTTCTTCCATATGTGGAAGATAAAATTAGGCGCCCTGTGGAAAATTATGAGTTTTGCTACAACAGAGCGTCCTTGTTAGCTGTGTGCGGCTTTATACTCACAGAATATGCCGATTCATGTGTAACTGGGTTTCCAGTATGAATACATGTAGAAGCTTCAACTTTAGCACCAAAGCTCATATTCAAATCAACGAAGATCGATCTACCAACACTCTGGATAAGTCAAATTTGAATTGTAGTGCAGAACCTCACAGAGTGGAACTTCAAAACAGGCATGATCTGTTTCCAAACATATGCTAATGCTCAGCTCTTTATTATCTCGAGAAATATATTTTATTTTGAGAAATTTCTACAGAAGCAGCGGCAAACACGAGGGCTGTTCAATAAAGAACGATCATATTTTTTTTTACGGTCATAACTTTTCCCACTAAAATTCAATCTTATTATATTCGATTACCTTAATGTGAAACAAACACGCCGTAGTAGTTTTATTGCTGATACTCCTGGCTCCCGTTTGTGAGAACCAGGCTAGTTCAGACACGTTCGGTATTGCGAGGAACAATATGCGGCTTTGAAATTCTGCTTTCGTTTCAACAAATCTTCAGTTGAGGTCTATGGAGAGACTGATCTTCCCTACAGCACAGCTCGATGGTGGTTTAAAATGTTTAAAGAGAGGAGACAGTCAATTTCAAAGGAAGGTGGACCCGGTGCTCCAGTTACTACTCTTACGGAAGAAAACATTAACACTGCTGCTGCCATTGTGAGAGAGGATCGACACCCCAGAAAGCAAAAGTGGTTGCTTCTGCTGGGAAAGTTATGGTCATGACATTCTTATATATTCATGGAATGGTTTATCAACATGTTACACCCGCACACATACCAGTAACGGGATAATACTACAGTGATATCCTGAAAATATTACAATACATATAAGGCGCAAAATACCACATTTCCATGAATCAGGCTGGATGCTGTACTACGATTATGTGCGGCCGCATATTGCCAATGTTGTTGCTGAATATCTTGCAAAAATCAACGTGAAGTACATTCTTCACCCTCCCTATAGTACGGAGTCAACCCTATGTGACTTTTTCTATTCCCTAACTTGCAGAAATGTGTTCATGGGAGGCATTATACATTATCAGAAGCAGTGGTGAAGGCTGCGGGGGCGATTTTGATGGATCTCTCAAAAAATGGTTTCCAGAACGTCTTTGAAAACTGGCAGAAACACTGGGACAAGTGCATTGCATTCAGGGGAGACTATCTTGAGAAGGACCATCAAAATTATGGGGATGAGTAAAGGTATGTTGTCAAAAAAGGTTGTGATCATTCTTTATTGAACAGCCCTCCAACGAATGTCAGTAGCGTTTTTAGTTGATATCTTTGGTAAAATTGTCAGCCATGGAAAGCAAATGACGGAATTTTCTATGAACAGAAAACAGGAGAGGGAAAACTGGAGATTGGTGCTGAGGAATGTAGGAGTCAAAATAACAGATGTTTATTCTACTTATTTTGGCCTAGATAATGGTTTTTAAGAAATTTTTGTTGGAGTTTCATGAGCATCCTCCACCTTTTCCTAGAAATCTTACTGTACAACCACATTAGAAAGGAAGCCTTAAATTTTCCTTTATCTCTTTCCTGCAGAAGTTGTAATATTTTCAACATTATTTCATGGGTCTTTCTTAATCATAGAAAAGGTAAGCTTCTTTCTAGGAATAAGTTGTCAGAGGGAGTGTAGCAGGAAGTCTTACACTTCCTATCGGTTCAGGAAACAGTAATTCCGGCACCGACTTCTTTTGGTAGACAGGCAGCCAATGAATAACAAAGTTTCCCACCAGGGAACTGAGGATAGATAGGGAAGATTAACAACGCAATAGTCGGACAAAGTGTCAAAAGAAGCTCACGAAATGAGCGAATTGGCGGCAAATAGATGACGCCGCCTTCACTGGAAGTTAAGGATACTAATCAAGCCAAAGGCCCTGGAAGCCTACGCATCCCTGTTCAGAAGTTAATACAATTGAAGTATCCATACCATTTCCTTTTGTTTTCAGTTAATGAGCACTATAGTGGCCCCTCTTGGCCTCACAAGGATGGAGAAAATAGGGGGAACAGAAGAATGCAGTCTGGACGGACCAAGATATAAGTATTTAGTTTTGCAAGGCATTATACATAAGAAAAAAGAACAAGCTTCTTCCAGGACTAGATATCAGACAACAACGAAAAAACCGCGAATAATTCCATCCACAGCGAAAATTCCATGGTCCCAGCATAACAGAGAAATTGCCGTGTTTTGTCCCTACAACCCTAAAATTATGAAGGGAAGTGATAGCTGCAAAAAATAATGGTCAAGAAATTTACGTTAGAAGAAGAATCATTGCAGCTTTGGCTAAGCAACCTTTCGGAAACCATGAAGAAAACAGAGATCAGAATGGCTGGTAATAAACGGTAACCACGGTAGTGTCCTTATTTTAATGCAAGTCACCTTCCCATACACCAATGAATGTAAACTGCTGTGCTCACCAATTAAATTTGTTTACAAGAAACGCTTTCTCCAAAAACATAAAATCTGTTAGGTTGTTTTCCGCTAAAATTGGTGAGTTCATATTTTTTACATTGTCACCAAAATGCAGTGGTCTGTTACGTTCAGTTTGGCACAAACGCATTCCAGCTTTTTCAACAAAAATATGGAACTTTCAATCACGGATTGTGAACGATGATCATGGAAAATATATATTTTCTACAGATTTTTGAGAAGACTGATGAGGTGGATTAGTGAGATGACGTAAGAAAACGGAAGCTCTTATTTTGAACAATTTCTTTTAATAATACAGAGCTTTGGTCTCTTCTATATTTTTGCGACATTATGTAACATTCTGACATAATTAATATGCACAATGTCAATTGTGTTACAGATTCCTTGCTTTGAAGTATTTTTAATCATCTGCGTCTGAAATTTATGAGAACAACAGAAGATACCAGGTTGATGATAACTCTGCTCCTTCCTTAGGAAAGCGACATAATTACGATTCTGATGTGAACCTGAATTCATATACCAAAGAAATGTCTGACACAGCGATCAATCAAATGAACAGACGATTCCAACAGTCTCATATATTCAATACTTCCGCAGCTATTGTTGTAAAGGAATTTATTACATCCAGACAAAATATCTCTTCTGACTGTGAGAAAATATGTATGAAATTACAATCCTATTATCCCCTCAGAAAGATTAAAAAATTAACTATCAGTGAATTATCATAATGATATATCCACAGGCAGAGAACTCTTCAATTTTTTGATACAACACTCATTTGTGAGAGCATTTCCAAAAATACTGCAAATTGCCCCAACAACTGAAGTTTAACCAGTCAAGGAACCTCAAGGGCCAAGATAGGCTTAATTCCTTGGTTCTTTGTTACATTAAAAAAGAGGACATTAGTGCCTAACTTAAAAGCAAAGTGAAATGTTTGCCGCATAAGAAAAATAAACGTGCTCAGATCTTGTACAGGTGACACTGCCCTTTGAACATGCAGCGGTTTTAAAATGTTGCAAATGGGGTGTTTGAAGATGACGTTCTAGAAGCCCGCGTTGTGGCAGTCATTTGCTAAGGTTTAAAATGAAGGTGTTGCAAATGTAGATAGATGGGCTGATGCTTTGATTATTTGATTCCCAACTTTGTGACGATATTGTAGTTTGGTCCTGTAGGTTCCTCGGCAGCACTGGTACAAGAAACTTTACCTATGGGCGTGGTCGCCGTGGAGTAGAGGAAAAATTATTGCTGTTGCTGAAAAATGTAGAAATAATTCTGTTATTTTTCAGAGATGAAGATTTAATTCTTACGAAACACTTGAAAATCATATACCTTTCTAAATAACATAACTTCTGTTCTTTAACAAACGATGACTAATGTATCGATGAACTATTTCTCTCTTACGCTGAGGCGGTACTTCCCCGTTAAGTACCTCGCTGAGCCCTCCTGGCACTCAATACCTCATATGATAGGACATGTGACGGGTGAGGGCTAAGGATGGGAGGTCTACAACAGTTCGGGGCCTTTTCTCAGGGTAGGTCTGCATGTATTCTCTCTTTTGGGTTTCAGGGAGTGGGTGCATCTGATAGTGTAGGGGTATCATCACACAGAAGACACCACGACCGTTGAATGACAAGTTTATTTATACAAGTTTGCCCTCTCCACTCGTCACTGTTGTGTTGTAATTCGCACATTAGGCGCGAGACTTTGGATTTGCCCGTTGCTGTGCGCGTGACAAGACGGCTAGTTTGAATCACAGTCGCCAGTGAACTTGTAAATCTCTAGGACGAGCCGAGTGATGTATGAAGCCGTGTACGCGTTGTCGTTTCTGGACGTCGCCAGCGCACTATTTCGCGCACTAGAATATTTCCGGAGAATTATACACAAAACAGAGTTTGTTAGAATCTTAATGTTTTAGCGTGTGTTTTTTCTCTCATTCGCTAACACAGAGTGTTTGATAACCACCTAATATGTGTTTCTTCCTCCATTCGCGAACACGGACTTTGAACTTTCAGTATGTCTTGCTACTTTCATTCGCCAAAACAGAGTGTTTTTCCTAGCAAATATCAAGCGTCGCCATTGCACACGTTTCCCCCCTCCTTTCGCCGAATTTTGAACACTTTAGGCGTCATGTGAACCGTTACTCGTTCCCTATTGGTTGTGTTTCATCCCTACTCTTAAATTTCATCGCAATTTTGAGTTTAAAGACATGTATTCAATGCAACTTTCTCTTACCCACAGTTTAGGTAATTATTGTGGCATCACGCGTGCAAAAGCGTGATCTAAATACCGGTGTCCTTTCTATACATAGCGTATCATGTGCAAACCAAAGCCTCGATGGGCGACGAGTTGTCGCTTGGTTCTAGCCTTGGGCGATTCTCGAAAAATGCCCCTTGTCGGCTCAACACAAAGAACATTCTTTTGAGTCATTGTTCATTTTCACGGCTCGCTTTACTCGTCGGTTTCACGTGCTTGCAATGAAATATATGTATTGGGATTGCCTGTTCAATTTCTGCACCTTACATTAGATCATCCTACCATATATTTTTTATAATTTAGCTTAATTCATAGTATGATATCTATCCACCCTTAATTATGCATTTAATATGTCATTTGCGGTTAATATGCTAATGTTATGCCTAACAGGTACGGTATCAACGCACACGCTAAATGTGCAGCTTAAATATATACACACAAAATTATTTCTGCACAGTCTGGGAGCGACACAAATGCACGGGTAACTCCTACGAAAGTCGCTTGCAGAAGCACGCTAATTGCAGATGATCTCCTGCTCTCTTCTTTTTACGTTGCTATAGCAACCAAATAACATATGTCCTACTGGTCAACGTCACGACATTACGTAATCACATTCTTAAAATTACCAATAACGAAAATATTACATAGTATTTCACTAACATTGCATCATCGCATGACCTACCTAACTTTACACTTTTATTTTCGTACAAAACGGTCTTTTTATAACAATTCCAAATCAATTTTTAAAATTTAGAAACATGAAATAACCGCCACAAAGAGTTTTATTTTATCTTTCATTATTAATTATTTGATATTTAAATATGTAAGGTATCTTGACATATTTCTGCTATAAGTGCTTTTTGGCAAAGCAACTAAAGGTAACCTGTATTAAAATATATAAGCACGTGTTACTTTCATCATTATATCTTCACATCTGGCCTCAACAAGCAAACTGTTCACGAACCGCCACTGAGAAGTAGTCAGAAAGGAGGACATACGAAGTTAAAAGATCCAGGTAATCCATTATTGAGAACCAACATGATTTACAAAGGTGGATTTGGCCCTTTTCACAGGGAACATTTAGCTGGATTGGTTGAGTAAATATAGAAGAATTACTTCAGAAATCAAACTGAAAATCCCTTTGGTACTTTACTGCAGTTGTAAACAGAGCTTCAAAACACGCCAATAAAGCCACAAAACTTTCTAGGCTCTTGTTGTTTCTCCAAGTCCTCCATGCGTTTGTGTGTTAAATTTAATTGGTTTTATAATTTTCGTTACTTTTTGCTGAAGCAAGGGGAGATACTGCATTTGAAACTCTATGTTGATATCAATAGTCAATTGAAAATGCAGGTTTCAGGATCCCCAGATTTAAAACGTCTTTGAATATGTAATTGTGAACCACAAAACGGAATGGTCTAATTAAAGACAGGCGTTTTTTGACGATGAAACAGCAAAGTTTTCATGGTAAGGTCAACCCAAAGCAAATCATTACATGTGTAACATATCCTAAACTATTATGATAAAATATAATCCAAGATGTAAGACATTCACTACCTAAATGACGAAACTCTGCGGAACAACAACACAATGTTGAACTGTGCTCACAACGGGCGTCATGAATGGTTTACAGTTCTGGATGGTAGGGCGTGGTTAAATCCTCAAATATGTATCGGGAATGTTACCCGGGCCTCCTGCAAGGTAAGCAGCTGTGCTGTAACTGCGCTAAGAAGACGATCTATGCACGACAATAAATTAAAATTTTCCAAACCTTCTGATGTCATGCTTAACTTACATAAGAAGTGCTACAAAGTATATAGAGAAAATAATATTCGCCTATTGACAACACCGCGGACTAGGTAGCGGAGGAGAATGCGAACTCCACACGTGATCTCTCTCGGTAAGTGGTATTTCTGCAACTTGGACTTTTAATTCTACGAACCCACAAAGTCACAATATAAAGGATTGTCTATGGAAGATGTCACTTGCTTCAACTAACTAGAGCTGTTGGAATATGGGATAAAATTATTTTGGTCTTTGTCAGCAACTGCTTAAATAGAGACGTGAATTTTTACGGTGACGTTAAACGCGTCAAAGCATCAGTTGTTGCAATCTATTCAAAGTTGCATATGTGTGTGCGTGTATGTGTATATGTGTGTGCATGTGTGCGTGTTTTGAATATGTCTAATGTTACTATTATTCAGACAATAAGTACTCTTTTGAGATGATAATCATTATTTGAATGTATTAGATAATAAATCTGAAATTAATATAAGAAAGTAAAAAATGGAATCCATCTAATGAAATAATACTATAGTAAACCAATGCTTTTGAAAAAAGAGTAGGTGCTTCATACGCCATAAAATTGAGATTACCCTAGAAAAAGAAATCATTTGATTTGAGTTCGAGAACAGGTTGGCCAAGCAACAGTGGACTGTGTTGTGTTATCCATCAGGCAGTGTAAACCTTGTTCAAATCTTTCCAAAACAAGGAAATTTTATGTAGGTGTGACAAATGTGACTTACCCTTTTCTTCAATGGCATCTAATGGATGATATGCAGAATAGACTATAGAGAAGGGGTAGACGACTCCGTGCATATGTGTTGTTTGGGACAAAAAGCAGTCACTATGTATGTGTATTCCCTAAACGTCATACCCAGACACAGAGTACTTCAGTAACAATTTTACACGAGTTTGCACTCTTGTGTTCATCGTACATTCACACACAACTTTAAACACAGCCCTGAAACAACAACCTATCACATGCATCAGTTGACAATAACATTGGATCCAAAAGTGGCACCTCTACACAGTAGGATCAATTGCTTTTAAATCTTCAGCCAACACTTGTTTGTTGTACAGCCATATCAAAAACTGCTAAGACTTAGGTAGATTGTTTTCACTTCTGTCAGAAATTACGGCAATGTTTAGCTCATACAGTAATTGTAATGGCAAATGCAGTATTTTTATTTGTGTTAAAGCTAACAAACGGGCTCTAAACACTGAAGCTGTAAAAGGCGTATAAAGATTCGAGGTGGGAGCCTGAGGTCTGCGGTTACATATTCGCATAGAAACGTCTGCTCGCAAGGTAGCGTTGTGTGTGTGTTTGCGTGTGTGTGTGTGTGTGTGTGTGTGTGTGTGTGTGTGTGTGTGTGTGTGTGTGTGTGTGTGTGTGTGTGTGTGTGTGTGTGTGTGTGTGTTTAACGCCCGCTACATACGTCGACGCAGACGGTGATATTGTTGGTACAGATGTATCTTTATATCTTGACAGATGGAGAGCGATGCGCAGTGGTATCTGGAGGAGTCCACTTCAGAACGGTCACAACTGGAGGGGAAGGCAGGTCAATTGCGTATCAGTTGCAAGCAAGTAAACGAGTAAACAAGTGCAGAGCTACTGAGTAATAATACAGCTTGTTTCAAAATGTGCGTGTCTGCTGTTTCCAACAGAACATTTAGAGATGACGACTACTAGCAGCACATCATGAAATAAAGTGCTACGTTTAAAAACACGAGAAGTAATAACCAATGTCTATAAATTTATAAAAAAGGGAACAATGTTCTGGGTCTGCTATAATAATCTGGGAAAGGACATCTGAGGCAACAGTTTTGTCTGAAAGCAGTTTACGTTAGTTATTGAGGACAGAAAATCTATTGGTGTTGGTGCAACAGTCTCCTTGTCTATGCCCAGTAAACAAAGATTAAGAACATGCACAGAATCTAATTTGGATATTTTAATTCAAACAGATAGTTAGGCGAACTATGAATAAGTTTTAAAACAAAGATTAAGAACATGCACAGAATCTGATTAGGATGTTTTAATTCAGAAGTAGTTAGGGGAAATATGAATAAGTTTTAAAACATAGAAAAACAAAGACCAACTCTGAAGAAAGTGCTTATGAAGCTTCAAAATTCTACTGACTTCCAAGGCAGTGTTTGTACATTAGAAAGAGTTCTTTTGAAGCTAGGATTTATAAGCGAAAAAATTAAGTGTGACAGACAAAATGTAATAGAACATCGTACCATATGTGCAAAAAGTCGTAAGTATTTACGAAATATTCAGAGAGATCGCACTGGAGTTTATATAATTTATATGGATGAAACATATCAATTCAGCACATACTGGACCATATGCCTGGAGTGAAAACCATTATTGTCCTGCTGCTCGAACCGTTACCATGGATTTACCACCTCTCAGATAACACACCGATTATTCTTGTAAGAGTGAGAGGGGAACTTAGAAGCCTCCCGGTCGTGTACTAAGCACCAATGAACGCATCACTTCAAACAATGGAAATCGTAGGAATCACAAATGACAGACAGGGGTTTACTCCACGTGGAGTAATCAGTGCGTTATCTGAGAGGTATCTATTTCCAAAGATAAATCCATGGTAACAGTTCGAGCAGCGCGACTATTCAGGAACTCTGCAGCGAAGTCGAAAGGCCGAAAGTTGGTTATCATGCCTGCTGGAGGAGAACATGATTTTGTTCCAAATACCTATGTACTATTTAAGATCCAACAAAACCCTGTAGCACTATCCCCACTACAGTTGCTACTCATCCCTACCGCGCAGGATTCCTGTCCAGATAAAATAATACATCTGTACATGAGATGAATATGGAGCATCGGTGCCACCAAATGGCGGGGGAACTCGGAGACCTCGGAGATAACCCGCCCCAGCCCCGTGTCATCCACCACAAATCTCACTTTGCGGTCGTCTAGGATCGAACTTGGGCCACCTTGTTGGGAGTCGAGTGGACTAACCACTCAGCTACGGCCCGGCTGCAGGGTGGGGTTGACTAAATGCTGTTACACAGTTACTTCTCCACACCGCTAGTGCAACATGGGTTCAAATCCTTCGTGTTCAGCTCAGAAATTTTATTATACTGTATTTTACTCTTGTAGCCTATAATTAGATATTGTTATGCAAATAAAACTTTTATAACATTATATGTGTTTATAAAATACAATTATCACATTGTTTTCCACTTGCAGATAGATACGAATTTATTGTTCGTAGTAGATATTTTATTTTAGTCGGTATTGTGCTTGACGCATTGAACCAAGTTTCAAACAATTCATAAATGCAAAATGCCTTTAGCTATTTGTACCCGTATCAGTTGTTGTGTATAAACGCTCCATTATCTAGGTATTCAATATTTGAAACATACACGCAATATATAATAGTGGAAGCAGGATGTCGTTGTCATACCTAAGAGCGCTATGCCCAGCCAGCCCTAATGAATCATACAAATTTACTTTTTTCTTTCTTTTTCATTAATTTCCTTGGCATTAAAGTAAACTTTGTTTTACTGAGTATGAAGTTTTCAACAATTATAACATCTGAAATAATAGTTATATAAGGGATTTAATCAATAAAGCTCTGAAGATAATTCAGTTGGCTGAAAAGATCCTAATAATGATTTCGTTTATGGAATGCTTGAATTATCAAAGGAAAGAACTGAAAGACTAAGAACCTCTGCAACTGATTCTAATCGCTTTGAAGGAACGGTGCAGTTACTCCATGAAAGGAAACCAAATATTTGTTCCTTCTTTTTAAAAAGTACAAATCGTCTACTAGATGTTCCCCTACTTTTGCGAACCATAACCCTCTGCCCTCGTTATATAGTTCAGGGTTCAACGAGGGCAAAAAGGTCACCCTAAACGGTGAACAAAACAAAATGAAAACTTCAAGCTCCTTCCCCCTATCAGAGCTGGAATTTCAGTGGTGGCGGTTGTTAAAATGTTCTGGATTGCGATCAAGTTTATGACCTGTTGTATTTTGTATTTTGTTGTGCTTCTTCTAAGAAAACTCTCTTGAAAGCCTGGCTATTAAATCTTAAAGAGTAAATGGTAGTACTAATATATACGATTAAAGATATCTCAAGTTGTATTCTATGGATACAAAACACTGCTTGCAAATGATGAAAAAAGTTTATTTCTTTGCCGATATAATAGCTGTATCTTTTCTGGCAAACCACATTTCTTTTTTATCTGCTATTCTAAAGCTAAAGAAAAGATTTTTCTACTATTGCTGAAGCTTAGGCCTATAGATATTTTATTTCTCTTCTTCTGTCTAACCAAAATCACATAAAGTTAACTTACCCATAAAAAGTTTCTGCTAAATAGAAAGTAATTTAAGTGAAGCTGATTACATTAGTTCTATCATGATATTAGGTTTGCTAGGAAAGTGGTTTAAATCTCCTGTCATTAAAAAACTGAAATTCTAACCTCCAAATTATGCGAAACTCTTTTTCGGTGTATCTTTTCTTACAAAACATATTGATTTACAGTATCTTCAGTCCTCAAGTTAAATAAAAGGTTTGTGTAGTATTAACTTGGCTTATGCCCATAGGTATTTTATTTCCTTTCATTTGTCTATAACAAAATATACATAAAGCTATGTTACCCGCAAAACGTTGTTGCTAAATAGAAGGCAATTTAAGTGAAACTTCGTGCATTAGTTCTATCACGATCTTAGGTGCGCTGGGAAAGTGGTTTATATCTGCTGTTATTAAAAACCTTAAATGTTAACCTGCAAATCATGGAATACTGTTTTACAGATTATGCCTCTAAACAGGGCGTCCCAGTGGCCATAGGTAGTAGAAAAGGCTGTGTCAGAATGGACTTTTTTCACTGGGTTCTCCGTTCTACGCGTCATTCAGTGCACCTACTACCGCATAATGATCACATTTACTTTCACTGTGTCAGTATCATTTTAACATAATTTCCTGCTTCTCCCTTATATTACCCTTTCAAGATATTCCCTCAGATTCAGACCATCTGTTCCTTGACGGGTATTGAATTGCAAGTCCCTGGATTGACGGGGCATAAGTTCCCCTTACGAGGAGAATATTTAGAAAAAGGAGGAGAAGGTTAACCTGTTATTTGCTTTTCCTTCTAGAATGACTATTTGGCTTATGGTTTCATTTACTCCGTGTACTTACATATTAAATCCAACTCAGATTTTATTTCTGAAATACAACATTAAGTTTTGAGATCTAATAAATATGTTCTGCAACATTTTGGTTTGAGCTTTCTCTCAGATTTAAACAATGCAAATAGGAATACAATTTTTGGAATGTCCAAGCAAATTTTTCTCTGTTGTCTTTGTACCTACAGGAAATATATAAATAAAGCATTTCCGTGCAGGTTTATCTGGCTTAACATGTAATAGAAGTATACAATTTTCAAAAACAGTTTGTTTAAAAATGGGTAGAAAAAGTTATGTGAATATCATGTACAATATATGCTTCTCAGTTTGTTACTATATTGAAAGAAAAAAAACGGGAACTGAAAACATAAAATTACACAGCTTTGTACTTAAGAGCCAATATTTTCGTATGCAAAAAGTTTGTCATTATTGGTGAATTGAGGCGCTTTCTTGTCAAATTTGGACCTATGGAAGAACAAATCTTAACAAGAGTGTTTACTTTTTGATAGCCTCATTTATGAAATCTCAACTGGATTTGTAACATTAATGAAGCGGTAATTCCTTGTAAATAATTCTGTTTTTCTGCACTTGGCTAAAATAATGCTTAACAGAATACCGTACGTAAACTGCCCTATTGTTAGATACGCTTAACACCCGCGAAATCTGAATGTTTATGTGCACACATCCCTGAGTAGTATTAAACTATGAAATTCTCTTTGGCTTCTTATGGCAGTATAGTCACATCGTCTATTGCATAACTTATCGCGCTCTAGTAATTTGCAGGGATATTCATGTCACGAACGCGACCTCAACTCTAAAAAATTCCTCCAAGGAACGTGGAGGTTTTCGCCTCGTTTTTGTTCCGCGAACTCAAAGGGATCTTCAGAACCTTTCAATGTCAGAAACGGATGCTGCCTCACTGAACTGGATTTTTTACATTCCAGACTTAGTGAGAAATACGTAATTACAATTACTGATGTGCTTCCCATAAAATATCACAGCATCTCACTTATTGGTTTCCTATTGGAATGAATAAATATCTATTTTAAAACAAGACCTTATATAATAAATTCAATAAATAAATCATATATAACTTTAAATGAATATATATAATAAATTTATATATAAATAATATATAATAAGTATATAACTTCTTTATAAAATATTTTGCTAAATATTTACTAAGTTTTGAATTACCGTAAACGAAGACCCAGCACCAGTTCCGACTTCAAAGACACCCATCTGGAAAATTTATTCTTCGCTGCCTGTTCAGGCCGCCTCGGTGACGTAGATGGAAGAATGTCTGCCTCACGTTCAAGAGGTCCCGAGTTCGAATCTCGATCAGGGTGAGCTACCTGGATAAGGCTTTTCCGGGGCTTTCCCTTATGCTAAAAGAGAAATGTCGGGTAACTCTAAGCACTATGGACCCTGGACCTATTTGAGCATCATTTAACTTATTCCATTCATTGTCCGATATGACTTAAAATGTTAACGGACGTAAATTACAAGAGAGAGAGAGAGAGAGAGAGAGAGAGAGAGAGAGAGAGAGAGAGAGAGAGAGAGAGAGAGAGAGAGAGAGAGAGAGAGAGAGAGAGATGAAATGCCTGTTCCGTAATCGCTTTGCCACAATTAATTCCATATTCTCTTAGGACACACTACATGTCTTCTTCCATAATAAGTATCTTTTCTTATGCAAAACAGATATTCCTACCTTATTCATTCTATTCCTAAGATATTTCCATTTATTTATACTGTATATTGTAATTTATTGTGTATACTTAATTCGTCTGCAAGTTTTAAATTTCCTAAATCCATCTGGTGTGTCCTTTAAATATTCTTAAAATATCTGTGAAAAAATATAAGTTCAATAATTCGATTTCATTCTTATGAAGTTTTAATCAGCGATCAGAGTTAAATGAGCGATAAATACACACCTACATCAAATTTCATTTATAATTTTAAATTTAATATATTGTGGTGAAGCGATACTCTCTTGTCTATTCTCTGTGGTATTATTTATTATGTAGATGTTGGTATGCCTAGCGGACCCGGAATAGATAGGATAGTGCATGAGGCTAACATAGCTTGGCGCTTTTTTTTTTCTTTCTTGGTGAAGCTTGTTAGGGAATGGACATATAGTAGGATATAGTGCAACCACATCTCTTCTGAATCCAACTTAAAAGCTAAATTTGTTTTTGTTTATTGTAATTATATCTAAAGTTTATTAAATGTGTTTCAATCAAAGTAATTTTCGTTTTTGTTGTAAAATAATTTAGATGCCACCTGATAAAATGATCCTTTGGTGTACTGAAGCCTCTCATGCCATTAGAATTTGCTCTTTAATACCATTTGGTTACGTTCCCCCCAGTTCGTAATGAATGTTAATTAAAATAGTTACGACAATATAATTATATTTTGTTTCTTTCATTGCTGTAAAGGTTCCTCCACGTAATACTTTTCAAAATAAATGAATAAAAATAAGAAGCAAATATGTAAGTTAACTTTCTAAGCAGTAGGTATATTTTTAAATTGTAGGAATCAATTTTACTTGCCCCACTAATTTGTGAGGGAATAAATATTAAAACAAACCTTTTTGCATACAATTTATGTATTCTGCATATTATTATTTAGTAGCATCACAATTAACCCTGATATCCAAGCTTCTCCTCACCACTTTTTATTCTGCTGCTTATGAGGAAGCAACAACATTCCATTCATTTACAAATGTATCCAAACTAGTACATCTTACTGAACAGTAAGCAAGTAAGAATAAGCCGACAAAGCAGAGCCAGAAAGTTAAGGTTTGAAACTAGCCAAAAATTAATACCTTTTCTAATACTTTTATTTAAACAGGACTTAGTAAATTATATAGACTCCGATTCATAATTTACTCTCCATTACAGCTAATTTAATATTTGAGGCTATCTCTTGAAACGTTTACTTTTATGCGGGAAAGACTTACTGAAACAATTTTGTAGGAACCTAGAGTTATATATTAGGACTAGACAAGCTTTAAGTATTTTACGGCTATAAAACCCACCTAGAAATAAAGTGGGTGGTTATAATGTTCAAAAGTACTAAAATAGATATTTCTGAATGTTGGCAGTTTCATCTTCTTTCAAGATGGGTGCCTGTGAAAGCTTCTGGGTTGATTTATGGACATTCTTGCAACGGAAGTTTTCCGGACGTTAACGGCAACACTGTACTACATGTTTGGTAGTAAATAATCCGCCATGGTTGAGTCTGAATTGCGACAGAGCAATCTGCACATGGAACCTTCACATGTTTTATTGTTATTATTATTACCATCGTCATCAATTAGTTCATCCAATAAAAGAGATCTTTTGATATGAATAAATGCTAAAAGAAATGCCACTCATAAAATCGAAAGTTACTTTATCTCTGCATGTTCGTAATTTAAGTATTTGACATGTGTGAAGCTTCAGAATACCTGTGTTATGGTCAGCTGCCAGCAGTACATTAGGCTAAGATTTGCAGGTACACTTTCACCAAGAAAAGAATGTGGAATATTTGATGGAAGACTCATTGGGGGTTACGGTTTGTTTTGTATGATTCGGTTGTTCATTTGACATCGTTACTTTGCGACGAGTGACGGATTTATGTGCCGAGTCTCGTTGTGTATATTTGTTCAACCAATGCAATTCCACACCAATTAGCTTTGCGCAGTGGCAATATCGTAACCAATGAAGTTTTACTGAGGTGCGATTATTGCTAGTTGGAAAAAAGAAAACAATTTCTTAATTTTAATACCAGCAGATCGCAAACATTTAAAAGCATGGGCATCTGATTTGTTAAAAGTAGCCGGAGAAGTTTGAGGTTTGTTACAACTGAATGTCCAACTGTTACATTGTTTCTATTTTCTTATTTCCATGTTCGTATTTCCTCATTAACTCTCGTTATTTTAAGTATGATTTTCTTTAGAATGTTCATATCAGAGTTTGTTTGTTATACTCCTTTTTGGTTTATCTGCTCAAATTTCTGAAGCAAGGGCTTAGTAATGACGGATCGTTTTTTAATTCCAATTTTCTTTCCCCTAATTTAGGGTATATCCTTCCAGATTTTATTGCTTATGCAATCTGCTCTTCAGGCTACTGTGTTAGTTTAAGATATAGCTTAAATTTCCTGTGCTATCCAAGTAATTTTTGCAGATATTTTCCTATAAAGCACCTGAAATGGAGAAATGGAATTTGTATAGTATTTTCTACAAATCACTTTCATTAGCTAAAATAAGGGCATCATGGGTGAAGTACGAGAGCTGTTCAATGAAGAATGATCACATTTTCTTTTGACGACGTACCTTTACTCATCCTCATAATTTTGATGGTCTTTCTCAAAATTTTCTGCCCTGAATTATATGAACTTTTCGCAGTGTTTCTGCCAGTCTTCAAAGACATGTTGGGAAAACATTCTTTAGAGATCCTACAAAATTGCCTACACAGCCTTTACCACTGCTTCTGATAATGGATAATGCTTCCCACGAAGGACTTCTTCAAGTGAGGGAATAGAAAAGGGTTACATGAGGCTAAATCCGGACTATAGGGAGGGCGAGGGATGCACTTCACGTTGATTTTCGCAAGATATTCAGCAAAAACTGTGGCAATATGTGGCCGCGCATTGTCGTGGTGCAGCATCCAGCCTGCTTCACCGAAATGTGGTCTTTTGTGCCTAATATGAACTTACAATGTTTTCAGGACTACCCAGTAGTATTTTCCAGTTACTGATGTGTGTGCAGATACAACATGCTGATAAACCATTCCATGAATATCAATGAATAAGATGAACATAACTTTTCCAGCAGAAGCAACCACTTTTGCTTTCTTTGGGGGGGGGGGGGGGAGGCTGGTGATGGAGATTTCCACACTGACCTTTGCTGTTTCTCTCAGGATCAAAACGATGTAGCCAAGTTTCGTCAGCAGTTATTACGTTTGAAAGAAACTTCGGATCTTCCTCTAACATCAACTTTAATGCAAATGTCCTTTAGTTCGGGAATCAACGATCTTGGAACCCATCGTGCACAAACACGTCCCATGTGTAATGTTTCTGTCACCAACGTGTGGGTGGCACCCAATGAAATGTTCAGTACCTCAGAAAGTGATCTTGAGGTAATTCGTCGGTCCTCTCTCACAATGGCAGCAGCAGGGTTGATGTTTTCTTACGTAAGAGCAGTAACTGGAGCACCGGGTTCACCATCCTTTGAAATTGATTGTCTCCCCTCTTTAAACATTTTAAACCACCTTCGAGCTATGCTGTAGAGAAGAACAGACTCTCCATAGGCCTCCTGTAACATTGTATAAGCCTCAACTGAAAATTTGTTTAGACGAAAGCAGAACGTCAGCCGCATATTGTTCGTCGCGTGTTACCTCCATTGCAGAAGTAGGCGATACTGAACATGCTTGAACTTGCCCAGTTATCACAGGTGGGAACCAGGGGTACCAACAATGTTCCACATTAAGCTAACAGAATATAAATGATTGAATTATAGTGCGAAAAATTATCATCATTCTTTATTGAACAGCCCTCGTAAAATACAGTGTTTAATTCATATTTGCCTTTTTAGATTATATTTTGTATTAATTACAGTTAATAAAATAGTGAAAGTGTTGCAATATTTTAGTTTTTGATTCCGCTGGAGTAATTTCAATATTGCGATAATTTTGCATTGTGAACAAATTAAATAATTAATTCCTTAAACTATACAACAGATAATTCTTAAACTTTGTATGGAACTTAATAATGTTAAGGTCCTTAAGTGTGCAAAGTATAAACATCCTAGCTGTAGAAATATAGAAAATTCAGATTTCAGTCCCAGGGTCCCGTAATACCAAAATTAAACTAAAAACGCGAATATGAACCAAGGATTTTTAGATCAAATTTGATATTAATATCTTATATTATTTTGTGCATTATTAAATTAAAAACGTGAACTCAAAGACCTTTCTGCTGGACGGCAACTTTAATTAGTAGCTCCTTCCAATCATAATTTCAAATAAACTATTTTATTTTTTTAGTTTATAGTAAGCTTATATTTAAAGACAAATTTGTATATCAACTATTTCAACAAGCTTTTGCTCAAAGAACTTTGCTTTTTGTTTAGGGATTAAATTATATACTTAATTGTAATCGTTGGTGCTACGTTCGTAGCAAATGCAGATCCTGTTTTCCACATTCACCATGTGAATCTCTCGTGGCTTGCGTATGTTTTATAGTACCACAACAATAAAGGACTTGGAGTGTCTTCAATTCAACAAACACCCTTTGATTACAACCGTCTATATCATCCAGTTCAGAGCCAAAATTCCGCGAACTGCATTGTTAGATTCTGAGGGAAAGAAAACTTTCAATCAGTTTGATAAACAACCGGGTGCCCATTATGTTGCACAAGTCCCTGGGGTTGATGCACAATCTTCTCCATCGATCATAAAGCTCCACTCTGGATGATGTATAGGGGTTCCGCTGCGTAAGGGGCGGTGCACGCTGCAATCTGCTCGGGACATACTGCCCGCTAAGCTTTCTAACCGGGGATTGTCCTACGGCTAAGGTTTTGTATAATGCAACTACCTACTTTGTGATCCTGAGCCAAGTAATTTTGATGAGGGAAAAATACAATGGCTATTAGCTGGAAGCTACAGACGTGTGCAAATTATTAGACTCAATGGTGAAATTATTAACACATATCGTTTATTTTCTATTTATTTAACAGAAATAATATTACAAAATATTTTTTTTCAACTTCAGTATTTTGTATGCATTCTTTTACCCTTTATGACCATTTGATGCATCTAGGCATGCTCTCTACAAGGGTAGAGCGCTTTTCCTTTATTTCTCCATCTCTGTGCCAAATGCTTATCAGGCCCTCAATAAGCTGAACTTTTGTTGTTATTTTGAAATTTTTCAGTCTCTGTTTAAGAATACCCCACAGATCCTCTATTGGATTTAAATCAGGGCTATTACGCCACCATAGTAGTACTTTCACATTGTTTTCTTTGAGGAACTGGGTTACAGATTTTGCTCTATGGCAGGGAGCACTGTCATGCATGAACACAAAATCACCATTTGGAAATCATTCTTTACTTTGCGGAAATAACCCTGTTTCTAATACACTCTAATACAGTTTCTGCTCCATAGATCCCACAACTATGTATAATCTTCCAGGTCCATGGACGGACATACAGCTCTAGACGATTTTTGGTTTTGGGTGCATTACTCGTTGATCAACACACTTAGGGGAAAATGCTCCTTTATCTGTGCTTCTCACATATTGGTCGCTCTCTTCACATACTTCAAACATGGATTTATCTGAGAAAATTACCTGAAACAATAAAAACCTCTCTTAATATTAAACAGTTTTAAAATTGCTCATAAATGGTATAACAAAACGAGCAATGTGAGAAACAAAGTTTAGGCTGTTTATTTCATTTCTATTAAATTTACATGTACATATTTCAATTTTATACTAGATACAAGTTTCATACTATTTACCTTTCTCCAAAATTCCGCTGGATGTTTCTGCATCTCATTGACCGATTCTGAACTTTTTTTTTTTTTTTTGCCATTGCAGATATCAGTTTAACCTTTATATGAGGCCTGCGCGCTGGTAAACCTGCTTCCTATAATCTTCTGCGAACTACTGAGGCTGATATTTCTGTACCGTACTGTTTTAGTTGATTACTGAGGTCAATGCCAGTTGCTGTTCTATTTTGTTTTGCCACCTTCACAAGTTATCTTGGCATCCTTGGTGATAGCTTTCTTTTCCTCCTGCATTTTCCATCTTTTTGTGAGGTCAACGTCTCACCGAATGTTATAGCTCGAATAATGCGACTAACAAATTTTTGTGAAATACACAATTTCTTAGCTATTTCACTTTTTGAATAAAGAGTTTTCTTCAAAAGAATCTCAGTTACAGCTGCTTTCCATGGGGCTAAGGCAGCAGATTTACCCATAACCTCACTTCTGAATCAGTGTGAATGCTAAGGATAAGATACACGATGTTACCTGGCTTGAGATCAATTAATAATAAAGACTGAAGATATATTAGCCATAAAACACAATAAAGGCAAATATTAACAATCTTCAGATACTACATTCACCAAATGAAGGCAATATTACCAAATATTTGGCTAAACGGACATGAAGAAAATGACTGCTCTTAATTCAGAGCTACCACCATATTACTATATGTAAAAGAAAAATCCACCAGCTATTATTAAGAGAGAAATTTTAATCAATATGCTTCATATTATAGCAAGGAAAAGAATTAAGACAAATTGAAATAGGTTACGGTGGTAAAAACTATTACTTTGAATGTTAAACTGAAGCAAAGTAAAAAAATAAAAAAAAAAATAAAAAAAAAATAAAAAAATAAAAGAATGAATGAATGAGTCTAATAATTTGCACGCGTCAGCAACTTCAAAACACTGAACACTTCCTTTGTGTAAACAGTCTGTGAAGTAGTAATTAATCGGTTTTGTTGTTACTCAGTAGTTACTTAAAAATCAACACAATCGTTTCAAAAATCAGCATAAGCGTTTCCAAAAATAAACAGTAAGTCTTTGCTTTTTTTGCATTTTTGTTCTTAAGAGTCGGATGTGATGCATAAGTAATAGTCAAATATTTTCAAAGCCGATAACCCTGTGAAGCTGAAAATTCCTTTCCCTTGTTAATGAATAAGATAAAAGGAAGAAAATATGAAGAAACTATGAAGCAGCTGAAAATTCACAAGAATAACAAAGAAAATTTCTGAAATTATTATATACAAGGTGAGTCATCTGTCACTATTGATTTTTGAATTTATGCAACGAGCTAAGCGACTTATGTGACTTACGACTTTCTTGAATGCCCTCTAATGGATGTTTTGCGGAACAATTAATAGAGAAGGGATAGGTAACTCAGTGATTAAATGTTATATGGGACATAAAACCTATGTATGTCATTTATAAAAACATCATATACAGACAGAGAGAGCTGCAGTATTAATTTTAGATGTGTTTACAAACTTTTGTTCATTATCGTACATTTACACAACCTTTAAACACACCCCTGAAGGAACAACCTATCTCATGCCATCAGTTGACATAAACATGACAACACAAAATGGCTGATCTACGCAATGGGACCAATGGAATTTAAATCTTCAGCCAACACGTGTTGTCGTTGTCCAGCCATGTCAAAAAATGCTAAGAATTAGGTAGACTGTTTTCGGTTCTGTCACAAATTACGGCAGCTTTTAGCTTATACAGTAATTGTAATGGCGAATGCAGTTTTTTTATTTGCGTTGAAATTATCAAAACGAACTCAAAACACTGTGTGAAGCTCCAAAAAGCGTGTAAAGATTCGAAGTACGTTCTGAGATCTGCGTTCACTTATTCGTATAGAAACCTCTGCTCCCAAGATAGCGTTGACTAAATGGTATTGTACAGGCTGCTTCACCACTTTGCCCCTACAAGTTGGGTTAAATTCCTACGTATTCAGCTCAAACATTGTATTAGCTTTTATTTTAACTCTTGTGACCTGTAATTTCATATTATGATGCAAATGACGTTTTTATAAGGTCATAAGTGTTTATGAAATACAACAATCGCTTTGTTTTCCACAAGAACATACATACACATTTATATTACGTTGCATATTATTTATTATGATAGGTTTTGTGCTTGACCCATTCAAACAAGCTTCAAACATTTCACAAATGCAAATTTATGGTTAAATGAATGCCATAATCAGAACTAATCTACTTATCTGTGCAAGGTAAGCAGAAATGTCTGGATATGTAGCCAGATTCGAACTCTAGTTTTCTGATTAAAAACCAAGCATTTTGAGACCACGAATATTTGCATTATCAAAACAGAATAGTCAGAACGTCGACAATGTAAACACCATTCACGTGTGGCCATTATTTTTGTCACAGAACAATTCTATATCCTTATTAAATTTCTACTTTATCTTAGTTTTCCTTACTTCCATCCAACTTCGTCTCCTATATCTCATGCTTCCTGCAAGAGGATTGCGATCCCTACACAACTACTGTAGCGTAGCGCTCCAGCTATCAATAACCGTGTACTTCTTAATTACATAAATATGCCAGGCCAAAGATCTGAGAACCTCCCGAAACGGGTTGATCCGATTGGGTTGTACTCGGCAGAGGAACAGCTCCCAAAGCCTATGAGGGATTGTTTACATCTAGACAAATGCCCAGGTGGAGTTATGAGGAACCTCCAGGAGATGTGAGAATGAGTGATAAATCGTTGTTAGCCCTACCGAATTCCTCAATCCCTCAATTCCTTTTGGTGTTGTGGGTGTTGGTGTATCCACTTCCACTGTCGCATAGGCGGTAGGAGTATTTTGTGAACTCCAAGAATTGTCCCAAGGAAACAGCTAGAGAGAGGCAAACGTCGGGTGTTACAAGAGTTTTGGCTCCGCGTATATCCTGTTTATTATTCCTTTTTATCGAACGGCTTTTGATGTATTGGCAGTAAATGGAATTAATTTATTCTCACATATGGAATTTTCAAACTTGTTGGAGTTCGAACCAAACATCTGGGCCCTCCTGCACATTGAGTTGCTCTAAGCAACCATAGATCCTTATGGTTTCAGTATGGGCCGTAATGTCAAGTCGGAGATATGTGTCACAATTTTGTCTTCCTAGAGAGCTGCTAGATCACTTTTGGCCCTATTGAGTTCACAGATAGTCATTCTTCAACACTGTGGCACGTAAGTGACTACATATACAGTACCAGTCCTGCAGGGGACCTGTTTAAGAATCAGTATTGGCTTGTTAAATCACCCAAAAGGAACAGCCTTTTTACCTGTTGTTTTTCTTAACGATAGTCATAGGTAGAATCTCACCTCAAACTGTATTAAGACTGGAAAACAAAGATGTACTTCTTAATTTCTATGCATCAGTAAACAGCATATTGTTTTGTATTTTAGTAAACAAAGAAATGTATGGGAGGGAGGGATAAAGGCGCGCCTCGTTCATAAGAATACTTGAACAAACGTGAACGCTTCCGACTGAAGCCATCGGACGCCACCTAAGCCCATTCACAAGCCGCTAATCATTGATTGGGAGTCCGCTTAAGGGGGATCTAATGCATTGAGGGTGGGTCTTTGAATAATGAGACCGACACCAGGAAGAACAATAAAGTCATGGGAAAGGAGCATCCACCACAGAATTTGATTATCGACCTGGGTAACCCACAAAGAACCGAACAGAATGTGCGTTCGTTGGCAGTCAAATGTGGGTTCTCCCGAACGCGAACTTGGCAGTTACTGCGAACTCATCTATCTCGGTATATATATAACCGATAAATGAGTTTACAGATCTTGTACATGTTATCCGATTGCTTTGACACACCCATTAGTATTTAGTAAGAAGTGAGCAATGGGAGACTTGTGGGCAGAGGTCAAACACATGCAGCTTAATACGTAAAATGTATGGCGCTTACCTCAGAGTCCAACAGACTCCCACAAATAAAGAAAGAAGAAATAGTGTTTCACTATCATTCTCTTACATGCCACCATTTTCCTTTTCATAAAGGGACCGTTGTCTTTTAGTTTAACCTTTGCGCTTTTTTACTGGCTACTGAGTTTTATTTGAGTTTTGTTTTCTTTGTCCATTATGTAAATGAATCACAGTGCTCTAATACGTGCCCAGTTTCCTAACTTTTTATTACCACTCTTCAGAGAAACTAGAACCATTTCCTTCGTCAATAAGTCTTTAGTATGCTTATTGTCAACTTAAATTACCTATTCAAAGAACGTTCTTTGTCGATGGCGAACCTGAAACTTCTTAGTCCTTCAATATCTTTATAGCGTCCTTTTTCATGGTCAGCACAACTTTTAAAGCAGCAAGTTCACGTTTTGTGTTTCAGCATTGGCCTCTAAAACCTAGGTAGAATACAAACCAATATTGGAGCTTCTTGCAGTCTGCTCAGTTTCATCAGATAATAGAAAATTCAAAACGTTAACTTTTGGATGAAATCGAATCAAAATTACGTGTACTTCCTTCCACATTTTTGGAGAGGTTTAGAGAGACTGGTTGGCTTTATGGAGATATATAAGTTTAGGTTATAAAGTAATTGTTTTACCATTAACATTTGCAAAAATGGTTATTTTAGTAACTCTCCTCCTAGTTACATACAATAAGTTGAAGTGGTATGTTCCATTACCAAAAATATATCACATGTGCAATAGGTCTAGGGACCTCCAATAAAAACTTTGTGGTGTGCAAACAGCCTGACACAAAACGAAAGGCAGATCAAATAACAAAATTGGAATTCAGGTTCAAGCCACCTAAGGATATGACACGAAGATTTTTATTAAATGTCAGTGACAACAAACTACCCCATACATAGCCAAATTCTTCGTTATGTTTTATTTTCTCCAAAATTCCTCTAATATTTTGAATAATATACCAATGTTAGACATATTTGTGTGACAAATAAAACATATACCTGAAAATAGAATTTTTGAGATTAGCCCGTATAGGCGTATTAATTTTGACCAAAATTGATGTTAAATGTGAAGTCGCTACTCTTTCCTCACGGTCATGCAAAAGCAATTAATTTCAAAGTGATCACGTAAAATTTTGAATATCCGTTTAGTTTATTATATAATTACTTCAAGAATAACGAATGTGTGAACATGAAAGTTTATGTCAAACATAGATCTGTGTGTTTTTGCAAAAATATTTCGCAGAAAAGTGAGGAGAGAACATTGTGTGAATGTAACACATCTGAAGTTAACAGGTCTGTTACAGTGTGTGTCATTTCAGAAACAAGACGAAACATACCATGACAAATTAAAACATGATAAAGGCAAAAATCTAGCATGATACCTGTACAAAGTGTTGTCTTGGAATTATATTAAGCACTTCAAAATGTAAAGGTATAAGTATAATTATTTCTTGGCCTGTAATCGGATCTTCATCACTGTGGCTATCGTTTGAAATACCTGCTTAATTCATACACCAGTATTCACTTACCTTACGCAATTTCCTTAAAACTTTAGAATAAAAGTTGTTGTAAATATTTGTGGAATCGTTAATATTACAATTCTGGTTCTGTTATGATTAAGAGTTATGCTTGAATAGAAAATGTACTAAGAAAATTGGCTTGAATCAAATACTTTTCCTTATAATTTTTAGATGAATTCTACAAATTGTACTTCCCAAACTGATAAACGTTAACTTATTTTGCTAAAAACTCTCTTTAGATTATACATTTTCTAAGGCTCTCTCATTAACTTTGCCACCCAGGTCCTGTTTTCGATTTTCTATACTTTCTGCTTAATTTTCTTTTCCTTTCCAGTCCCCCTATAAGATATGAGTGTTTTCTGGAAGAGAGGGATGAGGTGACCACAAGACAGTGGGGAGGAGGGTGTTAAAATATTCAGATTTAAGCTCCTCATGGCATCACGTCCAAATCACTTTCCTTCCCCATGCATTCTCCTACAATGCACTGGAGCCCCGAACTCTGAGGCCATCCCTAAACAAGACGGCGAAGATTTACAAAGAGCTTCTTTTTCCCTGCCATGCAACGTCGGGTCTCCCGTGGCACTTACAATCCTGAAGCAGACATCAGGATGAAAGTGAAGTGTAGAGAGAAATGAGGTGAAGTGGAGAGACAGGAAAATTTCTCGTCATTCGTCTAGCAATTCGTAGAAATCTCTGAAAAAACCAGGTTCAGGTATATCGACCACGGTGTTTGAACCCATGACTCGAATATCGTCACAATGGATTGTGGTACCACCTACAATCTACATATATAATATGTCAATCAACAATATAGTTTGTTTTCTAGGTATATACTTATTCCTATTAGTTTTCTTAGAGCCTAATATATGAAAACGAATTCCTGATAATCTGGTGATTACCAGGGCCGGATTTTTTATAATACGTCACATTTTATTTGGTGCCCCAGAGGCATTGTGAACATACATATAACTCTTGTCATAGGAAAAAAGCGTAAAAACATATATGTGAAAGTTTATATGCCATTTTCAATTTTAGAAGTTTTTGGGTTTCACGTCATTGGTTATTTTATTGGCATTTGCATCTCAATTTAGTTATTTTATTCTACGGGTATTTAGGTTGAATACATCCAAAGTTTTGAGTTTCGTTTTATGACACTTCATATAAGTATTCATTTTCCAATATCAGGAACTTTTATGTTTATTTATGGTTTATTATTATGGGCTATGGTCCATTCGAATACATTCCTTGCCATTATTATTATCTAAGAACACTAAAAGGCTAATGATATACTTTTATAGGCCTTGCTTAAATAAGCAATAGATTTAATTAACTAAATAAATCTAAATTTTAAATCTCTTTGAATACTTAAGCTCCAAGTTATAATTGATTTTTAAACACTTTCATCTAATCAAATTTAGGCACCGTGGACTAAATTTGAATTTCCGTCCTGCCACTGATTGGTACCTACTCCATATGAGAAATATTTTCCCATCACCATCGAATTCCCTATTCCTACTAAAAATTATCATTCATCAAATGTTGACAATACAAACGAGAAAACAAGGACAATAACATTATAAAGGTTTGCTCAAATTAACCTTGATTGCGTATATTTGCCATTTGTATTACACAAATTCATTTTTACTTTTAATTAAAACGTCAAACCTCAAGCCTAATTTTATTTTATCTGTGAGCATTATTACTTATGACAAATAATGCTTCAAGGGAGAATTAATGAGTTTGTGTGTCTCGCTGCACTTTTTGCCCCTAGGGTGCATTTGTTTGGTTTATTATGGAACAGAAGCTAATGAAATCTTTGTCTCCCAGCAGTGAGTCAAAATGACAATCGAGGTGGTACGTATTTAAAAACACTCATGGATCCATTATTGCTGAATGTTTCATAAAATAATCTCAAAAATGCCTCCATACATGGATGTTTAACATGTCTCCTTTGTAGAAGCTCATATAGAACATTAGATAAACCTATTAAACAATGGAACTCATAAGTACCGCTTTATAAAAATATAGTCGTCATAGCTTACTCTTTTCACAGCTACAGCAAAATGTGTAAATTTTTAATGGAAACTTATGTATTTCAGAAAAGCTAGAACATACTGAGGTTTGTAAGAACTTTTTTATAAGAGTGAGTAGAAGTTGTGTGACTGCAACATATTGCATTTTATAAATGTTAATAACAATGATCTGGTATTAGTATTGGTTTTGACATCTGTCCATTTATGTATTCCACAGCTATGAATATTAGTGAAACCTGTCATCGTGAACCTTTTTAAACGTAAAATTTTCTTGAAAATTGTATTTAGTTTCAGTCAGGCTGCTGTTACGTTGGTTCAAATGTGCCACATTCGTAAAAATATATTAAAAATACGTTCTTACAAACACAGAAAGATTTAAATTTCTTGCTTACTTTTATAAGTACAAATATATGTTAAACATTACAAAGTGCGTTTCTCCAACAGTATAAAGAATGTTATTCCGAATAAAATAGTCTACTGCATTGGATATGGGATTTTCGTAAAGTATTTGATACTAATTCTCAAACCAGTACTCTTACATTAGATTCATGATCCTATACTACTATATTTAAGGAACAGACGTAAAGTTACCTCTCCATTTGGGTTATAACTTGCTTCTCTTTCCTCTGTGGCTCCAGATGTACTGCAAAACCTTTGAGTATCTTGTGATGCTACAGAGAGCATTTATTCAATGAAATTCTTTTTATCGGTTCCTTCCATATCCCAACGTCAGCTTCAGAGCTTCTCTTACTATGCAAATACTGCCCTTTAAGATGAACATTTATTTCTGTAAACGTTCTACTTAACATTCACGAAATAAGATCTGTATAGTTAGCTTCTGTCACAAAAATCTTCAAGATTAGTTGCACATATCAGTTTCGCTTGGAATTTTACAAGAAATAAAATTTTTGGTACAATGACGCACATCTTTTCAGAGAAGAGAAGAGTAAGACGAATGAAGATCACGAGTGTGTCAGCTATAGCCGGAGCAGTTTCATTCACTATATGAATAGTCAGTGGTGTTATTCCCTGGTGGTCAATTAATCATAATACTTCTACGCACAGTAGCCATTGCATCATGAAATTAATGGAAAAGTTGTTGAACAAATGACAGACTTTCCTATTTATGAGTAAACATTAAGTTTAGTAACACTAGTTGACATTTGCAGGATGCAATGTTTGTTAGCTTTCCTTATTATCATAAGGAATAGGTTTCTCATCACTGAATGTAAATAAAAAAATTGTGAAATCACAATATCACTGATGACTTATGGCACGAAATTCATGCAAGTTACCTAATGCCTCTACTTGTACAACCTCTTCTGTGTCTATGCTCTACCAGCTGATCCACTGAGGTGAGGTGATCGGGCATGAGAAGAGAGGACGTACTTATATGCCCACGACAAGAAGGCTAGAGGGGTGTGAAGGACAGAAGTGCTTGAACTGTTAATCTGCTCCGGTAACGGATCTGTTTACTAATCTGTTTCATACAACGTTGCGCCGCTGACATATATCACTCCACGTTCAACTACCTTCCCCCTCACCCTAATTGGCCAATGCTTTCGCGCCATAGGTCAGAAGCAGTGCCTTCCCGTCACATTTAAACCTGCAGTAATCGTCATAATAATTGCCAGGACGACAGATAAAATTATAATAATAAGTATATGAAGGCATGCAAAAATATAAGTTTATAATGGAACTGAGCAAGTTGAAACTAAATGAATGAGCAATGCAACTGAAACAAGTTTATAATGAAAGGCCTTCCGCATTTTACACTGGGATTTTTTTAAACCTTGCAAAATTGCTTGTCTTTCAGTCTTAAAAGTCGTGTCACGCCATACCTGTCGTGTGTCCTTCATTCACCCAAATCACTTCAAGGTATTATATTTTGGGATTTGTATCTCGGTACAGTCTGATTGTACTTAAATAACGTCTTCGCCACACAGCAATATCGCCCCTGGTTATCCCCGTAGCTGAGTCGGTGGAGCACCTGCCTGCCGTGCTGGGGGTCCCGGGTTCGATTCCCGGCGGTGGGGGTATTTTTCTACGGTCAAGATAATTCCTTATCTTCCCCAGAGTCTGGAAGTATGAATGAGAGTGTGAATGTGTGCGTGATCTAATGATCTAACCTTCAATGTGTTCCAAAGGAGAACAGCCGCATATGACCATTGTAGTTAAGGGCGAGGTATAAATGTCACGATGTTCCTACGCACCTGTAAGTTCAGAGCACAGCTGTTCGAATTCTCTCACTGACAAAGACGGATTCTTCTCTGTGAGTGCAGTAAACACATGCACCACAATTATCATTTCGCCGCTTCGTGAAGGTTTTCTCTTGCGATGCTTCAGCGAAAAACTGGCGGTAGACTTATTATACATATAATAAGAACACGCGCAATAAACAATCAATAAAATAATTTAGCTGTCTCACTCGGCACAACACACCTTCGAATGGCAATATATGACTAATCCAGTTCAAAACAAGGTCAGTGATGAAAGTCATATAAACAAATATGTCATCCCTACCGCTAAATTACGTGCTATCGTGCCATATGAAAGGCGGGCTGAGCAAAGGAACCTCCTCTTTACTTCGTTTAAGAATTAACGTGCAGTTCAGATAAATCAACTCTGTTGCGTAATATATTTAATTCAAACAGTTACGAAAATATCAATATGACAATTCTCTTCCAACTTATAACGATATATCACCAAGTTAAATAACGAACTAATTTTTGCCGCACAACAGTCTATACTACAATAACAGCCAATGAGAGCTGATAAGGTCACATGACCGTTGAGAAATACGGGACAAGCTTATGTGAAACAAGGATTAGGAAATGAGTGAATGAGTGTGCATATGAGTCACCTATGCTGCCAGATCTAATGTTTGTTGCAGCAATAGGCATTATGTAAAGGTGAGCTATGTGACAATACTTGCGTATTTTAAACGAGCCTTCCATCCTTTTCATACTTTGTAGGCGAGCATACATCCCGAGGAGACAACAAACGTGATTACTTTACACATTGCTCTAGCTTACCTTCTTGTCCTGGGCAACCGGTAATGGGCCCAGATCCTGAATAGCCACGTATTGATACTCGTTGGCGGCTACTTGTGTAAATGGCTTCCCTCTCACTGAGATCTTCATCTCCTGCAGTGCATGGGAACTGAACCCTCCTCTCGCCACATCCTTCTCCCGGGAATACTCTACTTGGGACTTAATTACAATAGATCAAGACTGGTCGCAGTGCTGAATCTCTTCCGTATCCTAATCCAATCCAGTAATAAAGTGTTGCTATATTTCTATGAGCAACTGCTCGTCGATGTTGCGTTATCTATGAATTTTTGTTGCAGGACACCTATAACAATGCTATAAAAATTATATGGTTTTATTTTAGGAAAATAAAACCTACAATCACTAAATATAAAGTCGCATTAATTTTTAGAATATTCTGTGAATACAAAAATTAAACTTAATGTTCTAAACACACTAGAACAATACTGTATTTCCTTCTGTTTTCCCCCCCTTTTTTTTTCTTTTTATTCTATATTATTTTTTTTTTAATTTTTTTATATCTGTTGATAAAAGTAGAATTTCTATCAACCCTCTCAATTCAATTTTCAACAAACCGTATAAGCTTTACTACTCTTCTTCGGCACTATATTTCGTTTCCAAGCTGTTACATTTCAGAAATTACAATTAGGAGCTTCTTAGTAAAAGTTCAAAAGTTTAGTGAAAATGACACTTTTAAATTTGGAGGTGATATCCTTGTGGCAGACGGCTTCATTTCCAACATTAATATCAAGCTTTTTGATGTAATGGCAGCACCAAAATAAGATTTACCGTATGCTTCTTGAATACTATTTATTTAGGTTGTTGAGCGGCGTATGTTTTTATGAGGAAGTGCTCATTGTTGATGCGTACGTTTGCATTTCTCGATTACCTTTTATGGACTTCGAGACACGATACCTAAGTCCTACACAAACAGAGAAATAAAGGTGATATTTTCTTGTATCCTTCTCTTTTTCTTGAAGTATCGGAGTGAGATATTTGTACAAACCGTTGCTGAAAATGTAAGATATATTTATAAATATAAACAAATTAGTAAATTATGCACTAACCCCTTAAACTACAAAACTCCCTAGATTGTGGAATAAATTTGTTACATGCGTATATTCAATTATCAAGGAATGAAACATAAATAGATTAACAAATAAGTAAATAAATAGATAAATAGATGAATAGGTAGATAAATGGATGGATGGAGGGAGGGAGGGAGGGATGGAGGGATGCTTTATTTTTGTCTCGGCTTCACCGAGAACTATTATTACAATATTAATTATTTTCTTATTTACAATACAATGTTACATTAAGACATTAAATGGTTTTTGCAGATACATGTTATAATTACATTACAAAAACTAACCTAAGTAGCTACTATCAGTAATTTACATTTGCAACGTAAACTAAACGGAAAAGGTATGCAGAAAGAATTTTTAGAAACTTTTATTTATTAAATAGCACGTTACTATCCTATTACGTTGTCTAAGTCTCCCAGATTTTTTAATTTGTGGTGACTGATTTCGAACGCTGGCCTGTAGTACTTGGTTATGTTCCCTTATATCTTGTTGTTTATATTTCTCCATAATTATAGTGGAAACCTTTCCTGCTGCCGTATCAAGTATTTTGAAGTCCTTTGTGTTTCTAACTACGTCCCAAACATATTTACTTTCTAGCTGTTTCCTTTCCTCACGTAAAATTGCATCATATTTATGACATTCAAATAGGGCCTGTTCTCTAAATTACATCGATCACAATTACTGATGTCAGACCTTCCTATTTTCTTAAAGTACACATTATATGGTCCATGTCCCGTTAAGAATTGGATACCTAATCTTGTTGCTACTATATCTTTCAGTTTTAATCTTTCATTTATATTGGGATATAAACTATAAGTTCTTTTTCCTTGAAGTGATGTATCCCATTCCTGTTGCCAATCTCTTAAAAGCTTCCTATTGATTTCTGCTTTATTCCTACAATATTCACCTATAACATGTTAAATTTTTAAGAAATCTTTTCTTTTGAGCCAATAATGTGCTGCTCTCTGTTTTATTACTAAGTCTATAGGCCAAATTGCCAAACATACTAAAAGAGCTAAAGTTGGTGTTGTTGTTACGACTCCTAAGCATCTTATTAAAGCTTGTCTTTGAACACTTCTAATTATTCTAATATATTTCTGATATTTTAATCTATTTTCCCATATTACAGCTCCATGGCCTATTATTCCTATTATAAAGCTCGTGTAATATATTTTTACTGTATCCATAGGTAGTTTAAAAGTCCTTGTGGTTAATGATGATAATTTCATCATTACTTTCCTTATTTGTTACTAAGGAATGAAACTTGCAAATATGCAAAACACCCGTGCACTAATGATGAAATGTTTATATCGAACAGTGTGGCTAGAATACTCCTAAAGCTTTTTCTCGCACGGGCCAAATCGGACCGAATAGCTAGTGACCATGCATAGACAATGACATCATGGATAGACTGCAGTAGTGCAGGTGGTATAATAGGTTGAACATACGCTTTGGCTGGCTATTTTCAAGTAGCTTCTATTCCCAAGGAGCTAATCAGGCTGAGAGCCACATGTACCAGGCCTCCGAGCAGGGAAATGTACCCTCTGTTTCTGGGGACTGAACTATTGGAAGAGATCTACCTCAGCGCTATAGGGGATCACATGGAGTATTAAACCGAAATTTAGTGTAACTGTTTATATTTCTTTTTTTTCTCTGCTATAACTATACTGACAGGTATGAGCCGACCATCACGACAACCACAGGGTAAATGCTCAACAGAGATTGGCTGTGATTCAATAGATTGAGTTAGATTATGCGGTCATAATGGATTATATGTCAGCAACATACTTCTTGCAGTCGAATTTGGGTTTTCATCTCTTCCAAGCAGCTACAAGTTCGATTTCCAGGAGACTGTATGTGAGAATTTTGGTGTACAAAATCTTCTGGGCGGTTTTTATTCATGTTCTCCAGCTTTCTTCACCATTAATTCCCCAAACTGGTCCATCGTTACATTTCTTACTCATTCCTTTTGGCCTTCACATCTCCATCCTCAATCTCATGCTAGGCTTCGAGCTGATCAGGCATTCAGGCTACACTGAATTAGAATTGTTCTGCTCGTTAACAGGCATCAGACCCTAGGTGCCGACTTTTAAGCCCAGGAGGAGCGTAGTTTTCCATAAGAGAAAGGTATATATAAGGACCATTCAAATTAATATTTTGCTCTACTTTTGATTACATAACATACAGAATATATTACAGAATAACAGAAATTATTAATAAAAAAGCTTAATAATGCGATAGGGAACTCCTGCAGTAACTAAAGTAGAAAAAAGACAAAGCTGTAACTGTAGGAGGCATATAGTCATGTAGAAACGTTGCTCGTTTATTATTTTTCTCTTTAATCAAAGTAAGTGACAATCCTCTCTTTTTTTCCGTGCAGGTCCTGAATTTGGAGTATTACCGTGTCATAAGCATTCTATTTACTGTCATGGAGAAACTTTGGATTAGTGCTTGAACACTTTTAGATGCCGTTATAGACGCGCATCATGGCCCTTTGTGCGTCAGCTTGAAATTGATTGAACTCTTCAGCTAGTATAATTCATCAAAGGTAAAACAAATAAACATAGCTAGACCAGCAAATAAACACAGATTGTTTGCAATCCAAACGAAATCACGTCTAGTGTCAGGTTGGTCCGCAATAAAAGAAATAAAGCAATGGGAAGAGTAACAATTGACAGTCACACCGACTGACGAAAGCGTTAACCAACATCCAGATTAAATTGCCCCGTTGTGTGGAGGAAGGCGCCTAAACCGATAGATAACAGTTTCCATTATCTGTACGGCAGCACTGGCACTCGAGCGGGGCTGTGACGTCACGCAGTAAACAAGTCCTTCCAGCAATTACTAGGGAAACGTTTCAATTGCTTTGGGATATGCAGCACGGGTGGACACGGAATGGCGATAATCGATCATGTCGTAATCTGCTAAATTATTAAGTTAATTATTCTTCGTCGGTTAATTGATGTGCAGTAAGGATAGAGTATTGAATTCTCGAGCATTCCTCCTGAAATGTGGTTAGTATAAAAGAATGAAGCTGTCTAGCTTTCATATAGCAGAGCAATTTATCTACTAGAAAGAAGATTAAATGCGGAATTGTCCGTTCCGTATGTAATTTCAAGATTGTTTAAGTGTATTGCTCATATACGAATATCAGGAAATAACTGGCATATGTACAGGAAATTTTAGACTTGGCATCTGACGTAATTTCGCAGTAGTTTATGGTCGAATCCTCTTGTTTATTTCTAAGAAAAAGAGGGTGCCAGGTTAGTCATCTGTCATATAACCCACTAGATTTATCAGCAATCTTACAGTGAAAGCATAGATTTCACACCCACCATCGATTTGCATGACGTCACCCATGCACATCTGAGCAAGGTCACGCGCCATGTCCAAAAAATATCTATAGGAAGACGTATGTCTCAAATTTGCTGTGAGAGAGATTTTATAATTGTTTTATGAATTAACACATAGGCATAGAGTACCCAATCAAGAATGACGCATCCTTTAAAATACAAAAATACAACAATGTCCTCGTCCGCAGATGGACCTTTCATAAGAAGAAAGGAGCGGCACATTTTTAATATACTTAGATTGATGCAAGATTAAAGTGAGTGTTGCGGCTGATGTAGTCTTAAATTAAAGACAGCAAAGTTAGCCGTACATACAAATTCAAATTTCATAAGAAATGCTTATATAAACAGGCAGAACGGATGTCAGCTTTAAATACGTTAGAAAAAATAGATAAAGGGTAGAGAGTAGATAATTAAGAGGGGCACGTTGCATATTGCGAGCATTACACATATCTATTGGGGCTAACCTCCCCAAGAGGAATGCATGACGGAGCCACAGGATCATAGTCAAAACAGGCATACGGAAGTCCCTAGCAAGTGCTGAGAGCTGTTATCCTGGCGCCAGCAACCGTTGCGCAGCCACTGGACCCGAGGTCTAGTGTCCACAGGGTTTCCCACAAGTTAGAATATCAACCAGCGCCGAGAGAAGATTTGGAATGTGCAAGCGTCCGAGCCATCTGTCCGATCCTGACAGTAACGTGATCCTGAAAGCACACCTGAAGCGTAATAAATGGAATAAAGGGAAATGATAGAAAGGTTGTATGGCTAAGTGACAAGAGAAAAGCACAAAAGCACTGAAGGTCCTAATAGAGAGTGGGTGGTCGAACTCACGACTCCCGAATCCGAGATGCGCACGTTACCGCGGTAGCACCTCACTCGGTGACACCGTAGTAACTCTGGACACTCTGTACAATAAAATAAACGAAACCCTTTCCTAGAAGCGATAGAACAGCAGAGGTCTGTTCACTTAAATTGGGTAAAGGCCCATGAAAGAATACCAGAAATGAAGCGGGAACCTTATTCCATAAAAGAACCTCAACAGATGGCGAAAAGGGTCTCTTTGAATCTCCGTTTAAAATATGTTAGAACATTGCGCTTAGCAAAGCCCTTTCCTATTAAAGAATATCGAAGGGTTTAGGTTTAAAATCTCATACTCGTTTTACTCGACAGAGGAGGTGTATCGACCTTCAGGTGACCGGCGCTGTGATCGTCTCTTATCTGGTCTGATCTGGTCTATTAGAAGAATGAAATATTAGTAAGTTGATGTATAGTAAGTTACGAAACACAAATAGAGCAACTGGAAGTTGAGTGTGTCTATATGATATGTTTTCTCGTGCCTTCCGATGTATAACACATTGCTGTCCAGAAGACATGATTACATGTGAACAAACTCTACATACACTGGACTCACCGTTATGTGCAATAAGTTGAGGTAAACAGAATTCGACTTTCCAGGAAGGGTAAAGCCACTGAAAATCCATAGTGAGAGTGTGCGGCTACAAAGAATATAATCGGGTACCATCCAATTACTAGAGTCGCGTGTTAGCGCAAAGCATCTCACTCGTTTACCATATAATTGCTTCTTGTTTCCAATCTTTTTTCCAATTTTCATCCTGGTAACCTTAAAATTTTACTCTAAGGATCATTCCAAATAATGAAAAAATGCCCAAAGTATGGTAACTCGGAATGTATCTCAATGATTGGCACAAAGTTCTCCTTGTTAATTTAAATTAGTATATATTTTTACTTGAAATATATAATTTATAATTTAGTAACTGCAGTAACTTTTCAAAAATACTTTCTGAACATCATGGAAAAAATGTGGGATGTATAAAAAAGGCCTTGAGTTTACCAATACATTATCCGCTGTCACGTAACTAATTTTCATCGCGACAGCGAAAATATTTATACATATTTAGCTATAGGATTGCTTGTAATATGTAACTACCTTAAATTATTTGCTATTAATAATATTTGCTATTTCTGCTAAATCTTCACCTATCGTTTCCCTTTAATCTAAGTAAACAATGCTTTACGAAGTACCTTGTTAAATTTATGTAAGAAATAATCACAAAACCTGTATGTATCATATTCTTGGAGTTTCGTTTCTATGCACCCTCTGACCTTCCAAAGACCAACTTTTAAAGCAATTTTCTGCCTCTGCTGGATGCTATGGCATATATTTCGCTTGTTGTTAGCATTATTCTGATGTCTGCTTGTAGAGAAATGTTGACACAGTGCTTCTGTTTTCCAAACTTGTTAAAACATCAGAAAAAGGATGTTGGAGGCAGGACGAAATAGGAGCCTAGCAAAACGAAAATGGCTTGCTTTCAGGCTTCCAAATATAAACGAAGTTACATTTGTATTACAGAGGTGTGAAAGTGTACATGTTTTCATCGTTTATTCTCTAAGATTATATCTGCAATGTAATGAAATTTTAAAGAAATGAAAGAAATGATTATAGAATCTTCCACCAGTCGAAATTAAATGACCGTTTACATGAACAGATGAAGGAAAACATACAGTATACGTTTCGACTTGTAAAATTAGGTGGAAAAATACTAATATTAATTGAACTGCAGGCAAATTTATTTCACGCTTCCCCAATTTAGATGTTAGGTTTTACTCATTATTCTCAGTCTGAGTTGAGTTAATGAATGCATTTCTGATGCTAACAAAAGTGGTATGACTATGTCAAAATGGCGTGATTGTTATGTATTTGAGAAGTCCTGTGTTTAGCTATCTAGTGCTCGAAACCTCGGGAAGAAGAGGTTACATCATGCCGAATGTATTACGACAGTAAGAAAATGAAGTGAAAATTAGTGACGCTGTTGTTTAAAAAATGATCAAAGTCACATATTTAATGCGGACTTTCTGGCACCGCATAGCTATCACAAGAAGTCATTTCGGTTATACACCGTGAGATCTTCTCGTCAAGGGTTCCTTACCATAAATAGAAAAACAAGCCTTCTTCGAGTCTAGAGATTCGTGTGAGTTTTACAAATTCTCTGGTATTCGCATACATTGCAGTTAGTCATGATGTGCAATGCACAACAAAAAAGATTTCGAAATTATTATAAGTGGCGAGCGAAAAGCAAGCGAGTGTTAGATTACATAAACGAAAGGAAGAAACTTCGGGCACTTGATTCACTCATTGTAAGTGAACCTGGTGAAGGCATACATTTCCCGTAGGTAAGGGGACCCTGCCCCTTCAGCTGCTTCAGTGTGAGCTCTGCGGATCCTTAGCACTCGTGGTACCTCTGACGGTACCAGAGGAAACTTGGGCCGAACATTCAAGCGCCTCCCTGAATGGTAGCTGTTAGGATTGGGTTGGACTCGAGGGGACAGTGTGTTCCCGAAACCCGCGGGAAATCGGGTACCTCCGGTCAGGCCTCGGCCGCCCGCAGGGGGCAGATGGTTGCCTAAAAATTCCCAGATAATAGCCTGCAGAGTTAGTAGGTGTGCTAGATCACCAGGTGGCCCTACGGAGGTTTTCGGTAGTCTTCCCTGCAGGGTTGACGCGCCTGGGTAGCGTATCCACTTCCACCCGTCCTGACGTTGTCGATGGGGGTGGTGGGCATTTTAGACTCAAGGTATTGCCCCACGGAAAGACCCCCGGAGTTCTCCATCACTCCCGGGTAACAGAGGCAGGGGTCTTTGGACTTTCGGGTAGAGCTCGTTTGACAAGTAGTGGTACATTTTGTAGATTAAGAACAGAATGTCAACAACGATTCCAACACTACATGTGGAAGAGAAGAACGCGGCATACATACCCAAGCAGCAGGAGATGAAATATAATGATTTTGTAGTCAGTGCTATGTAACGCAAATTTCATTAATTTCTACTTCAAAATAATCCCCTTACAATTCTCTCCCAGATGAAAAAGGTCAATGGTGATGTAAGTTTAGGAAACTTTAAATATTCAACCTTCGACCGCTTGTTAAAAAATGGGATTCGATTTTGAAAAGAGAGGAGCTGCATCGTTTATGATTCAGGGAAATGGTGTTCTGAAGTGGCGAATTTTCTATTTACGAAAAACAAAGCAAGTCATGGTAGCCTTCACTGCAGAATCTGGAGTAGCAGTTTGTGAATTAAACCCTATAGAAATGTATTGAGACAGGTAATGGGACACGTTGGGCGACTATTGCATTTAAGCAAAAGGAGGTGGAAAGTTTAATAGATAACGGCTTTGATTCAGCCACCCAAGAACACTGGTTAAATTAGGTTGAAGGGATGGAAGATGATAATTTGGAAAGCAGATCCGCTGCATGTTATCGAGCCTCTAATCATAGGTTAACCAGCAGTTCCTCCAACAACGAACCCGTTTGCTGTGATAGCAGTGAACTGGTCAACGAGGACTCCTTATGGGTATTAAACTCGTGGCGGATTAAGGTTACATTAATATTAAGGGTATTATTTTAAGTTAAAATCAAAGTGGCAACAGCTATTAAGCAAATATAATACATTAAGGCCCATATTTTATTAGGACTGGAATGGAAAAATATAATAACTAACGTAATCAAACGGCAATAATACAACGACGAATACAATCATCAATTGAGGCGTCAGATTATCCATAAGGACCCCTGTGTCTTCATGAGTGAAAAAATGAAGTGTATAGTGTTTAACGTCCGCTTTTACTACATACGACACCACAGGCGGTGACACAGGTACATATCATGACGATGGAGAAGCGGTGGAATGAGATTATGGGGGAAACCGGATATCCGCGAGAAAACCCGCTTCAGTGCCGTATTGTCCACCACAATTCTCATTTTGCGGTCACCTGGGATCGAACTCGGGCCGCCTTGGTGAGAGTCAAGTGGTTTAATCACTCAGCCAGGCACGGCCTTTCATGATGAGAAGACCACTGTAGTTACCATTATGGCATATTGTGGAGAAGGTATTGGAATGCACAGATTAGATTTGTGTGTCTTTTGAAATCAGTAGAAACACTACTTCGCAGCAGCAGAGCTACAAAAAAGACATATACTTTGGCCCCCGGGAATTTGGCCTATTTACTATGTCATTAGATTAATGGTGTGCAACTTATTGGCTAAAGAAGGAAGAATGTGGGATTGTTTTTATAATTATGGGAAAAAGATTCAATATTATGAAAGAAGTGAAGCATTATTTATTACAATAATGGCAAGAAGAGTGGGATAATGCACACCTAGGAAGAAGAGTACATGATTTACTTCCGGACCTTAGAGAGAGTCTAAAATTGGAACATATAAAACCAAGTAAAGGATTTTTTCATTTTGTTACAGGACATGGCCCATACAATGTATATTTAAAAAGAGTAGGCAAGAAGGACTCAGATTTATGTGAGTAATGGAGCTGATAAGTTCGTCTGAACATGTTATTTTTGAGTGCAATAAATATAGTGAACTAGTAGAAGACGGTCAAAGGAAACTTCAAGAAAAATGTTTATGAAACATTTTAAGAGATGCAGAAGATTATGTACATTTAGAAAATATGTTTCAAATAATATCCGGTAAGGCGTTGGAGGAATATATGACCCGCGACAAAATATTTCAAAGAGAGAAGTGCAAGAACATTGCAATCTACGAGAAAAGAATAACCTAAGAGATCGTGGGACGGAAATAGGACCAAGAGAAACTGAAGATACAGATTACCAGACCTGATGAATTCATTTAAGACGCCAATTATGGACATCAGAAAGAAGAAAGACAAAAAAAAAAAACATAGACAGAAAGAGAATACTAGGAGAGTGAAGACATATGTGGAGAGTATCAGAGTGGACAGATGCAACTGATTATGCAGAAACGGAGAGATGACTACCCGGATGTCTGGAACTGACCAACCAGCTCCATCTACTGATGCCAGTTCTTTAAGGAGATGGATACCAGTAGGAGGAAGCTTTGGATGCCAGTTGCAGAAGAGGAAATTTTAAAGCTGTAGGAAACATTCTTTCGTAGCTTGTTATAACAATTAAAGCTGTAGTAGAAATGTAGATTGGATCTATATTGTTGAAGTAGAAGTAAAATAGAAAAAAGACTGTTTTAAATAAATGATGTTTGTAAGGTTACTGGAATCCAGTAATCTTTAGGTTTAGTTAGTTCGTTAAGGTAGAAAGTAGATTATATCTGCAAAATTTGCAAATTGTTTTGTGAAATCTGATTCACAAGTTACTCAAGTTAAAATAAAGTTTGCATAATAAGACCTGGTATAGATTCCAGAAACTGGGCTTATTACATATGCGTATTTTATTTTGTATTTATTCATTTTATTTATTTTTTGAAACCAGCGTCAGACTTTGCTTAATGATCTTATAATTGCATATTGACGCGGAAATAGGACGTCGACAGAAGCTTCCCTTACCGCATGTGTACATATAGTGTAATTAGGACATGACAGCTTAAGAGAACCCTGTGAGTTATAGAGAACTGTCTCCACCTCGGGAGCGTAAAGCGGTTTAAATGCTTCCGCAGACAGAGATAATATTTCTCTTGGAAGTGTTAGCACGGAGGTGTATCAAATTGGCCGTGCTTGTAGGAAGTTGTCTCAGAGTTGCTCTAATTGCCTGGAAATATCGCGAGGGAGACGGTGAATCTAATTTGTGATTACGTTGAGGCTTTCAGAAGGAAAGGTAATTGCATACAGGATGGAGAGGTACCGTATTGTCTATAGCGATAGCTTTCTGTGTAACTTGTGTTAAAGGGATTACTCATATGTAGGAAAAGATTGGAACATCTTATGATTCATAATCTTATAGGTTAATAAGGATCATCTCGTATCTGTAGACATAAATATATAAATCTGTTGTGGCGACCACCTCTTTGGTAGTATGGGTGCAGTGAATGAACTACAGGAGACTACAGTCGGCAGGCTCATAAGCCACAGAGTCGCGCGGAAGTTCCTATCAGTTTCAAAAGCCCATCCAACTGTGAAGTACCTGTCAACCAAGTAGCTCTCATTCTCTCTGAGGCAACTGTACTTCTGCTTCTGTAACAGATAGGGGGTAACTTCAGTAAGTGACTCCAGAGATCTAGTTCCAGGTACTATCTCGTTTCCGCTCAAGTTGGATATTAGCGTCTCGTCCAGACTAATGCTTTCAATATTTGCGGAAGATGAAAGATCATTCTGTATTTACTCTTATTTTAATTTGCAGTATTGCTTTAGACTGAAAATATAACTTCGAGTACCATCATCGAAATGTGATTAGCCTAAAATGATATGCTCCTGTCTCAAACATTGATATGTTGTACTATCCATCTCTCCCTAGGTCAGCCATGTTTCTTTTCACTTTGGGATTATAATTCAACAGAAACCTTTGTATGTGATGACTGCTCATTCCTTCCACATGTTCTTTCCAGTTGATTCTATATTCAATTATCTTCTCTATTGAATTAAATACACCATGTTCTGCCCTTATGTCAGCACTTCTTATCACTGTGTAGCCTGCAACACATTTCTGCAGCTTCTATTTTGTCTTTCTTCGCTTTTAGGAAGTGTCCAACATTCTGAACCAGATAAGAACGTGGGCACTGCCATTACTGTGTAACATTGTATTATTGTTTTCCTTTCTAGTGATCTTGAGGCATCTTTTTATCGTACTGCAAATGTTCTATTATCTTATCTTTCAATATTATGTTTATTCTACTTGTCTGGACTCCGAAAAATGCTAACATTTTCGGTTTAGCTATAGAAATGTTTATTTGCATACTCTTTGCATAAATTATTTCATAGATACATGCCGTTTTATAGACTGCTTTCCGAGATACATATTAGAACTTAGCCATCTGCATTTAAAATATCTAATACCGTAATTTTTTATTTTAAAATGGTTTTCTAAACCTCCCTGCCATCAATTTGAATGACTTAAGATACTTTTCCAAATGATAAATTGCTTTTCTCTCTCTCTTTCTCTAGTGACGCAAAGAGAACAGAATTTCAAGGCACCTTAAAAGCTTTAATTAGCGTTAAGCCTAGTGTATTCTCCCATTCTCATTGCACCTACAAGTAAATATACCATAAAACTACTACAGAAATGTTTACCCCTCAACATGGAGGAGATGGAAGAATGAACGTGTATAAGAATAGCTTGTTCAAGGGGACGTAGAAGAGGTTATGTGGATCAATACTTAATCTCTGTTAATATTTAAATGTCAGTAATGGGCATGTGCTTGATTTGCATAATCTTGGATTTTTTGTGCCGCTGACGTTTATAGCAAAGTAAGAGGCTTCTGTATGTGCCAAAATAAGGCAACATTACCTATATATGCCCTGTTTTTGCATATTGTGAGGATTATCTTTTCAGAAGAACTAATATTCAGATTAAGGTATAATGATACTGATATTTTAGGTGAAAATAATCAGCTCTTTTGGCTTCTCTAGTTACAAGTAGAGAATGTTTTGCATTTCAGCCAAAAATTATACAGTGACATTTCACGGGTATACACGTCTTTACATCACCAGAAAAAAATTAAACGATCCGTTTGTGGGTGGGAGCGTGAGTGGTCGTCTATGAACAGCATAACTCAAAAATGAAATGCGGGTTACTTACCAGCTTGGTATTTACGAGAGTAAGTTAATGAATAAGTAGCAAACTTTCGTTTTCCTTTATACTATTTGTAAATTACTCGTGCATTTTATGCCAGCAGCTTGCAGCATATATGTGCTTGACGTGACTGAGTGGTTAGACCACTGGGCTCTTACCAAGGCGGCACGGGTTCAAACCCAGGCTACCGGAAAGTGAGATTTGTAGTGGATGACACGGTGGTGGGGCCGGTTTTCTCCGAGATCTCCGGTTTCCTCCGCCATATCAATTCACCGGTGCTCAATCTTCATCTAATGTATCATCAGAGTTAAGCCTGCGCTGCCTACGAAGTAAAAGCTGGCGTTAAACACTACACATTCCATAATTTGTGCTTGTCACAGAGGTTGGGTCATATCTCTCCAGCATGAAGCCAGCCAGTGGCAACCAGTGCAAGATGGCGTTTTGCATTATGATACCCAAGCGTGCGGTTGTGCATTCTTTTATGAACCAAAGGACTGTCCACAAAAGAAGTGCATCGTGAAATGCGTCCTGTGTTTGTGGCCAGTGTTTCTCCAGGAAAGTTGAATCCAATTTGATCGGGAATTTTTAATAAGGAAAGCCAAAGCAACCGAGATGGGGATGATTTGGTTTCACCACTCTCAACCTGAATAGAAAACATCTTCCATGGAATGGAAACATCCCACCTCACTAACAACAGAAAAGTTCAAGGTGGTTCCATTAGCGCACAAGTTTGTCACTGTGTTCTGGGACATGAAAGGCGTCATAATGCAGCCTCACTGTGATACTGAGTGCGACGACATGGTGCACCACTCTGCGGTAACTCCGACAGGCCAATCACCTCGAGTGAACTGGACTCCTAGCAAAGGGAGTGATTCCTTTGAATGGCATTGTCCGTCCTCAGTAAGATTAACTCATCGTTGGAAACTGTTGGAACACCCACCTCACTCTCCCGCCTTAATCGCTTGCCATTTCCCACTGTTCGGGTGCCTAAGAAGTCCTTCGCGTGGTTGACACTTCAAAACTAATGATGTCGTAATCCGAGAGGTTACCCATTGGCTGTGAAAGCAACAAAATGCCTTCCTTGCCCTTGCCACCGGCGCTCAAGTCTGTTGCAAAAATATTGGATACGTGTATCAATTTACAGTTTGATTATGTTTAAGAGTGGTATAAATTTCAGGTAGTAAATGTTATTATTATTGCCTCTATCCAGTTTTGCGACTTACTTACTCCCTCGTAGGTTCTTCCAAGGAGGCGACACAATACTTTCAATCGAAACTACACATTGCAAGAACATTTTTATCGAAAACTTTGATATTTTAAAAAATGGCGAAATATTTTTATTAGAATACCGAATATTTTGAATTTTATGGGAATGTGCTCAAACTCAGAAGTTCTCTTCATCCTGGATGTGTCACCGAAGGCTTAAGAAATAGATAAAATATTGCTACACAGAAATGTATATTTTGTCTAAGTACACCATTATATCTCATAAATTTTGTTCGTGTAATTATTTATTTCGGAGATATTTCTTGTTGCTTGTTCAAACTTTCCAATACTTTTCTGAAATGGAAGAAATACGTTATAAATTTCAGCTCTTAGATATGCAAATTAAAAGGAAATTCACAGCTATCGCACGGCGTCCATTTCTTCAAAGATTTGACTATCACTAAACTCTGCAAATTTCGTTTTCACAAAATTAGGAATAGAAAGTTTTGAAAATGTTTCTACGGATAAGATCGGTATCAGTGTACGAATGTTTAGCACTAGCCTGGAAGGTCCTGGAATACAACACATTAAATTTTTCCCGATTCAACTGAAGTGTATATCGTTTTTAACTATAAAATGTATATACAAAATATCTACTAAATGTTAAATAATGCTATTTAATGGTATTTTACAGAAATGTTAATGAAACCCCAACAGAAATGGAATTCTTATTTACCCTAATGCATAATTAAGAAACCCTGAAAAAGAAATTCCGCATCCAGCTTACTTTTGCGTTACATTTCTTCCTTTTTGGTAATTTACTGGACTTGATGAAGGCACTTGGACCACGCATCGCTTAACATTTAAGATTACACAGGGAAGTAAAATCTCAGCGTAAAATTAACATTTGGGCTCTAGAGAGAAAGAAACACAGTAGTGGCAACACATTATGACCTAAGACCGTGCAGTATGGACCACTGAAAAGTTGGCTATGTTTTTGAACAGTGACTTTATTTCTTTCTTGTCCCGCTGTGTTGCTGTGGTCATATCGCAGCATCTAAATGTCTTGAGCTGCAGCTAATGGTATCTTCTGTGCACATTTATTTGTATCTAAAATGTTTTGTTCTCAGTACAGGTGTGTATGAGCTGCAGTTTGCTACACTATCTGGTGGATGATACACACATTCCAAAAATGTTTCAACAAGTTTAGGCTTAGGGTTATCATTTAGAAGCAGAGGAGGATTTCAGCTAAGTTCTAGTGTTTTATGTCTAAAAAGCTTAAAAATTCAAGGACGAAAGGATATAGCAATAGAGTACAAAGCCTGAGTAGATGTAATGGAGGCAACTGCAGGTTGTGCTTTCCCTTTCGCTCAAGGTCCTTACAAGTGAAGCTATCTCCTTAATGCCCGCCTCGGTAGCGTGGTGGTAGCATGTCTGTCTCGCGTTCAAGAGGTCCCGAGTTCGAATCTTGGTCAGGGAGAGTTACCTGGATAAGGTTTTTCCGGGGTTTTCATTAACCTGAAAGACGAATGTCGGGTATCTCTAAGCTCTATGGACCCCAGGCATCATTTCACCCATTCCATTCATGATATATCCATTCCGATATGACATCGTTGGAGGACGTAAATTACCTACAAAAAATCTCCTTAACCCTTTAATGCATGGTCGTTATTTCAAGCAACATTAGGGTGTGTTCACCTTGAATAAAGTTTTAGTACGGTTTTTTTGTAATTATAATATTGTACTGGCCTTTTTCAATTATACACTCAACAATTTGAGACTTTTGAATTTTAAAAATATAATATTTACAATTACGTTGTAGAGTTTTGTTTACTATAAAAAGACAAAATCCAAGCAACTGCTGTCAAATGATGCCCAATCAACATCCAAGCATGCCATCACACCGATTGGGCCCTCCGCGTTCTTTACCACAGACACATTTGACTGCACTTGCCGAGATTCGAACCCACGACTTTTAGTTTTGAATGGATGGCCAATCCATTTTTATCGCTTTAACGATCATGGCTATTCGAATCGATTGTGTTGAGGCACCGCAGAAAGCGGTATGAGAACCGGCTTATAAATTACAGCAAGAGTGGTATATGTAGCAAAATAATTCATGCAGTAAAGTGTTAAAGAAGATTCATCGCATGTTCCACAGATCACCGATCTAAGTAAATAGCACTGGGGTTCTGAAAAATGGAAGAAATTTGAGGTAGAATGTAATTCCGGGAAAACCAGAATATACCGTGTCGATCATATCTGGCCTCCCTAATCTTGAAGTCTGATTTACCTTGCTCAGTTTAAAAAGCTTAATAATCAAGGGATGGAAAATTTGGATTAGTTTGCTTTTCGCAGCAGATAATGAAGATTAATAGGACAAATACTCAGCAATATGATTGCATATGTCTGTACTACTAAATGAAACAGTTGTTTTGAGAATTCAGCTGCCACTAAACACTAGATGCCTTCAAAAATCTTTTTAACTACTACTAACAAAAGGATCCTTATCCGACAAGCATAATTGTCCACTAGTAGAAAATTATGGAGTATTTGTTTGCCAGACTGGTGGAATTTCATATAAAATGCGCCAAAAATATCTGCAAACTAATCTTTGTTATCTTAGCTATTATTTAAAATTTTGATTATGTTTACGAAGTCGTCTTTCTCCCGAAGAAATTATGCATAATTTTTATGTCATAAGAGACAAAAGGTATCATAAAATATAGATCATACAAAACACTGTTTATTTCAAATACAATTTATTGTAGCATTAGGTTTTTCCTACATATTTTCTGTATCTGTTTGAGAAATTCAATAGTTATCTAATTTTTATGCGACATGAAATGTTTATCTGGATAATATGAAGCAACAGGCAAAAATGTTTTTAAAAGATGTGTCGTGTAAGCTGAAACTAAAGGTTAGTCGGCGGAGATATACAGGGTGTATATAAATGAATATCGGTGTTTTAACTTTTTATAATATTTATTACATTAAACTGACAGTTATAAATGATGTGTAAAATGAAAAGGCAACTCAAACAGTTTTGTTTGTTCTCACCAGTGGGCATGTACGTGCAATGTTTCTACCGCAATCCGCTAGACAGCAGTAGTAGCAAAGATGACGACTAGTAAACAGAAAACATTTTGTGTTTTGCAGTTTGCAAAGACCGAATCAGTAGTTACTGTGCAACGTGCGTTCCACATTAAGTTCGGTTGTGACCCTCCTAGTGATAATAACATTCGTAGATGGTATCATCAGTTTGAAGATACCAGCTGCCATTGTAAAGGGAAGAGCATGGGACGACCACGAGACTGTTGAGCGAGTAAGAGAGTTGTTCACTCGTAGCCCAAAGAAATCAGTCCGGAAGGCTAGTCGGGAATTACAAGTTCCTGTGTCGACTGTTTGGAAAGTTGTAAGAAAACGCTTACGGCTACGACCTTACCGTATACAGTTATTACAGGCTCTAAAGCCGATAAACTACGGATTACGTGCCAACTTCGCAAACAACATGTTGTTTCATGACGATGACGATTTTATGGATCGTGTTGTCTTCAGTGATGAATCGATCGTTCACCTTAGTAGACATATTTACACGCATAATGTGCGCATCTGGGACTCAGTAAATCTGCACGAGACGGTACAAATGCAACGAGATTCCCCTAAAGTGAATGGTTTTTGTGCCGTATCCAGGCGAAAACTTTGTGGGCGTTTCTTTTCTGGTGAACCTACTGTAACTGGCACTTCTTACCTCGATACAGTAGAGCAATGGCTCTTCCCTCAGTTGGAAGAAAATGAGCCAGAGAACTTTATTTTCCAGCAAGATGGTGCGCCACCTCATAGCGAAGTACGCGATTGGTTGAACGTCACTGTGTCCCAGCGCTGGATAGGTCGCAAGTGCCCCAATGACAGGGCTTGCTCGTTCTCCTGGCCTAACGCCATGCGAATTTTACCTTTGTGGCTTCATCCAGGATCGTGTGTGCGTTCCTTCCCTACCAGCTGTCCTCCCTGAATTAAGAAACCGGATTGAAGTAGCTGTTGCTGCAATTACTGAATACACACTTGTCAATGTTTGGGAAGAACTCGGCTATAGACTTGATCTGTGCCGTGTGACAAAGCGTAGTCATTTGAACAATTATGAGGTTCTTGGTAAAACTGTTTGAGCTGCTTTTCATTGGATATATCATTTATAGCTGTAAGTTGAATGTAATAAATATTATAAAGAGTTAAAACTCCGATATTCATTTATATACACCCTGTATATCACTCTCCACTATCATACAATTCTTTGAACACATATGTATGAGAGAAGTTACAAGTCTTTTCTGACGAGATCGATATTTACCGCAGCACTTGTGAAGAGAAGCTTCACTTTCACGAATTGAGCATAAGCGCGCAATTCATTCTTTTTCCTGTTAATGCATGTTTAAGGCATTTTTAGCTTAGATACACATGATGTACATTGGGATTTTAATGGCGTCCGTGGTCAACTACCTTTCTTTATGTTGGTTACTTTATCTTCTAAATGAAAATATTAAAGAAAAAATGAACTGAGTATAAAGATTTCCTTGGACGGAATCTCATTTTCGCAATATTTTAATGACGAACCCCTACAGACTGCATGTCATAGATTTCTTTATTACGTATGATATTTTGAAAACACGTACAGGGAATTTGAAGAGTACTTTAGTGAGGTGAGCTCTTGTGGAATAGATAGCTGTTTAGTTGCAAATCTGAACGTTAAAACCTACATTATACCAATATAATCCTTCCAAACAGTCCTTTTAGCCCAACATTTTGGGAGCTTTTGAACAGACACACATACGTACCCACACAAATACATTCCTACTCCCTCTTCCTCTTCTCTCGTTTCCAATACTATTAAGTACCAATTCAGACCTTTCTAAAATTAGAATCACTCCCTAAATTGCCTTTACACAATGTGAACTTCGTAAGTGTTTAATAGATTTGTTTACTTTGTTCCTATGTGTAATTTGGTCCCGAAGCGCCTCTAATTAAACCTTGCAAAAGTGTACTCTTTGCAAGCGGATTAAATGAAAGGATTTTACTAGATCGCCGGGAATATCGAATTCTGCAATTGTTACAGAAAACAAGCTCATGTTGCTTTTATGGTTTTCAATATTTCTATAGCAGTGTGTTATAAAACCTTTTTAAAACGAATGGCTAAACTATGTTCGTTGATAATCGCATCTATTTGACTGAGTAATATTTTAAGCTCGGACAAAATGCACCAAACATTTTAAAGTCAATCAGTACGTCGTATACGCTTCGCATATTGCCACAAATATGACCTAAAACGAAACTACGTATTTTAATGTGCATGGCTTTTGTTTGAACATGCATGTGTTTTAACTTGAAAATGCATGAGTGCATGCCTACTTTGGGATTCACAGGGCTTTCCTTTGTGAATTACGTTTACATATATGGAATGATACAGTATTGTCGCGATCACTTTATTTACGATAGCGCGGTGCAGTGCCGTAAGGGACAGATAGTGCTAGGTGTAAGTAAACAGCTTGCCTAGGCAGATAAAGCTATCGCGGAGATAAATGGCATGTCAAAACAGATAAAGTGAGGTAATTGGAACATTCTAGTGACATTTTGATTGTCTTGCAAACCATTCGATTTCTTGTTTGTTGCATTTATCCAGTCGTCATTCATAAACAGCATTCCACAGGCTATCAGGAAATGAAGTGTTTGCTCTTTCTTGAATTTAACACCTTGACTTATTCACGATAATTCTTTTATCACGTCATGGCAGTAGTTTAAATTTCAGTTCTTAGTAATTAAAAGTATATGTATATACATGCACACCAACCACTTTGAACTCTCTAGAGTAAATAGATATTACGAACAATTCATAAACAAAGATATAATGTGATCAGACACGTTCTGCTAGGGCAGCAGAATTGGCTCGCTAGAATTGGCTTATTCAAAGTAATTCTGTTATCACGTCATGTCAAACATTTACGTTTCAGTTGTGAGTAATTACAAATATACGTACAGGCATACATGCCAACCGATAATAATATTCATACAGTCCTTACGTTGGAATGTATTGTAATAATACAGGTAATAGTGATTTGCTTATTTGTGTTAGAAAAACTATTTGAGCTAAAAATATTCATGGTTATGCTAGATACATTACACTCTACCTTCAGTTTTTGCATAATCTGAATAGTATTTCATACAGATTGATTAGGTTGGCACTCCTAATACTTACTGGGAATGATATACGACAACAGCGTAGGACTCCGATTGGTTACTCAAGGTTGCTAGTAGCGCTCAAGGACAAACACCTTCCAATTTGAAACACATAATAGCTGATCATGCAACGTAGTTCACAGATTGCACCTGTTTAGAATGCTTGCGTCACTTGCCGTCACAGTGTTTGAGACTTTTACGACTATCTTCACTATTTGCCACACATTAAGTGAGCGCGCTGTTACGATGTACTACATTTGGGTACCGAATTAGAGTTCATTGCACTGGAGCAGTTCGGTAGGAGGACTGCTACGTAAGCGATGCCCCTATGTTTTACTTCCCTAGTTTCACATATAGCTGTTCTGTGTGTATTGATTACATGACATATGGTTAAGCAACAGCCTTGAGCTGAAAGGAATTCGGATGGATATGAAGAGTAACAGCTGAGACCTGCCTATCCTTGCCAGAGTCATATAAATGATTTCTGTCCGTCCCTAAGTGCCAAGAAGAGTTACCTGAATATTTCGAATGACAAGTCTTCCTTTTCACATTTATGGAACGCCAACTGTTTCGGAATGTACTGAAATTGAAGGGTTGACAGATGGTATGCTCCATACGGCCAGTGCGTTATTTGCCTCTCCAAGTACTGAGCATTCTCTAAACCATTTCCTCATTCATCAGAATTGTCAATGTTATTGGGATCATTTGTGATAGCTATTTTCGTTCATCTTATTCTAGGATCAGTCAACTGAAGTTTGCCACCTTCCTACATTTTTATGTATGATGCCTGCCCATTGTTGTTTATTGCATAATAGTCATTATTCGGTTACATAGACCGCTGGTTACATCATATTCGGTTACATAAACCACTCTATTCTGGCCGGAAAGTTGAAACATTACAGAAAATTATAAGAAAATATTTTTAAAGATGTAAAAATCGCTTTCGCCGCAGGAACACTGTTACCAAACGATCGATTAAAAATTAGGTGCTGTACCATTTGGCTACACTATCCCCCAAAAGTTTCTGCATACGAATATGCGAATTCCAAAGCATTATTGTTTGTGTATACTGTGACTTTGTGGGTTCGTGAAATGAAAAGTCCAATTACACCACTCAAAAATGTTCTTTATTTCCACCGACTTACAGTTAAACACTTGCCAATTACACGGAATTACGTAATGCACACAATTACGATTCACCAGTTCGTCCGTTACAATTTCACTGTACCGTCACAATTACGTAAATTCTTCCGTTGCACATACACAGTCTTCTCGTACATTAACACGTCACTGACTAACTCTTACACCAAGAGCTGCGACTGTCTCCTCACTAACTAACTAACTGACTAACTGACTTCACTTCGCTCCGGCAGCACCTTTTTATAGGAATATAGTCGCCTTCTGGCTTCCACAGGAAGGTTCCAGTAGATGAAAGATCCCGTAATTTCCAGAACACAGGTGAAAGAGAAACAGACCGCACAATCATGTTTTTCCCCCAGCCGTCCCTGTCACCACTATAAGACGGACGAGGGGGAGGCGTGGCTAACACGGACCTCCCCTGTCTTCCGCTCTCAGCTGCTTCCATAGGGTGTTCCAACGCCCGGGTGACAATACTTATCCTTGAAATCCGTGTTTATCTGTAAACAAATTTTCATAAGCACACGCGTGAACTTGAAAACGGATTACTTCATGAGCTCTACTTATGGTAGAGGGAAAATGAAGTCACGTTGTATAGGAATTTCTGTTAAGAAAATATTTGAAAATTTTAAACGATTTAAATAATAGTAAAGCTAGTCACTATCTGATATAGGTATAAAACATGATTGTGGAATTCCAAACTCCTTTAACTATCATTGAAAGTTTAAAAGTTTCGAATGTTTAAGAACATAATTTACGTGAACACGATAATATTTGTCGCGGCAACGGGCATAAAAGTGTCGGTGCAAATTGATAACAGACGGATAGTGTTTCATGGAGATAGAGGTTGCATAAGCATATAAACATAGCGCCGGAGATAAAAGACTTACCGACACAGATAAGTGAGGGAAATGGAACGTTCTAATCTCTGTTTCATATATCCTTGCCTACCCTGACTTGTATCACTCCGCGTACCTTCCCCCTCATCCTAATTGGCTAATGCTTTCGCGCCATAGGCCATAGCGGTGCCTTCTCGTCACATTTAAACCTGCAGTAAACGTCATAATAATTGCCAGGAAGATAGATAAAACCATACAAATAAGAATATGAAGGCATGCAAAAATAATGAAGTTTATAATGAAACTGAGCAAGTTGAAACTGAATGAATGAGTAATGATACTGAAACAAGTTTATAACGAAAGACTTTCGGCCTTATCCACTGGGATTTTTTAAAACCAGCACACATACCTTGCAAAAATGCTTGTCTTTCAGTCTTAAAAGTCGTGTCACGCCATACTTGTCGTGTGTCCTTCATTCACCCAAGTCTCGACAAGGTAGTATATTTTGCGACTTGCATTTCGGTACAATCTGATTGTCCTTAAGTAGCGTCTTCGCCACACACCAATATCGCCGCTGGAGTGGTAAGTTTTCCTGTTGTCTCAATTTCATGTCGCGATTTTCCTACGCATCTAACACTCACACCTGTAAGCTCAGAGCACAGGTGTTGGACCTCTCTCACTGACAAAGACGGATTCTTCTCTGTGATTGCATTAAACATATGCACCACAATTCTTTTTTCGCCGCTTTGTAAACGTTTTCCCTTGCGATGCTTCAGCGAAAAATTGATGCTAGACCCTGCCATTATACATATAAAAGTACACGCGCAATAAACGATTAATAAAATAATTTAGATCTCGCATTCGGCACAATACACCTTCGAATGGCGATATATGACTAATCCAGGTCAAAGCAAGGTCAGTGATAAAAGTCATATAAACAATAATGTCATCATTACCGCTAAATCACGTGCTATCGTGCCATGTGCTTGAGAGCAAAGGAACCTCCCCTTTACTTCGTTTAAGAATTAACATACATTTCAGATAAATCAACTCTGTTGCGTAATATACTGATACCGAAATTATGGTTTGCAGGAGCAAAGAATAATGATAGACGTCGAAGGAATGTTGGTTCTTTGTGACGACCAAAGCCAAGGTTAGTTCAGTGAGGAAAGTGTTCTAACAAAGCCATGAATGAAAGGAGCAGTGTCCTTAGAAGGTTTCTAAAGGAATTGTCACTTGTATATGAATAGAGAATTCTTCGGATCGTTCACAATGGCGACCAAAACAGCCACAAAAGGACTTTGTTTGGTTTGGAAAAGGAATTTGGAGAGTGAAAGTTATATAAAGAGACACGCGCAGCTTTGGTGAAGGCAGTCGTAGGTGAATGGCCGATATGGCTATATCGCGGCTAGGAAGCCATTACGAACATTTATCGGCGTGTAGCCGATATGAGAGAAGATTCTGAGACGTCAAGACCATTAGAGCGGTCAACTTGTTCTGTCTTGAGTATTTGTCGGGTCATCAAAATTTATCGAGAAATAAAGTTAGCATTCAGTCACTATAAACCGAGATTGGTAACCCTCGGTCGGCAGCTTCCATTTTGAGGTTAAATAAGAAGCAGTGAATAAATAATTTGCAAACGGGCATTCCAGTGTTGTAAAATTTCCTTCTCACGCACATCCACGCATACCCTGAGAGAAACCTCATTGCTCACTATAATATTTGCTTTAAACTGGTGCACAACGTAGAGCAGTGGTAACCTGTAATCGCCATCATTAAAATCTGTATCAAACTGGCGCGCCAACGCGGGGCACGATAGGAGAAGAAGGGTCAACCTGAGGAGGAGGTTCAGCTCGATACGAGGAGGAGGTTCAACACGATAGGAGAAGGAGTTTCAACCCGACGACGAGGTTCAACAAGAGAAGCAGATTCAACCTAGAAGGAGGTTCAACCTAGAAGGAGTTTCAACCCGACAGCGAGGTTCAACAGGTGAAGGTGGTTCGACAGGAGGACGGTCGACCTATCAAGAAATTCGTCAACAGTTCGACTGTAAAGAAGAAAGGAGGCCGGCATCGTCATCAGTGACATCATCAGGAGCCAGTAAAAACAATCAAAGGTACAAAGTGATAAATATATACTAGACTATAGTGAATTTATTTGAGGAGTGAAAAACAAGATTTTAAGTAAAATTTGTAGAAAATATGGAAGTTCGAGAGGTTTATGGTAATAACAGTAGGCAGGGAGTAGTTGAAGTACAAAGTGATAAATATATACTAGACTATAGTGAATTTATTTGAGGAGTGAAAAACAAGATTTTAAGTAAAATTTGTAGAAAATATGGAAGTTCGAGAGGTTTATGGTAATAACAGTAGGCAGGGAGTAGTTGAAGTAGCAGAGCGGGATAGAACTGTAACAAATAACGTAAAAGTGGAAATAAATATGTTAGATGAAATTAGAAAAATGTTCGCAAGTTTAAGTAAAAAGATAGCTGATGATACTCAAAGTTTAATAAAAGAGATGAAGGATAATAATCAAAGTTTAAAAAGGATAGAAGGAAAGATAGAAAGTGGTTTTCAGAAGTTAGAGGCAGGACAAATAGAACTAGGAAAGAAGTTAGACAATCAACAACAGTCGTTAGAAAATTTCAGGAAAGTTAGTCAGGAAGTAGAGAACGTAAGAGAAGAAACTGATCAGGTAACAGACAATGTAGGAAAAGATGTTAGTGAGGAGACGGAGAATGCTGAAGATGAAGTTATGAATCTAACTAATGAAAGGTTAGATAGTGAAAACCGAAAACTTGGGGAGGAAATAGTACAGAAATTAGACGAAGAATTAGGAATGGCTAGAGAAGAGTTAGGAGAAACTAGGAGTAGACTAGAAGTATCAGAGAGGGAAAATAGAATACACAAATGAAATGAATGAGTTAGCAATAGAGATCACGGTGAGAAATGAAACATTGAAAAACATGCAAAATCCAGGGATAAACGAAACAGAAATATTAAAATATTTCGGGCAAGGGGCACAGTTCCATCAGAATATGCCTAAGAAAGATAGGAAAAAAGATCGATGTCCAATATCTAAGCTTAATGTGGAAAAATCATGGGGATGTAGAATAAATAAGTCCTTTATACATGGAAAAGTCCGCAAAATTCTCTTGTATTTCGAAGTACGTTGTGGAATGATGAATTTTCTTGTAAATGGTGGGAACTTAGGCTAAAGTATTTAAAATTGCCATAACAAATTGTAAAAGGAGAAGAAACAAACTTGTAAAATGTATAGGCTAAGTATAAATAGTGTAGTGTAAAATGTATAGGTTAAGTATAAACAGTGTCGTGACAGTGCAGTGAAACTCAAAACTAAAAAAGTGAAAAAAATATATATATAGAAATGAAAATCAGAACACTTAAAGACTTTTGAAAATAATATTTATATAGAATCCTAAAGAAGTATTCGGAAATGTATAAAAAAAAGAATTAAGCAGTTAAAAAACAAAGAAAATTTCAGAACAATGAAAGACTTTTGAAAAGAATATTTATATAGAATCAAGAAGAAGAATTCAGAAATGTTGTATACAAATATAATATTATTAATGTACCATTGATTTAAACATGGGAGTGTATATTTAGGAATTGTTTCAAGTGTAACAACAATATGAATTAATTTTAAGTAGATCAGATGGAGAAAAAGAGAGATGAGGTAGATTGAAATATCTTCCGAGTAATATTTAAAAGTTGAAAATTGCAGAACAGAATGTTGGTAAATTTAAAATGAAATGTTGTTAGGTAACCATGTGAATAATTTTTAGGAAATGTAATGTAAAAAAGTTAATGTTGTGAAAAGAAATGGTAAAACGAATTGGAAGTTGCTGACAAAGGTCTAATATTTTGCGTTATATTCGGGCAAGACATATATATTATTTCATTATGGGATAATAAAATAATATCTATGGGGGCATTTGATACCGAAATTATGGTTTGCAGGAGCAAAGAATAATGATAGACGTCGAAGGAATGTTGGTTCTTTGTGACGACCAAAGCCAAGGTTAGTTCAGTGAGGAAAGTGTTCTAACAAAGCCATGAATGAAAGGAGCAGTGCCCTTAGAAGGTTTCTAAAGGAATTGTCACTTGTATATGAATAGAGAATTCTTCGGATCGTTTACAATGGCGACCAAAACGGCCACAAAAGGACTTTGTTTGGTTTGGAAAAGGAATTTGGAGAGTGAAAGTTATATAAAGACACACGCGCAGCTGTGGTGAAGGCAGTCGTAGGTGTATGGCCGATATGGCTATATCGCGGCTAGGAAGCCATTACGAACATTTATCGGCGTGTAGCCGATATGAGAGAAGATTCTGAGACGTCAAGCCCATTAGAGCGGTCAACTTGTTCTGTGTTGAATATTTGTCGGGTCATCAAAATTTATCGAGAAATATAGTTAGCATTCAGTCACTATAAACCGAGATTGGTAACCCTCGGTCGGCAGCTTCCATTTTGAGGTTAAATAAGAAGCAGTGAATAAATAATTTGCAAACGGGCATTCCAGTGTTGTAAAATTTCCTTCTCACACACATCCACGCATACCCTGAGAGAAACCTCATTGCTCACAATAATATTTGCTTTAAACTGGTGCACAACGTAGAGCAGTGGTAACCTGTGATCGCCATCATTAAAATCTGTATCAATACTTAATTCGAACAGCTACGAAAATATAAATTTGACAATTCTCTTCCAATATATAAAGACATTTCACCAAGTTACATAACGAAATAATTTTTACCGCAAAACAGTCTGCACTACAACAGCAGCCAATGAGATGTGATAAGGACAGTGACCGTTAAGAGATATGGGGCAAGCTTATGTGAAACAAGGATTAGTGATATCTTGATTGTTGTATAGAACATTTGATTTCTTGTTTCTTCCGGAAATGTCTAGAATTTTCAATGAGGTATTTAAGGAAGGGACAACTCGCCAAGATTCGTGAACAGTCGTAAGCACGTAAGCAGTAAACAGTTTAGAGTGTTTTAAGAAGAGCTGATGTAAAATGATGTAATCAGAAAGCTATTTGGTCATCGACCTTGGTACACTTTTTATATGTGTCGTAATGCTGTTACGTGAGAATTGACCGGTGTGTATTTCTATGGAAATAAAGGATATTTAGAGTATCTGCAAGTCGGACTTTTAATTCTACGAACCCAAAAAGTCATAATATTTTATAGTAACACACGGAAGCAAGCTAACTTTCCTTATAAGTTCAGTTTTACTTTAGATTTTATCGTTCTACTTGTGTATGTATTATCTTACAGAGCCACGTATTAGAGGCCCAATTAGTCATACAACTTAAACAAGTCCAGTCTACGACTTTGTGGTAGGTAAAGTTCGCTAGGTGAGGAATGAGCGTTGTCGTTTTAGAGATTGTTAATTGCAGTCTCTGGTGCTTTTGACAAATTGGTTCTCTCAGAGCTACAGTTTGCTGGTGGTAAAGTTCTCATTTCCCATAAGTCTGCAACACAGTGCATAAGGAAACACTCTCCGCACAAGGCACACACAAGTTGGCCTGCACCAGACAGTAATTAAGTTGGCAGCACTCCCCAAAGGAATCTCACCTCCATCTGCTTCCAGCGTACTCTGAATGCATGTGCTTTGAAAGCAAAGTAACTGAACATTCCTCAATAGACTTGCACTTATCCGACTTACTACATTATAGAATGCACAATGTAAGTATTGAGTAAAGAATGATGAGAAAAGGAAAGACGCATGCAAGCACTCACCGCAGAGACGTTTCGTATGTGCTTCATAAGTTTAGCAAAAAGATCTATCTAGCTACGCATTTTACAGTCAATTACTCACAGGAGGTAACACGAGGAATTGAAGTACTCGTACTCAGATTCAGAAGTTATTAAGTCAATGTTTTTGTGTAGTCCTATTAAACACACGATAAGACCAGTTCTGAAATAGTGCTGAAAGTTCTACGGAACAAAAGATGCTAGGTGGAACATATTATGATCCTGGCATGTTGAATGGAACACAATTTCAGATACAAAAGTTGTTAAGTCAGCCTTTTCGAATTATATGTTTTTAGGACAAGTAGCTGCTCCATTAGTTGCTGCAACTACACTGTGCCACCACAGTTCTTTGATATCAGCTGTTGATACGAGGGCTGTTCAATACAGAATGATCACATTTTTTGACAACATACCTTTACTCATACTCAAAATTTTGATGATCCTTCTCAGAATAGTCTCCCCTGACTGCGACGCACTTGTCCCAGCAATTCTGCCAGTCTTCAAAGACATGCTGGGGGCCCATGTATTGAGAGATCCTTCAAATCGCCTACGCAGCCTTCACCAGTGCTACTGGTGATGGACAATGTCTCCCACGAAGGCGTTTATTCAAGTTAGGGAATAGAAAAACGTCACATGTGTCTAAATCCGGACTATAGGGAGGGTGAGCAATGCACCTCACTTTGATTTTTGCAAGATATTCAGCAACAACATTGGCATATGGGGCCGCGCATTATCGTGGTGCAGCCTGTGTAACGGAAATATGGCCTTTTCCGCCTGATTTGGACTTGCAAAGTTTTTAGGATATTCCTGTAGTATTGTCCAGTAACTGATGTGTGTGCATGCACAGCATGCTGATAAACCATTCCATGAATATCAAAGAATGCGAAGACCATAACTTTTCCAGCAGAAGCAACCACTTTTGCTTTTTTGAGGGTTGGTGATGAAGGAGATTTCCACACTGAGCTTTGCTGTTTGCTCTCAGAATAAAAATGATGAAGCCAACTTTCATCAGTAGTGATTACGTTTGAAAGAAACTCCGGATCTTCCTCTAACATCAGCTTTAACTGCATGCAGACCTACATGCGAATGTCCCATTGTTCGGGAATCAACAGTATTGCAACTCATCGCGCACAAAGACCTCTCTTGTGTAATGTTTCTCTCACCAACATGTGGGTGGTGGCACCCAATGAAATGTTCAGTATTTCAGAAGGTGATCTTAAGGTCATTCGTCGATCCTCTCTCACAATGGCAACAACAGTGTTAATGTTTTCTTCCGTAAGAGCAGCAACTGGAGCACCGGGTCCACCTTCCTTTGAAATTGATTGTCTCCGTTCTTTAAACACTTTAAACCACCTTCGAACTGTGATGCAGGGAAGAACAGATTCTCCATAGGCCTCCTGTAACATTGTATAGGCCTCAACGGTAGATTTGTTGAGACGAAATCTGGATTTCAAAGCCGCATATTGTTCCTCACGTATTACCTACATTGCAGCGGTAGGCTGAACATGTCGGAACTTGCCTTGTTCTCACAGGCGGGAACCAGGAGTACCAACAATGAAACTACTACGGCGTGTTTGTTTCACATTAAGCTAAAAGAATATAGTTCGATTGAATATTATTTCGAAAAATTATGACTAAAAAATTATAATAATTCTTTATTGAACAGCCCTCGTACGTTTTAGATTAGACATTTAGACCTTAGACATTTTTATATATTTTTCAAGTGCACGTACAGAAAGTTTATCTGTACTTCTCTATACCAGGTTCTCTTTCATGTCTATTGACAGAATTTTTGGCCATATTGAGAAGAGGAAAGATCAACGGATAAAGTCCTAATTTCTTCCACAAGGAGGAAACTGATCAGAGATTCAAGACAGAAGGAGCCTATTGATGTTGTCCACGCCAAACGTTTACCCGACATATAACGGGGAATATGATGACACTCCCGTTTTTGAAGGTTTTGACTTCAAACATGCCCTCGACCTTGTGATTGTAAGAAGTATTCCTGAATTCACTTTAATCCGGGTGTGTGTATTTCCAAAGAGGATGTGTACCAGAAGTTCATCACACAATGTCTTCCTCACTTTATCGTCCCCACTCCCTTTTGAAGAGAGTGGTGAGGTTTAAAGCCTTCCACAAGGCATGTGATAGTGCACAAAACACACCAGATAGGCTTCGGAGGATAAAGAAGGAAAAATATTACGATGTCCGTTCACTACTGGAACATGACACTCTGCCAGAAGTTATCACATTTTATGACACAATGACATATGGAAGAGAGGTAGAAGATGATGTAGTAGAGATGGAGTGATGTTTTGATGGCAATGTTGTATGTCAATCCATGAAGTGCGTACTGGATTAGTCCATATTACAGATGCATTGGTGAAAATAAAGTAATAGTTTATCCATCGCTACATATTATAATATTGTATAGTGGCAAAACTAACATTGAGAATCAGAAGCTGTTAAGTCAAGGGACTTAACAACTGTTGATCAATTTTAAGTTAAAAGTTGTTAAGTCCAAATAATAAAATATCCCATTACACATGCTAGATATGACAAACCGTGAGAAACGCTTCAACACAGTACTCTGTACCTACAAACGGACCTATCACATAAAGTTCTTTCATTTGCATTACTATTTTGGTATTTAAAATTACTTTTCAAAACTTTGAGCAGTTTTCCTGCACAATTTTGAAACAGCGACTTAGCAACTTCTGCTTCTGACCGCTTCAATTGTAAACTAGCCAAAAGATTGGATCCTGTGGCTTCAGGAAAAATATGTTTTGAGGCCCAGCTAATGCGTAAAAACAAAATAAATAAAAATAAAAAGTACTCCTAGAAATAAAGCAGGGTGTTTTATATGCTCGGTCCATTTATCTTTATGACTTTGAAATGAAATTAGGACAAATATCAACATTGATATTTGAGTCAAAAGGATTCAAGAATGGTTTGCGAACATTTTCAAAAGATCCCTCCACTCAAAACTACCTTTGTAGACAAAACTCGAAGTGTTTCATTTTCCCGAAAAAGGCTTTTAACACTTTTGATTAATGTTAAATTTACTTAAGATGTTTAGATTATAAATAAAAATAATAATGGATATAGTTTTCTGGATATGAACTATGAACCCCTCTTGATTTGAAAGAAAATTTGCAAAGCAAAAGAAAATTTAACTGCTAAAATTGAAGAGATATATGAAATAAACTACTGGAAGATGTAGAGTAACAATTTATTTGATATAACTTGACATGGCATAAATCGTCTCCGAGTTATTCGATATTATTGGTTTTAATTTCTGCATACTTGGTCATTTGTGGGAGAGTTATCGTTATTCATCTGTTAGTGATATTATTGAAACAGTATGGAACATCAAGACCAGCATAAGAACACTCAAATCTATCAAATTGATTTCTTCTCTCTTTCTTGTAATTGCAGTGAAATATGAAATGAATCACATCTGCAAAGGTTAATTTCTGTTAAAATAAAAAAATAAATTTTTGTGTAAGAGCCGTTTGTTGAAGAGAAAGACAAATAAATACTGCACGTATAATTGTCTTACACAAACTTGCAATTAAAGATGCTAGGTACTTCGTGCGTATACTTCCTGTCAAATTGTTCTTTAACCAACATATTGTTACAGTTTTGGCAAAATAAGTATTATGTTAACCCCGTGGTTACAAAGAGTACGCCAATCGATGTCATAGGAGCGAACTTGTAATAGTAGGCTAGGTTCTAAACATCATCTGTTAAGTTTAAATTATGTGTCGAAATCGAAGTTGGAATTCTAGGAGAAAATTCAATCTGACATATCTCATTCAGACGCTCGCTTCAATGGAGGCGGTGAAAGTTGATAACTGAATTGAGTATACCTCAGTTGACAGTACAGCAAGAGGCCAGATCAGAATAATCGAGCTATGTAATGCAAACGTTATATCCCTGTGGTTTATTTGAAAGATTTAGCATTCGCCTTTCAAGGATTTCAGTTAAATCAATCCCAAATTTATAGGTGATCTATTCATATGATAGGGGGGATCTAATCTTCTCCTTGTCAGTCATGGTAGCGTACTGCCTCGGGTGGTCAGCTTACAAAATTACAATATTTAAGAAAATAGCTACTCTATCAAGTTCGAATTATTTGTAAACATGCTTTACTTTTAGTACGTATGGAAATATTTATATCAGAATAAGAAAGATTATGTCAAAACTAATTATATATCGAGCAGATTATGAGCATCCTGTAAGTCCGTCATGTAGTTTATTTCGAGATGTGAAAATAAAAGCAACACAGTCTTCAAACTTACCGCCGTAGTGGTTTGAGAAGGTACGCCTCAAGCACAAAGAATATACAGCCTCCTGGTCTCCATCAAGTTGAATAAATGCAGTCCCAGTGAAGAGTAATTTGCTCAGCGTCTCTCGTTCCGTATGGGAACTAACGCAGCACTAACTGGTAAACATGAAAGTCACGCAACGTTGTCTTTTATGAAATCTGTAGTCCCATTTTGGACTCAGGCTCTCACATTTATTTCAGGTTTTTGGCGATACAAGTTATTGGCATAGCTAATATGTAACTGGTATAAATAATAAAAGTTTGTGCGTAAGTTTACATTTTTTTGCTCTACCGGAGTTGTGTAACGTTATGCAGTTACCTCGTCCAACGATATATCTCGAAGAGAGCGGCCCGAAGATATTTGGTGTCGTTAAGTTGCCGCATGTATTGTACCTCACCCAATATCCGGCCACGCCGTGGCTCAGTAGTTAGACCACTTGGCTCTCACCAAGGCGGCCCGGGTTCGATCCCAGGCGACCACAAAGTGAGATATTGTGGTGGACAACACGGTGCTGGGGCGGGTTTTCTCCGGTTTCCCCCGCCATCTCATTCCACCGGTGCTCCATATTCATCTCATGTATCATCAGTGTCATCGCCTGCGGTGCCGTATGTAGTAAAAGCGGGCGTTAAACACTACACATGTCATTTTCAACGATATATCTCGAAGAGGGAGGCCGGAGGATATTTCGCGCTATTAGGTTGTCACAAGCCTCTTTGGCTTGGCCCCGCCAAGATGGATGGATGGACGGACGGACGGACGGATGGACGGATGGACGGATGGACGGATGGACGGATGGATGGATGGATGGATGGATGGATGGATGGATGGATGGATGGATGGATGGATGGATGGATGGATGGATGGATGGATGGATGGATGGATGGATGGATGGATATAGCCAAGGCATTAGAAGCACCAGCAGAGACCAACCCCGCCGTCTATTACAATGACACAAAAGCTAGCGGAAATGACATTTTCTACTGTATCGTACGGGTAAATCCGCACAGCGTATAGGTGTTACCCTCCACCCAGGAGAACCCGGACAACCTGCTCTTTGCTCTTGGCCCAAGGCATCAGTTTCCCTAGTAAGGGCAGGCAGTCACGACGAGGGTTCGCCCGGTACAGTTATCTCAGCTGGGAGTCAGTCACAAATGTGACTAGGATATGAGAGTCCACGACACAAAGCCATACTACAGAGTGAGAGTTACGTCGGAAGAAACATTGGTACCAGGAAAGTTTCAGACGTCGGAAGGGCTTACTGCTTCATCCATGTTAATTTTGTGCTGGGTGAGAAATTTCCAGACTATTTAGTTCAGACAATTGAGTTCAGCTGGCGCTTAATTGAAGGGTTTGGGAAACTAAGTTTAGTTTAAAATAATCACTGGATGTTTCTTCTGAGCGTTAGTAAATATGGACTGAAATCTCATTGGTATCCATACCATAGTTGAATGTGTCAAAAATCAAAGGGGTCTGTTTTACTGAATATATGTGTTGATGGTTTTCGTGTTAGGCAGAGTTCTGGTATTTTTAAACTAAATGTTGATTCACCGAGGTTTGAGTGTGATCGTGGGCATTTACTCTTATATTATAATAGAATTATCATTGCCATATCAGGGACGAACAATAGAACTTTTTCTCAGTTGTTTGAATCTTTGTGCTTTATGTAGTTTTAAATATATTCGAAGAAGCTTAACATGTATACTACATGGCAAAGCGAGAAACCATATCTGAAAAAAATTTCAATACAGATGTTTGCCTCAGCTTATCGCACATACACTCTGAGTCCAGTGTATGTATACTCTGTTCAGTTATAATCATGACTTCTGGACAGCGATGAGACATACATCGGCAGGCGCGAGTAATCTTATCATATAGACACACGCAGCTTCCAATCGCTCATTTTGTGTTTCCTAACTAACTGCACATCAACTTACTAATATTTTACTCTTCTAATCGACCAGATCAGACCCGATAAGGGACGATGGCAGCTTTGGTCAACTGAAGTTCCATACGCCTCAATGCACTGTCGAGTAACATGTGGCTGCAAGCCCAGTTCCCCCAACCAATCCTCGATTCAGTACGTTTCCTCAAACTCATCTATGCAAGTAGTGGGGGGACAACAATTGAACGAGCAGTATAGTGAGTTTTTATGTATTGTAAGCTATACAGTAAAGCTTAAGCAGCAGTTCTCATGCGCGCAGTATTCATGTTTCGGAAAAAATGGTCAACCTTATTTACTACGACGACACTTATTTAGTCTCGAAGTCGGCACTACACTGTAAGCGTATAAGTGCTATTCAAAAACTACTCAAGTGATCGGATATAGGGCATTATCACACTCGTACCTGGAGAACTTGTGTTCATTTCTTACAGTTATTTATCAGTTCTTTGTCTTAGCTCTGTATCTAATTATCAGTAAATGTTTTCACATCGTTTGTGTTATTTGTGGGGGGAACATAGCTAACTCGTTTCTACTCTCTGTGCTTATATCTGTTTATTTTAGTTCAATTTATTCTTAGAAAATATATACCCGAACGCTTTCTTCTTTTCCAACACGTTTCTTTCATAATGGAACAATATTTTCGACATTTGTTATATTCCTTTCTCCAAAATATTTGTCCTAGCTTTTTAATTGACTTTTCCTTTCTTTTACATAACTTATTTGTTCAAGCATACTGGATTTTGCCTGGTTTCCTACCTTTAATATAGTAAACGTGTCCTGGCTGCACTAGAAGAGATGCACACATTAAACTAGAGTTAAAGTTTCCAAGCTTCGAGAGTGCATTCATCGCTAATGTACCACCAGCATTAAGCCAATTATTGAACTAAGGTCACTCACTAATCACTGCACGTTCTTGATGCTATTCTGTGGTTCAAGTGCTGCTTTCCAACTAAACAGGGGGTGACATTCTTAATATCCATTGCTCCTAAACTTAATTATTAACTTCAGCAAACCTGTTACCCGAAGGTGAGAGTTCCAGATCATTTCAAGTTAACGATGTTTTAGACTGTTTTATTGTTGATAGTGTACAACGTAAGACGTGGCTTTTAATTACTATATCTCATTTGTTGATAAAGACGTGGATACAGCAGTTCAAGTGCTACAGTAAACTAAAACTGCCTACGCCGTAAACTCCTGGGTAAAAGAAAGGGATGGTGTCTTAACTCAAATCTCTTTCCACGGCTCATCATGACTGCTCAGGATTTTAGGACTGCTCACAAGCAGAGCCCTCCAAACATTGGAGTCTGCTAGAGCAAGGCGTATCTGTTTCCAATTGAAACCATCAGATGGGGATGACCAGCAATTACACGCCACCAATTACAGGCTTACTAGCGATTCCAGGATGTCATCAATTCACTAATACAGCATAGTCAGGGAGAAACGTTTATTCAGTGCAGCTTCCATCGTGATGCCAAAATGCACCAATCCTCCTACTAGACCTATGATCACAAAATTATGAAAGGAAAGTATGGCAACACAAAATGATGGACGGGTAGCATTAGGTTTAGGATTTGATTACGTAGGGGATTCGGTACGCAGGCTACCATGCTGGTCCCATTGTTCCTATGCCCACAAGTGGGGCAACCCTGGGAGGAAGGATGAAGCGAAGGAGACAGAGGGTGGCCGACCAAGGAGCCACGACAGTACAGAGGGCTCCTACAGTTTACTTGGATAGAGACTTCCCCCGACAGGCCAGGACAGCGGACTCGCTCCCCTACAGCGGAACAGAAACGGGCCCAGCAGCCGAACCCTAATGGTCCCTGGCAGGTGGTCCCAAAATAGTCCCAGCTGTGTAGCGGAGACCGATAACCGACCTACCAGAGAAGGAAGTAGTTTTCCTCAGATCATATCATCCTGCCATGCACCGTCGAGACACCCGCCGACACTTCTACCCTGAAAGAGACCACCAGATGAGAGATGAGTGAAATGATAATGGAGATGAAATGGCGGGACAGGAAATTTAAGGGATGTAATGAATCTACCCATCATTTGCCTAGCGACCCGGGACCCCCCCCCCCTTCAGAGAAAACCCATGGGTCAGGTAGGTCGGCCATGGGAATCGAAACGGGGCCTCCGGAATGCGGGGATGCACGGGTAATATCTAGTAGAGTAAGAACCGTTCTGGAGAAACCACGAATACGGGCGGCCGGCCTGATGAAAATGGAACCACGGCCTTTCCAATTCAGGCGTCACCAGTTAATACTCGGCCATTTCGCTTGACATCATAACCGCGTACGCGAGTATGAACCTTCGGTTAACGTTAATCAGTTCTCAAACTTCACTGTCTAAAACTATAATCACAAATTTTTGAAATTAGAAACTTACATCATTTACTACTAGGATCTCCCGTATTGTAAAACTTTCATAACAGTCAGAAAATTTTAAGCACAGTGAAATAATACTTTTCAATTGCTACTGCTTCTGCAGCCTTCCGTACTTTTACATAATTTAGAGACGCCCGTTTGCTTCTAACTGACCGACATGATAAGAGAATGGGGAATGCACAAAGGGCAAGTGGTTCAATGACACGCTTGTTATAGAACATTTTGCTGGCAGAGGCCTTAGGGGATTCTCAGCAACTGCGGACAAAGCATGCTGTAGCGAAAAGGCAAAACACAAAAGCAAAGTGGAGCTATATCATTAGTCTGAACATTTTATTTCCTACAATTAGATACATAAAAAGTAATTAAATATCAAAATGTCACAGTGGCCTTAACCACACAAGGGTATAGTTTCCTTATATCATTTCGGTGAAATATTTTAGTAGTACAAAAACATTCTTTTACCCCCTTCAAATTTCCCTTTCACGAACCTAATGAATTCTATTCAATATCTTTTGTTTCGTGGTGCTGAATGATAAAATTTAGATCGTTTCATTGTGTGTGTGTGTGTGTGTGTGTGTGTGTGTGTGTGTGTGTGTGTGTGTGAGTGCGTGTGGACACACAGTTCACAAACATATCGACTAAACACCTTGCTATTTTATTACTCTTACTCGTAAAAAAGAGCTCCAGTGCTGAATGCTTACTCTAAATGTCGTAAATTGTTGGAAAGAAAGTTGAAGGTGAAAAGCTCCTTTCGACAAGCAAAACTGGAGCATCTGGTAGTCTGTATTTTCGTCACATAGGTAACTTCGTGATACTGTTTTGATGGGATGTCACAGACATACTAGTTGGTGTTAACGCACCTGTCGATATGAACAGATATGTCAACTACCAACAGTGAAAGGCGAGTTGACACCAACTGGTTTCTCTGTGACATCCCTTCAAAAAAGTATCACGAAATTGCCTATGTCACGAAAATACATCCCTTTACTCTACATCAAAAGTAGATAAAACTGCAAAATGAGCTGTGACTAGCAAGGTTCATATGACACCTTTCCGACAGTATTTTTAGATTTAAAGTGAGTATTTGTAATAATAGTTTTCAATTGAATTTATATGGTACCTGTTGCTGCAAATACGAGAGGCCATTACAACCATATTTGATTATCATTCTAGAAGACGTTTTGACAAGGTGCTGAAGTAGATCCGAAATAACTAGAGACTGCACTAACATAAGTTATTGATGTACAGATATCAGCAGTGTAACACGTGTTTTCATTAATGCGAGCAAATATCGAATAATTGGCCGATCAGAATGGAAAATTGACTGAAGCCTATGTTTGCTCTTCGAGCCTCTCTAGGTTAGTTTACTGTAAGCTTTTGTCGGCTTATTTTCACACGCACATTCACTCTCACGTATGGAAATCCATAGAATGGAGTTTAAGAAATATTTCTCTTGAAGTAACAATTCTAACCCTTCTAACGGGAATGGAAGTCAGAAGCTTCAAGAGTTCATGTCACTATATTTAACTTCATTCATAGTTTATAGACTCGAGATGCGAAACAATTTACATATCCTTCTAAACATAAAAAATATAGTAAATGAGAAATTCCGTTCTTTCACTTATAATTATTTTTCCCAATCGTTTCAGAACCAGTGAACGTGGAGAATATTGGAAAACGCAGAGTATGTTCGTTGATCTAGACTCCTTAATAGCTGCTCTGCTTTTACAGCGAGATTTCATAGGCAGTGAGCATTGCTAGCATGTGCAATTGTAAGCTAATCGAAACAGATATAAATTTGTGGTTTCTCTTGCACTGAAACTTAACAACTTTACAAGCTTTCATACTTTTTGTGTGTTACCTAAGACTAGAGGTTGTGAACACCTAGCGGCTATCGCAAAACTAACAGGAAAAATATAGTTCAACAACGCATATTTGTGCATCATTTCAATACAAATAAATAAATGTATACCGTTTGAATTTACAATCTTTGTTGTTCTGCCGTTGTGGATACTATTTTCCTCCAACAAGATATTAATAGGGAGAGAAATTTAAAAAAAAATACGACAGATGCAAAAATTGTCCAAATAACTCACCACTGCAAGTCTATCATCGTCAATTACAAGGCATAAAAGTTCTTAAGTAGTTGTCATGAAGTTAGCTACACTCAAAATATATACATTGCACACATATAATAGTGACAGCAAGTGAAGTACGTTAAAGTGACTGGCAAGTAGATGTACAAAGTATGTGAATAGTTTATCTGCGACGTCTGCTTTAAGCTCCGGTAAAGAGCAAAGTAAATTCCTTTCGCTCTGACTTAATGCGTAGAAATTCCTATGCCTGCTGACAACATTAAACTCTTGGCTCAACAATTATAAACCATAATAGGCAACTACCACAAAAAGGGAGAGCAGCCCGCCTCGGTAGCGTAGATGGCAGCATGTCTGCCTCACGTTCCAGAGGTCCCGAGTTCGAATCTCGGTCAGGGTGAGTTACCTGGATAAGGTTTTTTCCGGGGTTTTCACTTATCCTTACAGACGAAGGTCGGGTAGCCCTAAGCTCCATGGACCCTAGACACATTTGAGCATCATTTCACTCATTTCATTCACCGTCCGATATGACGTAACGTTGGAGGACGTAAAATTAAAAAAAAAGTAGAGCGAGGCAAAAACAAGAATACGACCACAAATGTGAAGGGCAAACGAGTTATATTAAACGTATATGTATCAAAGTTTTAAATGAACATACCAAGAAAGCGCACTAAACCTCTCAGTTCCTCATCACAACTCACTTTATGAATATAGAAGAAGCAAGACCTGGCGCCAGCCCAAACCGAGGAAAAATCGGAGAACAGCAACCACAAGACCGACAACGGGTGACGATTTGAGAGAATACATGCAGGAAATCGATCATTTTGACGAGTTACGACAAATCGCATACAAATTTACCTTCTTATGGCATATTAATTCCAAGGGACAAAACTGTAGTGTGTTCCCTATGGAATAAAATATTAAATAACTTGAGTAATGAGGAAAATAATGCTATATATGTAATTTTTAACGTTAAATATCTTCCTGTAACAAAGAATGTGTATTTTGTAAAGAATATTCACATACTCTATACATAAAGGTGCACTGAGGGGAGTCACGTTTACTGTTATTGGATGTATGCAGGTAGGTATAGATTGCCCAGGACAAGAAGGAAAGTTAGAGGAATTCGGAACGTAATCACTTTTGCTGTCTCCTCGGGGTGTATCTTTCCTTCCGAGTATGACAAGGATGGATGGATGGTATTGTCACATAGCTCGCCCATATATAATACTTACCACTCCAAAAATAATTAGAACTGGCAGCATGGGTGACACATATGCACTCTCATTCGCTCATTTCCTAGTAAACAGATCCGCTACCGGAGCAGATGAATAGTTCAAGCTCCTCTGCCCTTCATACCCCTCTAGCCTTCTTGTCGTGGGCATACAGTAGGCAGATACACCTTTACTTTTGATTTCATTTAATGAACTAAGGGTAGTGGCTTTAATATGAGGGCGGAAGAGAATGAAAAAAAGAAAATACGAAAAAAGAAATTTTTGCTGAGGGTGACAAACCATTGGGTAGAGGGTAAGAAGACTTATGTATATAAATGTAGCCAAACTGAACGGAGGATAAATGAACTCACTAAACGGAAGCTAAACGTGTAAAAATTAAACTATGATAAGCATTTCTTGTTGTAATTTACATCCTCCAATGTTAAGTTATATCTGACGGTGAATGAATTGGGTGAAATGATGCTCAAATGATACCAGGGTCCATGGAGCTTAGGGGTACCTGCCATTCGTCTTGAAGGATCAGGGAAAACCCTGGAAAAAACTTTATCCAGGTAACTCACCCTGACCGAGAGTCGAACTCGGGACCTCTTGAACGTGAGGCAGACATCCTACACCCTACCCAGGCGGGCCTATGATAAGCATGATAGCAAATAATGAGTGTGAGAAACAGTAATGGAAATGGTAGTTTAATTCTTTACAATAATGAAATAAAGTTTTGTACATCAGAGTTCTGGGAATAAATGAGCCGGGGTTACATTTCTGCAGACGACGTTATTTACAGTAGTAATTTTGGCGCTTGACGCAAAAGAACATTCAAAAGATAATTTGTAGCAGTCACATGACTTGTATTACCATTGTTCGAACACTTATTCTGTTTCCTTCTCTATGCACTTGTAATGAAGGTTATAAGAATACGAGTCTCTTCTAATGTATGAAATATTTCGCATTTAAAGAGTAGTTTTTGATCGAATGATTTATTTTAAAATCTTGTTGTCGTATTCCTGGTTGGAGATGAACTTAAATATAAATTTTCTTTTTGTGACACTCTATTCATACTCTTCAGACGGTGCCGTGGCTGAGTGGTTAGACCTCTCGACTCTCACCAAGGTGGCCCAGGTTCAATCCCAAGCTCTATCCCAAAGTGAGATTTGTGTTGGACAACACGACGCAGAGGCGGGTTTTCTCCGGGATCTCCCCTTTCCTTCCGCCATCTCATTCCACCATTGCTCCAGCTTCATCTCATGTATCAGCAGTATCATCGTCTGCGGTGCCACATTTATTAAAAGCGGGCGTTAAACGCTGCACATTTCTTCACACACAGATGCTTCTCTAAAATACTTTATATGGGAGGTCCCAAAACATGCATTATCGGTGAAATCTGTGGATGGAATTTTTGGGAGAAATACAATACTTAATCTGCTTACTGTATACACATAATGGTGTATTATATAAGGTATACAATGAATTCAATAATATCTGGTAAACTTAATTTACTGTAAGACCATTATTTTGGAAATAATGAATTCTGGCACTTCCATCTCAGTCGCTCTCTCTCCCTTTTCCTCTGACCTTAGCTTCGTATTGACTGAACTTTGACTTCACTTTTATAAGGTCGTTACAAGTTTACCAATGTGCCCTAACTTCAGAATATTTATGTGTGCTTTCACGAATGTCGCTAACAGAACTGTCGTACTCAACTGAAGTCGCATCCATCCAAGTGAGATTCAAGTTTTCTACCTTCTTAAGGCAAAACTTGTCTGTTGCTTTTTTGCCGGATTGAAGGTCACCTGTATTCACAAATTCAAAAACTTTTAAAATCTGATTTTTATGCCTAACAAGCCTGTCCACACAAAACTGAACTGGCATTAGGCTGCAATATTTGAAGTACAGTAGCCGTCAACACGACATCCTTCTAAAAGTTGTACATTAGAGAGTCAGCTATGAGACACTGTCCACTTGCTTAAACATATACTGCAGAATTGATGTGAATTGGGGAGAATATCTCATATAATAACTTACTGCTTAAAACGTCTTCTATGTTTCGTGAGAGCTATTGGAGAACACAATGTCAAGGATTGTACCATAAACCAGGGATACTATGGTCAGATGACTTAGCACCTAGAAGACCAAATTCAGCTACACCTGTTACTAAATGTATAGATACTCAGAATTATAAATTAGACTTATTATGTGTTTTAAATGGGAACAGTTCTCGCAAGTAGCCAATCAGATGCGTTAGAGCGTTCACTGCTGACACCTCGTTATCGCCACTCTTTTTATCTCCTTCTCTCTCTCGCACACTTGCGAGTGTTCCTGCCGCTAGACGTAAGGGAACGCAAACTGAGTTTTCCAAAGTTTTATAATAATGCAGTTGCTAAAATCACAATTGTAACATGAATATTCGTATCTTACGAAAATGTTTTAAATATTTGGTTTAAATTTAATTATAGTTTTTGAATTACTTATTTTTCTAATCCAATGAAAATACCAGCGGTGCATTCGTATAGCTGTGAATGTTACTTACGTTAAGAGATAATTCGTCATTGTCTTTATCGTCTCAGAATCGCAAATTTATGATTATAGGTTCCAAAATCTCGTTACGTGTTATTTCTTTCCAAAAGTCGTAGTCTTGTAGTTTATCTGAAGTCTCACGCCATTTCCCTAGTCTTCTTGTGTTCCTTGTCAATTTTTTCCTGAATAAGTCATTCAATGTCAGTCTGTTTAAAAATATTGTTTCTGTTTGCAACATAATTTGAGCCCACATTAACTCTATTGAATTGTTCCAGCAGTAGTAGGGAGGGAAAGTGGATCGCGTCTCACTGATCTAGCTGATACTTTTTCATGGAAGAGTAACTGAATAATGATCTTTTGAACTCTCTAGAGTAAATACACATTACTAACCATTCATAAACAAAGATATAATGTGACTAGACACGTTATGCCAGTCTAGCAGGAAGTGTATCGTTTTCTCTCATCTAATTTAACAAACACCTTGGCTTATTCAAATTACATATTACCACGTCGTGTCAAATGTTTACGTATCAGTTATAAGTAATTTCAAATACACTTTCACGCTACATGCAAACCAATAATGCTGTTCATTACGTTGCTTACGTCGCAATGCATGGTTATAATATAATGGTATCTAATTTATTTGTATTAGGAAAACTATTTGAGCTAAAAATATGGGATTTTTAAGGTTATGTTAAATACATTACTCACTCCTTCCTAATGAACCAGTTTCAGCAAAATATGATTTTTTGTCTTAGCGCGAATAGTATTTATTAGATATTGATTAGTTTGGCGCTCGTCACACACCACATAGGGGGATGCAATACGACAGCACCGCAGGACTCCGATTGGTTGCTCGTCTAGTAGCGCTCAAGGACAAACACCTTCCCATTTGAAACACATAATAGTTGGAAATCCAACGCAACTTAAGTACAAAGTTACCCTTTGATTAATGTGGAGATCCTTTGAACATCAGTTAATGCTGACTTTTAGCCTAGACTATACTTTAAGTTGAATTTGAATAACAAGTAAAATCTGTTAACAAAAATGAATGTTATTATTTTGTGTTTCAATGTAACATTTAAGAAAGAAAGATAAGGATCACTGCTAAGTATGATTGTTTAGAAGTTATAGACTGTGCCTACGTTTGGTATAGAAAGAACTCCCATATTGCACATGATTAGCAAAGGTAGGCGCTAATGTATGCACACATACACAGACAATAAAATAAAAGACTTGCTATTTTCCAAAGCAATTCGATGAGTTCAAAGTAAAGTACTAGCATAAAGGATTAGCCATATAACTGAGTGCCTTAAGGAAAAACGAGAGAAGGATACGTTTTCAGCTTTTCTGAATCCAGAAAAGAAAGCATTTGCAGAAAAAAAATGATTTTTTGTCTGTGAACAGCATAAATAATAAGTAAAAAGTCGGCGAATAATAATTCGGTCCCCATACACCTAACCCCAGGTTTTTGTGTATTGGAGGCCCTTTTCTCCTTTTTACACATTTTGCCATTTCACCTATCCCACTCTAGAGTTTTCTCTTAATTATTATTAGCCATCTCTCTTTAGCTTTCCCTAAATAATTCCCTATATTTCTCCTGGTCTTTTCCCCTTTTACTGACAGAATTTTTCTAATTACTACTTCACCCCTCAAATTGTCCCATTTACGTAGCCAAGCCTGCTCTGTCCATAACTTTGTTTGACTACAATTTAATATACAATGGAAATCTGCATTTTCCTCTGCACACAATGGACATTTATCTAGTTCCCTCTCTTGATCTATACCTTTCAAGTTTCTCACTCCTGTTCTAGCTCAAGCAAAACCTTCTCGCCCTAACTTACTACATATATTTATATATCGTTCCCTCTCCCAGGTTGTTTTTATTTCTCTATATAATTTCAGTGAGCTTTTGTCACTTATATGGGGAAAATATCTCTTCTATCAATATCTTCTAATCTTAGCTTTACTTCTTTCCAAAAGCCTCAATACCCATACTCTGCATTTACCCAAGAGTGACCGATACCTATCTGCTTCAACACGTCGTTCATTTTATGCTCCCAAGACCCACCCCAGTTACTTCTCTTTTGAATATGAAAATATTCCGGTTTAGTATTAAAATTGGTGTATAATGTTTCTCTTTTAGATCGATGTGACGCAAGATTCCCCAGAAAATTCCCCTCACAATGCTACAACTTACATGGACACTTTTTTGAAAAGTTTTACTTTTAAAAGTGGCTCTAACAATTTATATTAAAATATCATATATTTGAAATAGTTTAATCATAAATACAATCTACATCTTGAATATTTTGTGAATAGTTCCATGTGTTCTTCATTATGGACAACGTTTACATAAACAGTAAACTTTTTGAGTTATAAATAGTACTCGCATATCCCTTAAAGCACAAGTATATATGGTAAATAAATATTTCAAAGTAAGAGAGCATCTTGAAATTTCCGACTAAATCCTTGTCATGTTCTGGACTTCCATATAACTGTATGTTTTTTAAATAGGTAGTAATTTGTCTTTTAAGGATGCGGCAAATGAAAGTGAGTGAAAGTTTAAGGTCAACAGATAGCAACCAGATATGCTTAAGCTAACTGTATAACTATTCCTATTCTATTTACCAGGAAATATATATCAAAATAGTTTATGCATCTTTACCTCGGTTTACGTTTATTAGAATCGGGAATAGACTTTTAAGTGTAATTTGTCCAGTGTTTAGAGAAGGCCATGCATATGTAACGCTGTAATATGTGCTACTGAGATTTTGGAAGTCACGCGTTCAATTCCCGCCCTCCTGTACTTTAACTTGGCATTTTCGTAATTTCCTCTTGTCACTTAGCGAATTCTTGAACTGTTCCCATCATTTCAGGTATGTTTTCAGGCTTGTGCAGTATAAGTGGCTCGGATGCTAGCTTATTGTAGAGGCTATTTATGCTGAGAGTTTTCCTTGGTACTGAGATGAACTCTCAGCACCTTTCAGTAACTTAGATGCATCGTGATTCCTGCCAACCTGTGGCTTCCTCTGGCTCCCTCACTTGATCCATTCCTTTGGGTGGAGTGGGTGGGGGTTGAAGCCATAATATATCAGAGTAGGTCACAATACGCGGACTGACCCCCTTTGTTGTCTAATCCATACCATACTATATGAAGTAGTATAGGCATTAGTTATGAATGCTACATGCAAAGGCTCCAAGGCAAGTATTGGGTACTTCTTTGGCATTGGCCACTATAATGGCTGAGGAAGAGGGAGGATTATTCTGTCATGATTTGAATTGCAGACCTCAGTTCAAGAGTCCATGACTTAACGAGCTATATCGGTGCTCACAGACACAATGACCAATAACGTGCTGCAAATGAGACCAGATAAAACTTAAACAACAATGACCAATGCTTGATCAGGAAATGGCACGTTAGCTGAAAGTTTACTTCTAATGAAAAACGAGGCACTGGTTATAAAACAAACTTTTAAAATAGCCTGCTTGGTGTGTTAAACTGAATGTTCACACCAAGTATTTTTATGGTGTTAGTTAATTAGGAAAGCAGTTTACTGAAACGCAAAGCGTGTTACTTCTGCCTTTTGATCGCCCTTATTTACTCTCGCACTTGCTTTGTCGTCTCTGTGAATGACCTATAGTACACCACTAGGGAGAAGCTTGTGTCTCTGTACACACTAGGCTGAGTTTTGCCCGTTCAGTCAGTCACGATTCCACATGCAAACAGCAGGCTGCTAATTACCGCAATTTGCTTTGGTTGGGACATCAAAGGTCCGTACGTCATCTGCCGCGCCTCCACAAATTTCCCATAGGTAGCAGTAACAACAAATTTTTCTTCATTAGGCATTCAAATGAGCATGGCAGAAGTGGGTGATTAAACAGATATGCCATGAAAGATATAAGCATATGCACTTTTTGGACCTCATATATTAATAAGTAGGCCAACTAGGATGAAGAAATACGAAAGAGAGGCTAAACGTTCGTTTGGTTTCTGCTAAACCGATTACTCTTCCTCTATTAAAATGCAGGAATTTCGTTCTGTGGAATGCGGTTGAATGGCCAAATGAAAGAATTGAGCTTATCTCATGGTGGTCGACATTGAATAAACAACGCAGCAAAATGCTGTACACTTTGGAGCGCTTAGATGTTCCGAAAGTTGAAACAATAATGTATCTACTGTCTGCTGATGAGCAATGGTTTTCGTGATCCCAGAAGCCTGTGGTTCGATTCCGTGTAGACGGGAGCAGTTATTTTCCATTCAAGGTTATTCTCCAGAATACCTAAGTTCTGCAGTATGATTCAGAGTGTGCATATGTGTGCGTGTGTGTGTGTGAATTTAATGTAGTAGCCAAAACAATACCGTGCAATCAAGTGACATGGCTGAATCGGTTGAGCTTGTGGTCCGGGTTTCATGAGTATTTTCCCTCTATTGTCGCTCTCACTTATTTTACTACATTCCACTGATAATTTTAGGATTCTAAATGCCACCGGGTTTTCGGCGTCAGTTCCTCCAAGTAGTTGGCAAGCCCATAGAGGTGGCGAGGGGCAAGGGGACTCTAGAAACTCTGCTCTCTCTGACTTTTCTTCTGGCCACCCTTAGTATCGCCTCATTTCACTCCTTTTCTTGCGGGATGGCTCATCATGGCTGTGCATAGGCACAAAAGATCTCCTTTAGGAAGAAAAAGTTTCATAATGACATAAGCAGTCCAAGTATTAAATACTGACATACCTGTAATCAGCGAACATCATTGCTGATTAAAACTTATTTCAGAACTAGAAAGTCGTCAACATATGTTAAAGGCTCCTTATAAGTAAAACATTAAACGGAATCAAATATTCTTCACTCAGACTATTCACTCATGTGGTGTTCTTAGAAATACTTTTTCGTCTACCTTTAACGAGTTAATGATGACTAGATACTTTTAGCAATGGTTTTATTACGTAATTTCTAATAGGGAATAAGATAGATTTAAGCAGTAAACCTTTCAAAAGACGTTCACTATGTAATATCTTTAAAATTTCAAAGGACAAAAGGACGCTGCAAAGGAAATCAGTGAAGCCGACGCAGACAATCGCCTAATCCATGTGGTAAAAAGCAGAAAGAGCTACAATAGTTAAAAGTCAAGCAAGCAAAATGTGTCCTTAATCCAAAATTGAATTGCTTTGTTACATATATAGTCTATTACTCACCATAGTTGACAAGATGTTACAATGCGGTACAAGGGAAATACATTTCAATTGCGAGATTTTTACATACGGAAAAACATTCAGAGACTGTAGGCAACACCCATCAAGATATCCCTGTTCTGGCAGAAAGCCAAAGTAAAGAAGCGAGTTGTGCCTCGTCAGAGGTCATGAAACGAATACGAGAGGAAAGGAAAAGTGAGAAATCGTCAAATTTGTGTGTAGTGCAAGGGATAGGTACCCTAGAATCACAAAACAGGACACCAAGGGCCCAAGTCGATATTATTATGTATTGTTTAACGGTCGTTCTTACTGCCCACGGCACCCAAGAATGTAGACAGATGAAATAAATTCTTACAAATAACATAAGCTTCACACGAGCATAAGACAAATTTCGAGGCAAACTTTCACAAAAATTGGTCTTGGTTGACATGGTTCAATATCTAACCCACATTGCGCTACCTGTATGTTGCACGTAAGTGCACTGATATGCAACATTATCACGTACACTTCATGTTAAACCGTATGTAGCCTCGCATCGTTTGCTTACTGATGTGATGACACATAAAATGAAATGATATTTGGTTAAGGAAATTCGGGAAGGAAGCGTTCCAGCCAGTAGTTATTAACCCTCATATTACTTTAGAATATCTTCCGGCACTAGTGAGCTATGAGGAGGGGAACCCTCTCTGTTATGTATATCGGTAAAACGGCTGACGTAAGCTATGTAAATGCTGCTTTCAGTTTAATGGAGTAAGATATGTTATTATAACCATTCAATTATTTATTACACTTATGTAACTTATCACAAAGTGTCAGGCTTTCACGTTATTATAGCGTTTATTGTTACAAACTCTAAGACATACATTGATTGCGGTGTTCTTGGCCAAACGGAGGAGTTGACGGCCCGTTCATATTGTAGAGCAGTAAGACCGCTTCATTCCAGCTACGTACCGTCATATGTATTTCCACTATTTTATTATCAACGGAAATGCCAAAGGTATTCCATCAAGTATGGCATGGAATACTGTAATACTTTCACCCACACCAGAGCGTTCTGTTCGATGGATACTAAACGACAATGTACACAATCTTTAAATGTACACAGATGAGTGCCTCGCAATTTTACACCAAAAAGATTAACCCTCTTGGTGCAAACGTCGATTAGATCGATGGTGCCTGCTTGGTCCGTCCGTTGCTTTTGGCAGGTTGAGGAACAGCCAGAGGTGGGTAACGATATTTACCTACTCAGAATAGACCTTACCCACGTAGTGACGGGATGTGGATCTTGCAGGATGTCGGGCAGGGCCATAGTGGAGGAGGAACGCAGATGTACGCCGTCCCCCATCCATTTTTCGGAAAGGGACGCAGTCCCCTTACTAATAATATCTATACATTTTTAATTCATTACCTTTCTTAATTTAACATTCAAAATACATTCAAATAACGTTTATGACTATTAACGGACCTCCAGGACATACGTGGAACCCAGAGGATTACGTAGAAGAATGGATAATATGTCATACATATGCTGAGGACAACCAAAGCAGGAAGGCGAATCTACCAGTGCAGAATTCTGATCGATTGTCTGGAAAAAAATTTAGGTGTGCGTCCCCCCACTCATTTGTTAGGAATACAGCCCTGAATTGGGGTGAAAATTAGGTAGGGGAAGACAGGAGGTAGCAAGTTGCTCTTCAAAGGCTGCAGACACGTGTGCAACGGCCCTTGTGCACCACTGGTGGATTAGTTAAGTTAGTTAGTTACTAACACTCCCCACATGGCAACCTTGGCCTTCGGGGTAACCTCACCCCACCAAGTGATGACCGGACCCATTTCTCAGGTGGAGGCACCCAGAGGGCGGTGTCCATTACCTCCGATGATAGGGTGATAGTGAAGATGGCGGTGAGGTGAGAGGACCTACAGTTTTTACCGTGGACTCCGAACCACGTTGGGCATAGGGGATACTTCACGTGTGCTAGACAGAGGTGAAGGCGTGGATAGGGCCGACTTAAAATCGCCAACCCCAGAGCCGGGAATCGAACTCGGGACCCTTAGAACGGGAGCCGCGAACGAAACCACCGCGCTACCCCGGCGCCGGTGGATTAGTTAATAAACTAGGAAAAGCAGACATTTAGATATCCAAACAAAAATCTTGGGTGATTGTAATTTTGTTTAGGCTGGAATGAGTGCCTTATAGTTACCGGTAGTGTCCGAAAGCCATTCGAGGAAGCCGGTATCGCTTTAAGCGGCATTAACGGAGTAAATAGTCCCTAAGAGATATAACTAGGGCGCAATGAAGTTGAGGTAAACTCTCATAAAATTTGGTGGCCCGGTCCCTAAATCCATCCTCCACATATTGGAGGGATGAAGCCTCGTAAAGTAGACTCATGGGAACCTTCTGCATGCAGAATAAATAACCCGAAGGCACCTATTCTGTACACGTTGGAACAGTAGCAGATTAGAGCCAGCAGCCATACCCCAGACTACCCACGCGTAAAGCATGATAACGGGGACTAGAGCCTGAAAGGGGAGCAACTTCAGGAAACGGGTATCACAGACCGCCACACAGGGTATAGCGATGCCAAGGCACCGCATAGCCGACGTCATAGCTCCCGGATGTGCTCCCGAAAAGTTAGGCCCTTATCCAGTTTCACTTCAAAGTGCTTGATGGAAATTTTCCCATCTAATCCTTTGCCTAGAGTAAGTGAATGTGGGGAAGTTGGCGGGAACGCGGCGCTTGGTAAACACGATAGCTTGGCTTTCCTCCGTGCTGATGGACAATCGCCAAGATGTGACCATTCTTGAAGAAGGCAGAGGTGTCGTTGTATGTGGTTGCACGACCTGCGTGGATGTCTATTTGTGTAAAATAACAGCTCGTCAGCATATAGCATACTGTGCTATATTGACGTGCTGTTCGATGGTAAGGTGAGCCACATAAACTATATAGAGCGTCGGGAATAACAGAGAATCTTTGGGGACTCCGCTTCAGATGGACATTCGTGTAGATGATTTTCCCGCCATAGTGACTGTGAAGAGTCTGTCTTTAAAAATGAGTGTAGTAGTAGGTGTGTAATGGTAGCTCCATATTGATAAGCTTGTAAAGGAGACCCGCATGCCAGGACGTCCAGAGATAAGTCCGCTTGGTATTTGAATGCCAACGTCAAATATGTCGGCAGTGGTGGAAGGTGCCAGCCTATTTCGTATGGTAATGTTAGCTTTTAGAAAAAAATGCATAACAAACGTGCCTTTAGAGCTAGATTAAAATTTTAAAAGCAAATTTTAGCCCATTATTTTCTGTTTAAAATATACTATTTGAATGAATAATCAGCTAACAAATAATGTGCATCTAGATGTTCAGTTATAACAGCAATTAGAATTAATTTTGGTATCGTAATTTGAAATATAGGATCATATATTAATATTGAAATAATGCGAGTGAAATTTAGCACTACAAAATATACTGTATTGTAAATAATGATGATGATGATGATGATGATGATGATGATGATGATGATGATGATGATGATGATGATGATGATGATGATGATGATGATTGTCATGATAGTCATGATGATCATGAGAATGACGACGACGATGATGATGATGATGATGATGATGATGATGATGATCATGATAATAAACAAATAATAAAATAGCTGTCTTATGTTACAAAAAATGTAATATTTAACTTACCAGTGTGGATGAATTTGGTATGGTTTGCACCAAGAATATTACATATTCAATTATGCACATGTCTTTCCGGCACTAGTTTTAACGCTCTGCAGGTTTTAGAAGAACTCTCTTATTACTAATGTGCGTATAAAACTAATTATAATAGCCAAGCCTGGCTTACAAATTAAAAAGATAAACTGTTAATTAAGATGGTAAACTTCACATCGTACAGTTGAGCACTTTTAGTTACTAAAAAGCTTTAGACTACTTTTAATACTAAAGTTCAGTTAGTTTTATTCGTGCTGTTGAGACACGAATCATTGATTTTATACTTATTTGGAACATTTATCTAGATTAATGCACTTGGTTGTAATTTTTTCACATTTTCCACGCACTGTATGTGATATTTTCTTTTGTCCCGGCGCATAGCCTACAATGCATTGGCGTTCCTGTTTCTTTGGAAGTAATTTTACATCATATGATGTCAAAGGAGAACTGTTACTTGCCTCTTTAACAATTTCAATCTTTTGCAGAAACCACTGAGGCCTAACAGTTTAAATTATTATGGAATAAAATTGAAATTTGTTTAATTTCTTACCTATTGTATTTTTGAAATATACTAAATATGCATTTAACATAATTCGTGAAATAGTATGTCATAACTTTGTTATCATCCTTCCTGGCAGAAGTTCGTGACACCAACTTACCATATTCACCTTTACGGGGTAAAAACTAAACTGAACAGTAGACCAGCAGCAGATGCGAGTCGCCCAGGTTTACCTGGGCGGCTGCTTGCTGCTCAGCATCTAGCCGCTTAGTGCGGTTTTATCTGGGCAGTATAAAAGAATTGTCTTGTGTCGTAAGCGCTTGTCTTTGGCAGCGGTATATCTAGCCATGTGTGGAACGCAATGTGCCCCAGGGGGTTGTGCGCCCACTGCTGGCTGCGCTCTTCCGCCTGCCTGAGAGGCAACTGAGCACAGAACGCTTGACAGGGAAATGAACTAATGTTAAGGTATAGGTATTACCAAGCTCATTTCTGGACTTGGGGGTACAAAGTCAGGGGAAAGTGGCCCTGCTCAGTTTAGTTGCCCATAATGTCTTTGGGCAGCCGGTAACTTGGTCTCCAGCGAGGTACCCTATGGTCATACCGGCCCAGGGTATTGGGGTGGGAGCCTAGCTTATTGTAGATTGTATGGGTTCTCTCCCGCACCACGTCTACAATATATGGGACTCCGGAGTAGGTGTGGAGGATATGTGACGGGAATCTACGTCCAGTATCGTAGCTATTTTGCAGTGCCCTGTTCTGGACGCACTGCAGCCTGCGAATGGTGGCAGGAGCCGCTGAACCCAGACTTCGCAGCCGTACACAATTAGGGGTGAGATAGTCGCCCGATACAGGCGGAGATTAAGGTGTGTTGGCATTGTGGATTTAAAGATGGGGTACAACTGCCTAAGTGTTACATACCCTTGTCTGGCTTTGACCCGGACGTGAGGGGCGTAGGTGAGGCCGCGATCGAGGAGGACGCCAAGGTATTTGGCAGTGGGAACTGAAGGGATTTGCATCTGCCTCAACCTCAGCGACCAATCCGGTCGCCTAGCTCGGACCTTATCCAGGAGCAGAGCGGAGCTCTTCCCTGCGCTAATGGCCATCCTCCACCTTCACTCCAACGGCTGATAGTTCGGAGCTGGTGCTGCAGACGAGGATAGCAGTATCGTAGATTCTTGTGACGTGCCATTATGAGGACTGCGTCGGCATATTGACTCGAAACAGTCTGTGGTTCCAGAGGGAAATCAGTTATGTAGGCCGCAAAGAGTAGCGGGTACAGAACACTGCCTTCCGGGACTCCCGCGGCTGTGGGTCGGAAGTACAGAATATGACCAAGCTATATTGCTGATGGTTGGAAATATCGTGCTTCAAAAAACAAAAGGTTGTCCTTAATGACCAGAAAACATACGGTCAGAAAGAAGGTTTCCTGTTTACATTGACATAAAAGGCATCCGTATAGGATATTTCAAAAATATGTTTACAGCCTGACAAACCTTGCGTCGATTAGATTGATGCTGGCAGGCTTTGTATCGCATATTTCAGCCCATTATATGACGGTCGGCACTTTACGGAAGAAACTCTGTTAAGTGACAAGAGGGTTAAGTTAAACTAAGCCAGACATGTTATTCTTTCTTGTATTACCGTAGCGGTGTCCATATATTCCGCACATATTTTTACGTGTGCGTTCGAAGAAGAGAGGAGCAGCTGTGTTAAGGAATTAATGTTGCCTTGTGTTAGCATTTCTAACAAGCTTGCATTCTACAACTTTCTTAGATTCTTAATATCAGAAAAATAAAACACAGCTATTTGATAAAAACACAGTCAAGGCAAACCTCGTGCTTGCTAGGCAGGCTCTTCGGCACATGAGTCATACGTCTCTTTGGAATGAAATAATTCTGCAAATATGGGTACACTTTGAAATGTAAGAAACAGGAGGAATGCCTCCTTCCCTTCCACCTTTCCTCCCTCTCTCTCCCTCTCTTATTTGATAGACCCATAATATTTCAATGACATACCATTACATTCACTTCATTAAATACAATGAACAAGGTGTTCCTAAGCTCAGGGTCCAAACCAACACGCCAGTAACTGTGTGATAAATACCGCAAGTATAAGCGAACAATGTAGCACCTTCACCACAAAGCCATTAGAAGTTTGTTGGCACTTGGTTGTGTTGTGATGCACCTCGCTAACCCAAGTCATGCGCAGCGTGACTTTACGTCAAGACGTACCCAGGTTATAACTCAGCGTCCTTGCTAATTATGCTGTCAGATTCCTTCCTGCTATCCTACATTAATTGCTCTTTCTCTCTTCCTCGCTTCCTTCCTTTTGTTGCTTCTTTGTCCCATCCTTTGCCGAAGCCCAGCTAAACGTTTTCCCGCGTGACGGATGGCAGGGTACAAAGACAAATGAATAGAACTTCTGTCTCGGATGGTTATAAAGGAGTTCGACGCATCTATGTCCTTAGCAGGTTCCGTTTTTGAGGCGGGCTCATCACTATATTCGTTAAACTACTTCTGTTGTAATCCTCTGATTGTTGATATAAACATTTGATATGACTATTTATTTATGTAATTTATACAGTTTATTCAGTGAAGTCCACACTGAGAGCAATGTAAATGCAATTATGCTAGGTAAAGTAAATGGATCAACTGAACGGTGTACATAAAATGTTAAGTTTTGTAAATTGATTATATTTCCCTCAGAACTTCAGAGGCTTTTCAAACTTCCAGCCGTCGGTTTAGAAATAAGCAATTCTTCAGATTAGGTATCACTTATTTATAGCATGCTCTAAATAAAACATCGTTTTGAAAATTAAGACCATTTTTATATAGGGTCCTTTTAACTAGTGTTCTACATTTAACATATGATAGCTGCCGTTGTTATTGAGTTACACGGTCATTTTTTCATGTGTTATTTAGAAATAACCATGGAACGTTACAGCATTCATCAACGCGAAAAAATTGTGAAAATTTATTATCAAAATGGATCTTCTGTTTGCCAAATCTTCCCTGCATTGCGTGAAGATTACGGTGTGCATAATTCTTTCTGCAAGAGAATGATTTGGCATTTTATGGGTAAATTTGAAATAAGTGGTTCTGTCAGTGATCAAGGAACACCTCTACGTAATCGACGTCAGCGCTCCAATGAAAACATAGACGCGTTCGTGAGAGTGTACGCGAGATAGGAAACAAATCAATTGCTCATCGAGAGCAGCCAGCCAATAACGGTGCAGCCTATGGTCGTTGGGCTTTAGTTCTTGAGTGAGCACCATTTTGTAAGCTTGCTACTTTAAGTTGCAGGATTCGCCAAGTTGTGGTTGACGAAAACCACAGTTCTGGCACTTGTTCTGGTTGCAAAACTTGTCTTCAGATTAAACGAAAATGAAATTAGAACAGAAAGCGCTCGTAAAATGCATGATTTCATACCCCATATAAGACAAATCATTTGAGAAAAGATAACTTCTTAAAATAAGGAAAAATATACGTTATCTCCAGATAATTCACCTTGATCATACAATCATTTCGTAAATAACAATTGTTACCCTGCAGTACTATAATGTATAGGTAACAATAAAATAAAAATGTTCATGGATAATAAATGTCTCAGAGGGTAGTTAAAAATTTTCATGACAAAAGCTACTTTTACGAAACAATATTTTATATACACAAACCATGACAAGTTGTAACTTTCAGATTTCGAAACCGACGTATTTGAATCATCTGGACATAATTTGTCTGGACGGCGCTTACGGCCCGTTTAAGGGACGATGAAGCTCCCTATTAAGGTTTGTAAATTCTTTGTTTCCTATCCAGTGCTCACCATAGCTTCAGTTGATTAGAATGGTCAAAACCAACATATTACCTACCAAATTGGAAACTGTATTAATATATCCTTCTTCTCTTGGCATAGAACACAGTCCTGTTCATTTATGGTCCTCCACTCCTTATGCCAGTTTAGGTGTATGCCAGGGAGCCACAACTATGGATCAGAGAGAAAAATCCAATGAATTTCCCCGGAATGTGTGTGAGAGAAGGAGATCAACGAAATGAGGGCGAAGATAATGAAAGGGAAGACGATAAATGAGCAAATTGGTGGACTGAAATGGTGGAATGGGGGAACCCCGGGTGTCCTGGAGAAACCCTATTCAAGTGCCATGTTTTCCTCCACAAATCTTACTTCACGGGCGCCGGGGATCAAGCCCGGGTCGTCTTGGTGGGAGTCATGGGTGTGACGGTAAAAGGGTCTCACGGCGCGGCCTATTGTTATATGCATCAGTATTTAGTATTTTGTTATTATATAAACTCATTAATTTAGAAAGTATAAAGCAAACGAATTTGCACTTGATTTCTCTGACACTTTAATAACTTTATGAGATATGTAAAGAAAACCTAGCGTTTGCATCACTGTGGTAGTTTTAAGTAATGTAGGAATACATATCTGTAAAGACAGTTGAATTCAAGAATTTTTCAATTTATTAGTGTGTTGCTTCTTTTTTATTCTGAAAAAGCATACACTTTTGTGGACATAATGTAAGGTATTTGAAAACTAAACGTGAAATAATAAGTAAGTTTAGAATATATTTGAACTGACGATCACTCTGAATACTAAACACGTGGACGTAAGCGCGAGCACTTCAAATAACCCTGTAATACTTTTAAATATGGTAGTACAGGAAAAATAGTTATATTCCGTCTGAGAAGGCTAGGATACATTTTTAAATGGAAAGTTAAATTTTTAATGCTGAAATCTCATTTAAGTTTCCTCGTTAAAGGTTCCCTGGAGGGCGTAAGTGGAGAGTACAATCCGCGATGAAAGGGAAATGGCTCCGTGGTAACGCGCGCCTACAAGCCAGTAACGGTTAGGGAACTCAGTCCGTCTTTGCCGCTTACGTCGTCCTTTGCTGTAGCTCATGTATCTGCTGCAGTTCCTTATCTGATTCGTTCCTCTCAGGCAGAAAAGATCCAATGTGGTGTCTCTTTTTATATGTAATCTATATCTACCTCTATAACCCGCAATACAGACGCAAGGCTACATATCAATCAGAAGTATCCAGCAGCTACCTAGCTGCTGCTGTTTCTTGGTGCGATTCTCGTGACTTTTCAATTTTAGTTTTACACGTTATACCCTAATATGTCGCCCATACTATTTTATACGCATTAGGAATAAAAAAAATTCTAATGAATACAAACCCTTCAGATATTACGATTTTTTTGCCAATTTGATAACTATTAAAATACGAGGGCTGTTCAATAAAGAATGATCACAAGTTTTGTTTTTGACAACGTACTTTTACTCATCCTCATAATTCTGATGGTCCTTCTCAAAATAGTCTCCCCTAAATGGATGCACTTGTCACATGTCTTCAAGTTAGGTAATAGAAAACAGTCACATGGTTCTAAATCTGGACTATAGGGAGGGTGAGGGATGCACTTCACATCGATTATTGCAACACATTCAGCAACAACATTGGCAATATGTGGCCGCGCATTATCGTGGTGCAGCATCCAGCCTGCTTCATGGAAATGTGGTCTTTTGCGCCTTATATAGACTAGCAATGTTTTCAGGACATCCCTGTAGTATTGTGCAGTTACTGATGTGTGTGCAAGTACAACGTGCTGATAAACCAATCCATGAATATCAAAGAATAAGATGACCATAACTTTCCCAACAGAAGCAAACACTTTTGCCATTTTGGGGGTTGGTGACGAAGGAGATTTCTACACTAAGCTTTGGTGTTTGCTCTCAGGATCAAAATGATGTAGCCAAGTTTCATCAGCAGAGATTACATTTAAAAGAAGCTCCGGATGTTCCTCTAACATCAACTTTAATTGTATATTACCTCCATTACAGCGGTAGGCGATACTGAACATGACTGAACTTTTCTTGTTCTCACAGGCGGGAACCAGGAGTACCAACAATGAAACTACTACGGCGTGTTTGTTTCACATTAAGCTAACAATATAATAAGATTGCATTTTAGTGCGAAAGATTATGACCGTAAAAAATTATGATCATTCTATATTGAGCAGCCCTCGTATTTTCCTATGAAGCATGTCGTTTTGTCTTGGATGGTAATGAATGGGCGTATTCATTGCTCTTAGCGAACTGAGCAGTTACCCATTCGAGACCAATAGCGTATTATACTGAAATGAAACTAACTCATGCATGAATAAACGTTACGATTTCACTACTACATCAAAGGTTACAGAAAAGCGTGTCATTTTAATAACGCAATGTGCGCAGCTGCCGCGTTTCCCACAATTTTACTCCAATTGGCAGTTCAATTTGTGGAAGTGAAGGCTGATGAAAACGCTGCTGAAGGGCTATTTCACATTTAGCTTTCTAAAACGTAACGTTCATCATCGCTTGCTGCATATTAGCTAACCTATGCATTCCTGATATTTCATACAATTTCATCCAGTTTCATTGATTGCCAACCACCATACCAAATAGAATTATTATTGTTCGTCGAATAACGCTAAATTATTATCGTATTACATTAAGCACTGAAATGTGTACTTTTAAATATTTATTGCCTTTTATAAGTCTTCGCTATACTTGCTCCTGATTGCACTGTGATACCGAAATTAAAAGGATTGAAATAAGTAAAGAATCATGATGTATTTCAAATGAATGTTGGTTCATTGTTACAACGCGTGTGGGGGCAGTTGAGTCGAGTAGCAGTTGGGGTGAATAGTTGTTTTAACAAAAGAAACGTAAGAAACAGTGTCCGTAGCAGAGTTCTAAAGAGCAGCACTTGACTTTGAATAGGGTATTCTTCGGACCCTTCCTAATGACATGACAAAATAGTCACAAAGGGAATCTTTGGTTGAATAAAGGGATCGAGAAACTGAAAGTCACAGACACACACGCGCAGCTGTGAAGGAAATTCAGTTGGTGAGTTGGTGCCGATTAGGGCAGTCCTCTTCTTCTGTCTTGGTAGAGGGCAGACTAGAAGCGATGAGGAAAGATATTTGTCGGTTCATATAGACGTGAAGAACGAATTAAGTTTAATCGAGGATTAAGCATTTCACATTATACGAGGGCTATCCAGAAAGTAGATTACGTTTTGGAATAAAAAGTAAACAAAGTATAGGAAACAAATTTTATTATATACAGATGAAAGCCACACTCAAATACTACTTTTCGACATAGTCACCATTCAAATTAAGGCATTTATCGTAGCGATGTACGAGCTTGGAAATTCCTTCGTCGAAAAATTCGGCCGCCTGCGCCTTCAACCACTTCGTTACCTCTTCTTGCAGCTTTGCGTCGTCATCAAAACGCTGCATAGCCAGCCACTTCTTCATTGCTGGGAATAGGTGGAAGTCGCTCGGTGCCAGGTCGGGACTGTACGGCGGATGAGGAAACAACTCCCACTTAAAAGATTCAAGAACTTCACGAGTGACATTTGCCGTGTGGGGCCGGGCGTTGTCGTGAATCAACAAGATCTTAGAGCTCAACATTCCTCTGCGCTTGTTTTGAATGGCTCTTCTGAGCCATTCGCTGATTTCTGTGGTCCTCTGTCAAGATTTTTGGAATCCAACTTGCACACAACTTGTGGTAACCAAGCTTTTCGCTGATGATTTCGTGCAACAAACTTCGCGAAATTTGTGGAAAACTCAAAGAAAGTTCCGTTATTGTGAACCTTCGATTTTCACGGACTTTAGCATCGACTTTTTCGACAAGTTCGGCAGTCACTATGCTGGGTCTCCCACTTCGATCTTCGTCGTGAACATTGGTTCGGCCATTTTTAAATCTGATGACCCACTGACGCACTCCACCTTCAGTGATAATGTTGTCCCCATACACTTCACAAAGCTGCCGATAGATTTCTATCGGTTTACAGTTTTTTGCAGTCAGAAACCTTATTACTGCACGCACCTCGCAGCTCGCGGGATTTTCAATTAACGCAGACATTTCAAACCGTCACAGTATCTGAACGGAGCACAGCACGAACCTCTCACTAGCACGGCTAGATGTCGACTGAGCTGCGCAACGCTCTGACCCCAAGATGGCCGCTCTAGCCCCGCCCCTAGCGGAAACAGACGAAAACGTAATCTACTTTCTGGATAGCCCTCGTAGTAACTTTAAACAGTGATATTGGTAACCCTTGTTCGGCAACTTCAAGTTTAATGTAATGATAAAAAGAAGCAGTCATTAAATCAGTTGGAAACGGGCATTTCAGTGTCATTTAAACCATCCTTCTCATACATACGCATACCCTGAGGGAAACCTCATTGCTCAACCCTGAGCTACCCATATTACTGTATCAAACTGTAGTAGAAAGTTGAACTGTGCGCCACCCAGCATTATATTGCATAAACTGTCAGTTTATGACCATCAATTTTGAGGTATATTTGCGTGTTTAAAATTGACCCATTTCCTTAGAAATCTGTCTGGGTGACACAGGTGCTTAGGTGCCGGCTTCTGATCCCAAGGCTGGGGGCTCAAACCCAGCATAAAGTGTGCTCAAAAGTGACATCTCCACCGCAATAGATTTACTGGTATGTTAACGAACTCCTGGGTACGAAATTCCGACGATGTGATCCTGGTAATCGAAGGGGTTGTTAAAAAGCATAGCTTACAGTGGGATTTGACTTTTTAGTATTAAATAACCAATCCCTGACACCACCCAGCCGATACAGATCCCTATATGCCTGATGTGAAATACAACTTAGAAGTACAATTACGAACCAATTGTAACCATCTGGCTCTGCTTTATGAAGCTGCGTTAAGTTGAATCAGTTATTTGGTCTTCGCATTTTAGCAGATAAGTGTTTGCCTGGGTGTTGATCAAAGGAAAGGATGACATCGGAATCTGACTATAATGTGTAATAAATAATATTCAGTTTCACGTAGAAGTTGCCTACCAATGGGAACTGTTATCTGAATGTCCGGTGTTAAAATATATTAATCTTCTATCAAGCGATAACACCTGTTCTACCGTTGAGGCAAGAATGACGTCTTGTCTCACTAGCAATCAGGTGAGCAATGTTTAAGATTATACCCAGAGTGGGCTAATCAGCTTCAACATTCTCTTAAGAACCTCCCCATTTTGCTGTTGACTCTAAGACCGCACTACTATACCGCTCGCGAAAGTTAAAGGCATATGAGCGCTGGCCAATGTTTAAGGGAAGCGCAGTTGCCAAGCGTAGTATGTGCACTTGCAGAGGTTCTGTGTACAAAAGAGCAGTTTTACTGGCCAGCAAAAGTTTTGGCTATTCTTGCCGTAATTAAACAACACAGTAAATAGTCCTAAAACCTTGATACACGTCACAACTGTGGTGCAGCAAATACGGTTTCCAATTCAATAACTCGCTTTCTGACTCCATGGATCTTTCACGGATATTAAAACACAAGTACCCTCCATTTTTCTAAGAATGAAGCTACCTCACTACAACTTGCTGACACTGTGTGCACACTACCTACACCACAAGCTTACAGAGTTAATTTCTAGGATTCTGAAAAATCTACAGTTGTCCTATGTCATGGATTGGAGAGCTTTCGTAAAAGTTTGTTCACATTAAATAAAATTTTTCTGCCTTGAGAATGAATCACTTCACGTTTGTTGATCGAAAAGTCACCTGTTCCAGCTTCGAGGGACATGTTTCACAAACACTGTAAAAAGACATGTCTATAATAATAATTTAATGTAATATTAACAATATTTCAACTGGAGTTCAACACAGCACTTAACGATGTCATTCACTTTAACAAAACGACACATCTACTCTGAAAACGAAATGAAAAGTAACTCTGTTTCAAACTGCGTGACTTCTGTTTTAATAGTAGACGCATTATTAATTTATGCTTGAAATAAATGTTATGATGAAACAATGGTGTAGTTTTCAGGGTTATCTGTATTGAAAGGATGAATGTTGGGTGTAACCATAACCAAGTGGAGTTAAAAAGTGCGTCGCTCGTGTTCTAAGCATCGCAGAGACAGTATATTTTATGGTCATGATCAGAAAGTAAAATTATTTCAAGTTATAAGATTGGCACCTGTAATTGGCACAACTTTATCCGTAACATTTAACCATAACATATGAAAGATAAAACGTATATCGCTCGTGTTCCAATTACCGTAGAGACAGGATTTTTGTACGGTCATGATCATAAAATAAAATTATTTATTATAATATTTGCATATGTCATTTTTCGAACATTTATCCGAGCGTAATTAATTAATATAATGTTCTCAGTTCAGGCGCGCGAGATGCGTGTGCCCCATTCGGCAGCGCTGCTAGGCGGCGTAAGCTTAGGATTGGCTGGAGTTTGCAGTACGGCCCGCCTCCATATGCCTTTACCTTTTGCGAAGATTATAACTTCCAATTTGATGTTGCCATCTGAAATTTGTGTCTTTCCATTCGATATCTCTATAAATGTCTAAGAAATCCCCTCACAAATTCCAGGAATTCCAACATAGTCTGCCATACGTGATCTGACAGCCTTGGATACTTTTACCCCTCACTAGCATAACTGACCGAAACACTTTTACGAATTTTCCCGAAAACCAGCCTTCGCTAATAGTATACTTCATGTTATCTTGTCCAGAGTCAAACTGTACCCATAAATTACTGGCGATCCTGCAACCCCTTAACATTCAACAAAAATTCACTGAATATTAATATTTATTTTGTAATAAGTTTTGATTAATTCAGTGGACCTATGATTTATTTATCACAATGAAGCATGTTATCGATATGAACTGAAATATTGGTGTGAATAGGACCTCCTTGAATTAGTTTCATAACATTTAGTTCACGAGGAAAGGCTAAACCACTGAAACAGGGCACTGAAGAGGAACGGGCTAAGAGCTATTTGCATTTGTCTTTAAGTTGCAACATTTCTATGACATGGAGATGAAGGTTAATGTTACTGCTACAATCGAACGGAATTGTAATAACGACAAAACAGTACGAAAATACAAGGTGTAAGGCATAGTGCCAGCATATATGCCCGAAAAACAGAACGACCGTCGCTTTCAGAGAAAAAGGAGCTAATTTTCAGCAGCAACATGACTTGCATTAGCTAATACGCACGTCAGTCCCTATACATTATTAAGCCCTAGGTTTAAACTCTTCAAAGTTTTACTTACATTACGAAACAGTACATTTCTAATGTGGATTTTTATTCTTTTTATCTCCTAAGTTCTAGTAATTTCTAACTGCCTGTGTATTTTCAAAGTGCACATTTATTTGTTTTTGTAGAAGATCAAAGCTCTTTTGTTCTTTGTACGCATAGTATTAGATTTTGAGCCAATGTACACAGAACACAGAGAGAGGGAGAGGGGGAGGGTGTGTGAGAGAGTTATATGCTTACGAGTGTGTGGCTGTTACAGAAGTGAAGGGAGTGTCTGATATCAGTCAATAATCCCTCTTTGCAGTTATTGAAAGCCTGGAGAAGCAGAGCTCGTTTTGTTTTCCGTTGCTATAGCTGGTGTTCTGACCTTTTCACCTTTCGTGGGCTCGTGACATTTTTGGGACCTAGAACTCTCAAGAACGACTTTTGTTTCCTCTACTGGTGGTGTACTGATAAAGTTTGGAAATTAGCTGAGGTGATCAGTATCTCATTACAACTTAAATAAAGAAAAAAATTCAGAAGTGTTTCGTGTATTTTTACATCAGAGGAAACGAATATAACAATTTTCGTAGAGGTCAAGAATTTAAATTGCCTCATAATGCCTGTATGTTCTTTAGAAACACAAATTTTTATTTAAGTCTTAAACTATACAGATTGCTTTAGCTTATTCTTCATATTCTGACTTTTCCCAGTTTTCGCATCAGTAAGTCATCTCTTTCAAATTACACCGAGAATTCCCTAACTCACATAGTCACTTTAATATTACGAACTACTTCCACAGTTCACATCAGTTCACTTTATTTCTTTGCGTTGATGTAGTCGGTGACAAAACACATCGGTTATAGCCCGTTCTACCAGACGGTTCACTCGCTAGGGAGTCGAAGACAGGATGTCTCCAATCCCAATATTTGTCACAAGTTCGCCAAAACTACGTTCTTTTTTACTGCACTCGTTAACTGGCTCCCTGAGTCAATAATCTATTTACTGACTTTTGCGCGAGAGCCCTCGTTATGTCCGCGTAGTAGCTTTACAAAATGTTCGACAGTGATAGTGCTTATCGTGTTTACGCCTACGACTTCATGGTGCCGTTCTTCAAAATACATTTTGAACATAAAGCATATAGTGTACACAACAATTGCCTAAACGCACTACGTCAAACTGTAATAAGATGTAATTCGATCCATATAAATCAGAACCATTTCAAAATTTCAATAACCTTCCTGTGACATACTCGTTATGTCCTATTTCCAATGTATAGAGAATAATACATTAATATATTCTTTAAAAATGGAACCAAAAATGGTTAACAACTCCAAATGGAAGTTTAATGAAAACATTATTTTCCCTAGTGCATATGACAGAGGAAAATGTGAAACTCTTGTACCAAATTTTGTTTTGACACAATTTTTAAGTGGATATGATACATTTGGTGAATACTTATCAAGCTTTCACTTAACATCCAACCCCGAGTGCATTTGATGTGAAGAATTTCAAACTGTGGTTCATCTTCTCTTCTGTTGTCCAAGTTTTTGGAGTGAATGACAAGAATTAATATTCAAGCTAGACTCTCCAGGAACTGAATTTTCTGCTCCGCTCGCATCTTCGCTAATGGAGCCACAGCAGTATAAGTAATATATGATGTTTATAAACTCAGCGTTTAAACGTTAGAAATAGTTTAAATTAATATTCATTAGATTAAAAAATCATTCCTTCATTCTAATATTTAAAATATTTTTGTTAAAATTATATATTTTTATATATCAACTCTGACCCTAATATACCGTTATGTAAAATAGCGTTCAATAAATGTGGATAAAAAAACTTTTCAGTAGTTCATAACTTTTGAAACAATAATGGCACACACGTTTAACTTTGGGAGAGTATAACACACAATTGGGAGATAACATTACACTATTTACATATCAGAAAATGTTGGAAGTGTCCTCCACCAACATCTATGGATCGTTGGTGACATTTTCTTTGATATGACTGTATGTAGACACTAAAGTTTATTTGGGTATTTTGAAGACGTTGGTGGAGCAGCTGGACGATATCGAATTGAGAGAAGGCTATTTCCAGCAAGATGGAGCAATGTGCCTTACATCTAATAACACCATGGAACTCTTAACCAGTTTCTTCGATAATCGAATAACCTCAAAAGCTCGGTGGCCCACCAGAATAAAACTTAAACATATTAATTTTTCAATAAATGATGGACCAGTTGAAAGTAAAACCAATGCTTAAAAAGATTAGTATCGAAAAGTTTTAAAATTTGGACAACATTCAAAATTATTTAAAAACTTAAAATAATTATCAAATTTAAGTAAAACAACGTTAACGGATTTTATTCTTGTGAGGGTATATAAAATAGAGAATAGGGCACGGACAATTGATCTTCTCAAGGAATCCATTCGATTTTAAATAAGTAACATTGTCAGGGATACTCTCCGTAATTCAGAGAATATGGTGCGATGAGTGCAAGCATGTATAGCTGCTGGTGGAGGACAGTTCCAACATTTTCTCCAAGATTTAAATAGTGTAATGTGATCTCCCAATTGTATATTATATTCTCCCAAAGCTGCACGTATGAACTATTATTGGTTCAAAAGTTATGGCCTATTGAAATGGTTCAGGTTTATATGGATCACACTACATTAGTCCTTAGTTCCTAGTTTATCAAATTTCGTTAAGGTAATCTGTAATATCCCTTGCGCTCTTATAATATGTAGTTATGCTCTCTACCTATTAATATGAGATTAGTGTACATAACAGGCCTAAAAAACAACAGAAACCGAAGAGTTACCTATACAATTGGAGAGGATCACAATAATCTTCATACATAACCGGGACTTAGAGTTTAATGTCAGGCATTTATAAGGTATTCACAGAAATACTGATAAACAAACTTGTCAAGATAAAAGATGAGAACCAAATGAGGAACAGCTTGGCTTCAGAGCAAGATGCAGCGCATGGACCATCTACAAACAATAAACAAGGAGATACATGAATTTAACCTAAGTATGTACATCCCATTCATTGATTATAGAAAAGCATTTGATTCGAAGGAATATGGCAGTGTCATAAAGGCAATGAAAGCAATAACCATGCACCGAATGTGTGTGTGTGTGTGCGTGCGCGTGCGCGTGTGCGTGTGCGTGTGTGTGTTATGCAAGATTTATGAGATGCAGCGCGAGAGTCAGAACCGAAATTGACAGGGAGACCCTCAACCTCCGAAATTATTCACGTGCTAGTGTTAAGAAAACTCGGCGGGGATATGGGAAAGACAAAATATCTGTATCAATGGGAGAAGGTGACCAACTTTAATCACAGATGACATTGTGTTATTCTCCAACACTGTAGCAGAGCTAAGAGATTTGCTAATAGACCTCAAGATAAGAAGCGAAGAAGTAGGTGTACAATTGAATCCATTAAAGATCAAGCTAATGAGCAACTCTATGAAGATACCAATTATAATGGTCAGAGAGCCGATAGAATACTGCAGCGTATACATTTACCTAGGTCAGTCAGTCAGTCTAACTGAAAATAAGAACATTAGAGATAAAAAGCAGAATAAGACTAGTCTGGAATAAATTTTGCTGCATGAAAGTAATTCAACTAGATAAACACATCAAAGTCAACGCAAGATTGGACATCCTACAAGCCTGAGCAATCCCGGTTCTCCTATGTGCAAGTCAAACCTTGACATTCACCAAATCACAGATCCAGGTAATACAAGTGAGTCTGAGAAAAATGGAAAAAAGGATACTGAGTGTTAGCCTGAGGGACAGGATGACGAACGAAGAGCTGAGACAAAGTAGAATAGAGGATGCGACCACCCAGACGAAGAGCATAGCCGGGGAGGCCACGTGGCCAGAATGGGACAGGATGGGCTAGAATAGGAGGCCTATGTAGCAAAGGCATGGGACCCATGACGAGAAGCGGAAACAGAACGCCCATGGCAGAGTTGGTCGCAAGAATTTAATGGTGAGCAGTGGATGAGTATATCAAGAGACAGAGTGAAGTGGAAAGAAATGTGGGATAGGATAAAAACATAATGATGATAGTGTTAAAATGTAAAAGAGTGGAACGAAAAGTGTATGGGGTCATAATATCAGGATAAAGGGTAAGTGCACAATGGGCTTTTGCCCGAAAGGGTTCCTACAGGCTTATTTATTTGTTTATTTGTTTATTTCTTCATTTTGTTGTTTCGTTTTTGTTGGTTTATTTGTTTATTTATTTTATTTAGTGTTTACAAATTTAAATAAATTATACTTCATGAATTTTCTGTTTAACTATTTCGGATACCTTTCAAAGTGATTTATGGAAATTAATTTATTAATACATATTAATAATTTTAACTAGCGACCGCATTTCTGTAGACAACAAAATTGGGATTTAATAATTTTTATTATTCATTAAATTATTAGCAGCAGGTTAGTATAATAAATACATCAAATCGCTATGAAGTTTTTAAATTGCTTTTTAGCTTAAATAAACTTGCAGGTAGAGGGATTTTCAAATAATCTGGTATTCCCTAGCAGATCCTAGAATACAACGTGTAGGAAACCAAAGATAAAGGAGAAGAGATGAATGAAACACCCTATTTGAGAGCACAGAACTGGTCCAAAGGTAACCCAGGGCTTGTTATTGAAGTTATTACTAAGAGACTAACCAGTATAATGTTACTGGAGCAAATCGGATAAGTTATAACTCAACTACATATCACCATCACATATTAATTAAGATCAGTACCAATTAGGATACACGTGTATACAGAATTCACCTACCTGACGTTTTGTACCGACATTCACACTAAAATATGTTAGGGACCATTCTGTAATATATTAATCACCATGCTGACTTCTGTGGCTGATAATATGGTATTTCATTCTGGAGGGAGGTGTGAAATGATCCTTTAATGATTCTCTTGTGTGGATAAATTTGATTGTGTTAGAGAATGCAGGTAACTGTCATTGCAACTAAGGGTATTCAGAAGTCGAGAGGAACGCTACTTGTACGTGATATTTTTCCGCATGGTAAACACACACTCGATGTGTCTGATTAGTTATGTTAGACATGAATCGATCCCTACTGGATGGAATCGGGATAGAAACGATCTCTATTCCAGGCAGTGAAGAATGGGCTGGCGGGGGACAGTTAGTACTTTGTTCTTAGTTACCATGTGGATACCACTGTAAAATTGCCTGTAAACGAGATGCGAACTTCAGGAGTTGTCGATTATTTCCAAACAGAATACTACAGAAGTACTATGTGAAATTAATATTATAGTACGTCATATCTACTCAAACACTTTTGAAAAATATAAGACCCTGGGAATTACACTTCTACATCTAAAACAAATAGCGGAGTTTTCCATGCTAGGAAATTACATTATTCGCATGCTACGCCGGTATGCTGCCACCTGGCGATATATTTTCGAGCCACTAACAGCACCTCTCTGGACCGTAATATCCACATTATGGTACAATGCATTCAACGATAATCACAAAATATGTACCATAAAGTTTATCTGTACCTAAATGAGCAAAGGAGGACAGTTCCCACTGTCCTGGAACGAGAAAATTGTATAACTCATTGTGCTTCTGACTCGACGTAAATTACAGTAATAGTAATGTTTTCATAAGTCTTCATTTATGCGCCATGTGATAATTAAATATCAAAATTTATGCAGCCCGTAACTAATATTACGTCTAAGTTAAGATAAAGTATATTTTGCATTCATACTCGCGAACTATTATTACACATGCCTTTCCCTCTACTTACGTCATGTTCACCACGGTAGTGTTTTCTCTTCATTTACTTTCTTATAGTTTAAGAGGATGTAGTAATGCAGTAGGCTTGAAATCTCTTAAGAGCTGGCCACTATTTAATGACTTCGAAATTCGGTTCTTGCATCGAAAAGAATAAGAAACGAAACAATAGGATAATGTTTTTCCATTTAAAGAAAATGTAAGAATTGGAAACCTCAAACGAATAACACAGAAAATCTCCGAGGTAAAGTTAAACTGAAAAACTCAATGCCGTAGCCGGGATTTGAACCACCGATCTCTCGATCTCCGCCCGGACTACTTACCATTGATTTACCATGGCAACATGCCACAATGACACCATGATACTAAATTCTCCAACTGACTCCTGATTTGGTTGAAACACCAATTTCCATCAATTATCTAATAGTTGTTCAACTATGTAACCTGTGACTTTCGTACTTACATCTTAATGTCACAGAAAAGGTATTTATCTCATTGTATATGAGATCTCCTAGTGGTTAACCGGAAAAAAATGAGTCAGTTGGAGAATTTAGTGTCATGCTATCATGTTGGCCATAGTATCTCAATAGTTATGAGCAACCGGTAGAGACTGGGTGATCAGCACTTAAAATCCTGGCTATGGTATTGAATTCTTCAGTCTCTCTACTTATCTGAACCTTGCACACGGGAAGTGTGGAAGAAAATTAATTTCCATTTTTAAAATGGTTCAACGCCATAAACAAAAGCATTTTACATAAATTGATGTTTTTTTCTATCTCTTGTTGTGCACATACACACAGTTCTTTGTTCTAAAAAGTGGTTATTCAGGGAACCTCAAAATGTGTATTTACAATGACATTTTTTTTTAAATTTTTGGCTGAAATTTAATACATTCTGTGCCTACTATACATGTGGAAGCTACGAGAAGAATGAAAGTAAATCAATTCAAATAAGTCAAATAGTTCTCCAGTGTAGAACAAGCTGAGTTTTGGAGTTGAAATTCCAGATTGTTAGCAAAATCTGTAAAATATTAACATGCCGTCACATTATTATGATTACAAATAAAGTGTATGAGCATTTATTTGGTTATTAAATTGCAGCATTTCTTTCCTCTGCATTCCTCCAGTCCTCAAGTCTCAGAACGTACAAACAGCATTTCTTTCCTCTGCATTCCTCCAGTCCTCAAGTCTCAGAACGTACAAACAATCTTTCAAACCAAAATTTACATTTATTTGTATCTTACTGCATGTCTACTGAGCAGAGGAAAATGCATCATTACTTCAAATTGAATAGGCTTCGAGTTAAACAATACAGTAGGCTACTTCAATATGTGACTTTGGATTGAACAACTACAGTAAAAACCTGAGCTAATAAAGGTAACATTGCAAAATCTTCCTGAAAGTCATTATTCGGGGTGCAACTTAGAGAAAAACAACGAATTGAAATATTAATGATGTTCCGGTATGGTTATAGACGGAGGACCCAAGAAGAGGTTTGTGTCTTGTTTAAGGGCACTTGGAGGTTATTTTTACCCAGACAAGGTTAATTTTTACCAATATTAAAATTTAAATATATAGAAAACAAAACATTATCAGAAATTGAAATTTGGTATGATTAATGTATAGAGATGTGGGCATTTGACTACCGTATAATATTTAAATTACGTTGAGATAGGTCCATTCAAAAGGGGCATAAATCACAACATGTGTCCCGAAAAAATATTGCACCCTATACTTCAGGTGCACTTTACTTGTAGGAATTTAAAGCTACATGGACCAAGTTTTATCCTAAATAACCTAAGATACATTTTTATGATATCAGCTAAATGAAAATCACATATAGGTTATACTATGCACATGAAAGATTAATTATTTTTGAGTAAAAAAAGAATAATATTTTCAAGGACTGAATGTTTTCATCCATTTTATAAATCACATGAATATAAATGCTAGCCGAATGTGTTCAAGGAACATTGACAAATAACCACTACAAAGTTCTTGTCAATATCCTTTATAGCTTTTGAGAAACATGCACCTAAGTAAGAAAAATCAAGGTTTTGGGAAATCACGATCAAAGATTCAGCATCATTCTCAGGAGGTGGACGTATCATTACGCCGCCATGTTTAAATTTACGAATTAAAGGGCTTTAATCCCAGCTGACACCCTATGTTATATATATATAATTTTAAAGCTGAAGAATTATATAATTTTTTAACATTAAAAACAAAAATGGATTTTTTGAAACCTATCGACTTCCCAGTGCCCTTAATAAAATGCATCCAGGACGAAGGATTACTCACTCTACGGTAAGCAAAATTTTGGAAAACAAAATTGAATGAGACTGGAAATGTTAAGAATCAGGCAAAGTCTGGAGCGCCAAAAGGAGTTAGAGATGGTGCTTTATTATCAGTGGAAGAAAGTCCACATCTGTATACTCGCTAGCACATTATGGAAGGCAGATTTTGAATTTCCTGAATCATTAATTTCCAAGAAGATGGATTAGCAGAAGAGGAAGTATTGAATGGCCGCCAAGATGTCCTGACTTAAATCCCTTGAACCTCTTCTTGTGGGAATATTTGAAGTGGCGATTTTACAAGGATTTTAGAGGAGTTAAACCAAATGATTGGACAAGAAATGCAGCTGATTAAGCGGAAAATGTTGCTGAAAGCATTAACTAATTCAAAGAGAGACTTTGGTATTATTTGGTAGTACATAGGGGCCGTTTTGAGCACCTTTTGAAGTGAATTCATCATGCGCATGGTTAGGAAGTTCGCACTTCTCGCCGTTCCCTATGCCGGATGCGACTGACGCTTTCCCGGCATCCAAGCAAGCCATAGATAAGAAACGCACAGCGGAGAGGCATTAAAACCGGTTGCACAGGAGAACAAATGACTAATGAGACATTCGTAAATGCACATCTATTTAGATCCTTATGTAGAACCTACAAATTCTTACATAGTACATACGGGTTAGTCTCTGGCTGATCTCATTATTTAAATAGCCACATTATGTGCAACACCCAGGCAATTATAACGTGGATAGTAACATTTCCTGATCGAATGTAAAATAGTATCCAAATAATAAAATTAATTTCTTAAATATCTGAAGACTTACTAGACAAAATTCCAGAGTATAAATTTTACTGCACATTTACTCATCTGCGACCTTATTACTAAAAAAATAAGTAAAAACAAATTTAAAAAAACTCAAAAATAATAATGTACCTCTGAAGCCTTTCTAATGAAAAACTCATTCTATGTTCAGTAAAACAAGATTTAGTTGATTGATAATTAATCTGTTGCAAATTCGTTAATGAATTCAGCTAATTTATTTTCTCGATCTGGCCTGTCCTTTTTCCATGTTTGCTGAAATATCCCACTGAAATGTAAATGTAAATAATAAGGCAAATAAGGACATGCATAAGTACACTTCTAGAAAACATACAATGATTGTACAGCAAATTTAGTTGCTCATATTTGAAGCACAACAAAAATGTTATTTGACTGTCTTCCTTCCTACCAACGTACTCTGTGTCATGCATGTTACACCTGTTTTGCAGTAATGAGTTGCATTCTACGATGAATCTTGCCTTTGCTAGTACCGCTGCGTTGACTGGCCGCTCTTACATGCTCAAGGAAATTACTGCTCTGTCATGTGTTACAACATATCAGTTAGTTATGTGCAGAAGTCCTACTCCCAATAGTCCTGGACCCGCAAGACCAAGGACCCGGGCCTCCTGCTACCCGGGAGCGATGGATACTCCGGGACTCTTTCCATAGGGCAATACCTGATTTCTTAAAAAGCCCCCCCCCCACGCTGAGCACAGCGTCAAGACGGGACAGAAGTGGATACGCCACAAACGCGCGTCAACCCCGCAGGGAGGACTACCGAAAACCTCGGTGGGGCCACCTGGTGATCTAGCACACCTTCTACTAGCTCGGCAGGCTAGTATCTGGGACTTATGAGGCAAATGTCTACCCCCTCCGGGTGGCCGTAGCCTTACCGGAGGTACCCAATTCCCCGTGGGTGTCGGGAACACACTGCCCCCTCGAGTCCAACCCAATCCGAACAACTCCCATACGGGATGGGCTCGGCAGTTCGGCCCAAGGTTCCTCTAGTAACTTCAGAGGTACCACGAGTGCTAAGGGTCAGCAGCGCCCACACCTCGGCAGCTGAAGGGGACGGATTCTCTCCCCTTCGGGCGTTACAACACAGCATCACTAATTGTGTTAAAAATAGGTTTTTGGTTTAAATTTCATGTGCTGTGATAATTCCTAATACATTTAAATTCCTGGAACATTGCCGATGATATATTTGACAATACGCATATGCAAGTTGAACAAATCACCTTTATAGAAATTATTCCCGTTGTACTTATTGATTACTCTAGAAAATAAGTTCTATTGTCGTGAAACTTCCATAATTGCAATAGGTATTCAATATAAATGGTTTAGTAACTAATTTAGTGGGGTTCGGCTATTTTTCCGTTATAGAATTTGCAGAAGATATTGCTGTTCAGGCTCCTTTACATTATTTGCAAAATATTACAATAAATAATTACAAGGGTAAACATTTAATGGATTTACAATATTGAGGTTATTCTTTATGATTTTGCACCAGTGTTGCGTTTAATAAATTGGCTAACCTTTCTTATGAGACACGAAGCTCCATTGGTGTTTCTTTCCTTACTGTACGCCAACTTACTAATTTGTCACCTTTCTAATCAGCAGATAAGACAATCGCAGCGCTGACCACTAAAGACGGTCACTTCTCAACGCTCTGTCGGATAGTAGGTACTAATACCTGCGCAAAGTAAACCCTACGACCTAACTTAAATATACCGTAGTCGTGAGGCGAACCACTTATCTTCCGGTTTCCCTCTGGTTGCTATAATAAAGAGATCTGAAAGATGTGTCAGATCCAAATCTAATACCTGAAATACTTGAAATAACTTACATTATTTCAATGTAGTAAGAACATAAGTTTTGTGTTTTATACTTAACAAACATTGACTAATCGATGGTGATTAATCAAATTAAAACAAACAATTGATACGGAAACTATTTATGAATTGATAGAGCCAAATATTGGTTCTGTCCATCTCTTCATTCCCACTCATTGGTTGGGAAATGTCCTGCATGATAACCGAAAGGACATCGTTTGCTTTATCAGACATATTACTTTCAGAGTTGCAACTAAGCCACAGTATCTTTCCTGTGCAGGTCTGCCAACTCCTATGTTTAATTAAGCATTTCCTCGCGAACCTCCCCTAATGACAACTTCAGCCCTCGACAATGGTATTGATCTGTGGGAAGGACTACGGCAGCGTCTCGGCGACGTAGATGTAAAGACGGCAGAGGGATATTTAATGACTGGGGTTGGTAGTGCGATATTCTTTTGCTTTACGCTACAGTTAAACGCTTTCACACAAGACGCCCTTAAGTGACGGGGTTCAAAGCGTTGTTTTCTCTTGGCTGACTGATTGATACTACTATAATGTTAAATTAGTGGTTTCGTATCCACCGAGCTTCTACCATAAAACAATTGTTACATACTTATTAGTGCATATAAAGTATATTACGTATTTATTATTATTATTATTATTATTATTATTATTATTATTATTATTATTATTATTATTATTATTATTATTATTATTATTATTATTATTATTATTATTATTATTATTATTATTATTATTATTATTATTATTATTATTATTATTATTATTATTATTATTATTGTTGTTGTTGTTGTTGTTGTTGTTGTTGTTGTTGTTGTTGTTGTTGTTGTTGTTGTTGTTGTTGTTGTTGTTGTTGTTGTTGTTGTTGTTGTTGTTGTTGTTCAGCAACTTTTACTCCTGCCCTTAATAAGTGACGCCTTACTTTATTAACATTTACACATTAACTTTATTTAGTATTAATTACATTTCGTATGGTAGTTTAATTTGTCTTATTAGAATATAAGATTGTTATTTTGGAGGAAGTACCTTAGAAGATATTAGTAGGTATCAAGAACTTCACACGTGATTAAATATAATTAGATTTATGTCCACTATTTAAATCCTTACTCTTATGCTTTTGAGCTCCTTTTATACCGAATTTGTATTACGGTTATTCCGAAATGTCTCTTTAATTTACAAAGCTCTAGGGGTAATAAAGCCCCACAAAATCGCACAAAATATAATGTGTTACTCGTATTTAGAGGTTGGTACTCATTCCAGGAGTCCTCAAGTGTTCTCTGCTCAAGTTCCTGATCTGTTGCTAACCATTGAAGGATAATCCGTTTCGATTACAGACATTACGTTAAAAAGTTTAAATATATGTATATTTTGAGAAGCATTGATATCTTTTCCTCATTTAGAATCTTATTTTAAAATATGGCCATGTACACAAAATGCCTTTACTTAAAATATAAATAATTTAGTTATCACCTACTTATTTTATCTTAATCTCGCCCTGGAAAAATTAAATTCATTTCCTCTTACAAGGAGTATTGTACCTTTGCACCAATAGATCATAGCATTTCCGTACCTTTCCTCTGGACCACCTCTCAAATCCAGCATTTGTGCATTATTACTTCTTCTTTCGATAGTCTTAGTCATTCCCTAATATCCCAACTGAACGTTGATCTGCGTAACTAATTTCAGAAACTGATAGTGAAAACAATAAAAATAACCATTTCTCTAAAGATTTCCACACTAAATCTTGGCTTTGTCAACTTTTTTCCCCCTATATGATCAGCATAGTCAGAGTTATTATCTAAAGAATAAATTGAGCGCTGTCAAAATAAATGATCTCATACAATTATTGAGGAGTCCAATAAATCATTAGATAATCGCAAATTGTACACTGTAAGTAAAAATTACTCACTTGTTTGCACATTTAGGATCTTGGAAACTTTGCTGGGCTTATAATTTGAGCACTGCCTAAAATGTTTCCATTGTTAAATACTTAGGAGATAAATAAAATCATCAAAAATTGTGTGCCTGACTGAAAATTAGCTGATATAGCATAAGAAGGAATGCTACTGGTTTTATCTGTTGCAGTATTTGTATGATTCTGGGTCAACGAGATTATTGGATGCTAAAATACGCTTTATTGTTGATAAGTTTTCAAAATTCGGGTTCATTTTTGGAAATAAGCTTGCACCTAGATGTACATTTAGAAAGATTGCCATTGTCTTACAAATTTTGTACTTGGGTTTATCATTTTGTTATTTGAGGTATATCTTTTGGAATTTCGTACATACGTTAATATTTAAACATTTTGAACTCTGTTAGAATGTGAACTGAACAATTTTTAAGCAGACACAGAATTCGCCTCCCTATATAAGCTAAATTCGGACTTCCACTAAGCTTCTATAATTTAAGGTTACTTCGCTGCACTGCATAAGCATGTAAGGTTAACATTAACGTATATTCCAATTATTCACTTTTCTTTATTGTCATGGCCGTAAAATATAACAACTGCATATAAAATTAATAAAGAACGTTTCTCAAGATATTTATGTACGTAAATGGTATGCATATCAGAACCAAAAATTAATGGGGTAGAATTCTTGTGCATTTAGTTAATATAATTACATAAATAAGTAAATATAATTGCCTAATATACTTTTGCTGTCCATTAAACTGGACTTTCTGTATAATAAAGTAAGGCAAACGAAATATAATTAAGCCACAAATCGTGGCTTAAGTGAACTATTGGTGGCACTCCGCACATAATTAAAACAACTGTATTGTGCGGAATAAGTAATACTGTCTGAATGGTGGTTACTCTAAAACAGGGTACCACATACATATTCGTCCACAGTAAACCGTAAGAATTATTGAACAACCTTTCCACTGGAGATTAATGGTACTTTCTAAAGCAGCATATTTCAATTTGGCTACACACAAGCGAACAGTTGAGTCTTGCACGTCGCTGGAATCTGCCTGCGGCATAGAATACAGTTCTGCTGTATTTGTCACACTGTGTTTGTCATATCGTCAACGTCCCGGACACTCTAATAAAACTATTTAAAATCCTTATGTTCCACCATTTGCATTCACAACTTGAAACTGATTATTTAAAAGCTTAGAGGTGTGTTTGAATTAACGTTTTGCCTCCAAATTGTAATTAGCATACAGACCTGTTTATCGAGACCTAGATACTAAATTAGCTTGAGAGACGGACCGCATTGGTTTGCCACACTCGTGCAGGATGAAGTTATGGACACAAGACGACCTCGGCGGTGATTATTAGCTCTCATTGCGGCTCCATTAGCGTGTCTCTTACCAGGATGTCCTGTACACAAACGTATGTCAATATGGCTTTTCGGTATTTAGCTTAATTACAACAAACTTGCCAAGGATTTACTCTGTGTGAGAGACCCCTCTGGGGGCATCTTAATAATTAATGGACTTCCTGTAATAAGCATGACCGTATCTTCCCTTTGTCAGCTTGGCTGTCATGGAAACTGTGTTTGACACGCAGATAGGTCCTGTCATCTATTTAAGCTAAAATATATTGTACATAAAATAATAAATGACTAATTTTGTATAAAATCGCATACAAACAAGTATAAGGCGAGATCTAGAACAGAATTCCTTATAAAGTATAAAATGCTACCTTAGACTGTATCCAATCGACTTGGTGGAATCGTGTAAGGAAGTTTATGTTGGTAAGGAAATACTAAATCAGCTGTCAGCCCCAGTCCCCACCCCAATACCTGGTTCCAGCACTCTACTTAATGTTTGTCAGTTTTCCTTCCTACCCTACTGAACCTGAAAGAGACATGTGTTCAAAGGTTGACGTAACTGCTAGACTTTTGACATCAGTCGATATAGGAGCTGGTATGGACCGTTGACCCGAAGAATGTTTTCCAACCAGTTGGGTAACATATTTACTCGTATTCCCCCCTTTCGTTCCTGAACCAGACTTAACGTTTGCTCATGGGCTGTTGGGTGTAAATTATACTAAAATTTAAAGTAATAGAAGATTGGATAGACCCGAACTGATATAAAACTAAGAAAATAAAAAATCTTATCAACATAAATGAATTAAATGAAAAAGCAGTATAAGGAGCCCGAAGCATTTGTATTGTAATAGATTGCACGTTAATATATATTTGCACATTTGTTCAAAAGCAGACAAAGCCAGTATGCTTGTACAAATGAAGGTTATTTAGTCTTTCGATATCTGTTACATGTTCTATTTGGAACACTGAAGAAATGTGAAAAACGTTTCCAGAACCAGCTTTCAAAACTGCATTGCTTCCAGTAGGATGTAATTTAAGTGCCAGATAGTTTATAGTAAAGAAAACTTTTATCTGAAATGTCAAAATAATAACGTGATGAGTATGGCTAGGTTTTAACATAAACATGGACATAAACTTCAAAATTTGAAACTAGCAAACTTGTAAGTTTACGTTTAACTCTCCGTTTATTTTTATACTTATATGATTCATGTGTCTCGTTCCACTACAATACATATAATCTAGGGTGTCCCAAAGTTCTCGCACCATAGGGACATAATTTGTTTTACTTTCTTTTATGCAAACAATGCTGATTACGTGTGGAGCTTATACTCCTTTGTGGAAGATATTCACAGAGAGATGTTGCAGCTGAATTTAATCGGAGGATCCCTGAGCGAGAGCCCGTGTCACACAGCACAGTTGTGAGACTGCATGAGAAATTCAAGAGTCCCGGAAGTGTGAAAGATGCTCCACCATCTGGGCACCTCTCCACCTCGGCAGGAACGGAAGAAATAATTTTGGCGAAAGTAGCAGCAAGTCCAAGAAATCATGGAGAACAAATTGTGAACTTCGTGTTCCTCGTACAACAATCCAGCGTGTCTTGAAAAAGCACAGATTTCAGCGTACAAGTGGCAGTTATTACACCATGAGAGTGGGTGATTCGGATCGTCGTATGGAAATGTGTGAGTAGTTTCTACAAAACAATTGGAAGATAATTCAGTTTTTATCAGCTATTATGTTTTCTGACGAAGAAAATTTTTATGTGAAGTGCGAAGCTAACACACAAAATTTGCGTTATTTTCTGTCAGTAATCCTCATTGATTTTCTAGCAACAAAGAACAAGGAGCTGCTAGTGTAATTGTACGGTGTGGTTTGTGGAAAGACCGTAGCATTAGCCCGTACTTTCTTGACACAAATTTCAACACTGACGTTTTCCTGACAATTTTGGGAGATTCATTATTGCCTGATTTGGATGTCATTGGTTCCCTCCCCAAATAGTTCATGCAGGACGATGCACTACCACGTTATGACATTCAAGTACGGCCTTGAATAGATGACAACTTCCCGCAGTGGAATGGACGTAGAGGATGAGTGAGTGGGCTCCTTGATCCCTTGATTTAAATACAATGGATTTTGGGTTATGGGGGTACAATAAGTCAAAAGTGTATGAAGCGAAGGATACAAATCCTCTTTGAGAGCGAATAGTAGCAGTGTGCCGTTCTATGACGCTAAACTTGGTAACTAATGTTTTTATGGAAGGGGTCGACGCTTACAGGCGTGTTGTGAGTAGAGCAGTTCTCATATTGAACACATAATAGTATAATCTCTATGGTGCGGAACTTACGGGCCGTCCTGTAGTTTTAAGTTTGTCTTATGCTTAGAGGTTTAGATCAGGGTCAACAAGAATGAGCGCTCGAAGTGCGAAGTGCTTTACCCCTACAACCGGCCCTTCCATTTTCCTTCTAAATGGCACGAAAACAAACAGGGGACCTGAGCCATACTGACGATCATTCGAGTTTTGGACTTAATAAAATGCATCCTTTTGAATACAAGGTTTGGCTAGCAAAGCACAAAAAGGAGTGATAACGTTAGAGAATGTGAGTGAATAACGTAGCGACAGTGTCAAACGGCTCACACTAGCACTGTCTGACCATAGCTATATCTCAGGGTGAAAAGCAGTTCTATAAAATTAAAATGTTTTACTACCTCTTTTATGATTGTGCAGTGATGAAAATGTCACCTATGCTACTAAAAATTTAAATAGTTTCTATATTGCATTCCTAAAAGAAATCGTCACAATTTATTTAAAAGTGCTTTAAAATTATTTATAATGTACACTAATGTTGTCATAACGATGCTCCCCTAACTTACACAATAAGCATCCTTGCTGGTTTATTTTTAAGTATTAGTACTTCAATGTCCGTCTACAAACTAGATGGACACATTGAAGAACCTATTGGTTAGCTGGCTCTTGTTCAGTGTCAATATGCTACACTGTTGTGAACATTGATAAGTAGTACAAAAGATTGATAGTGATTTGTTTGCAAAAAGCTACAGCTTGGAAAATCTGTGTAGGAATCCAAACCATATTTTCCTGAACTGCGCAAAGGTGTGTTGCTTTTATTATAGGTTCCAGCACGAGCCGGATTGAAATGCCTCCTTACGGTGAAACTCATAATTCATCCAGTATTAGGAAGACATATCAAAACCGTGTTTTATCACATATAACAACCACAGTACTGATAAGATTGTCATGCGACTATAAATAGAATCAACCGGTGTAGCTGGCTGTGCTTACCTGTTTGCTGAAAATATTGGGGACAAGAAAGAGGACAATTTCACACTTATAGTACCTTCCTTCCCGACCCTGGTTTAGATGAACACACAGACGAGAAGAGTACTAATAAATATAATTGGAATCTGAATGCAATTTTAAGCGAATCTTTATGTAAGTCATTTTAAGTTTTCATAAGACAACGTTTAGGTGAATACTGTGAAGAGTTAAACATTACCGTTTAGTTCTCCCGTAGAACTGATAGCTTTTATATTCAACTATAGGTCTCATTTAATTACTTACTAATAATATTGTGAATGGAGACTAAGCGACAACGTATTAAACCACAGCACAAAATGTGAACACAAGCTTTGTACAAGATTTTATTACAGTAAAATTATAAAAATCAAATAGAGAGTTTAACTCCACTGAAATATATTATTTTTATTAACCTTAGCGATATGGTTCCATGGTAACATGTGAAGCTCGCATTCGGAAGATCCCAGACTTGATTTAGGTCGGACAGCGGTTTCCCCTGTTGGAAGGGGAGAGGTGAGGTGGTTCCCTTCTATCATGAATTTTCGACCATGTAGTGCATGTAGTAAATGCGAGCGTTAAAGACTACACATGTCACCTTTTCTCTCCTATCTGGAAGTGCCTCGAATATTCCCAGGTTCCCAAGTATAGGTGGTTAAAGAAGAATTGGTGTCATGTGGTATCTAAACAGAATTTTGTTTGTTGACGCTGTCAATTGCAAGGGTAGTATCAGCACTTGGAACTAGTTTTAGCATGTCGGATTCTCTCCTGCAGGAGTTCATTTACACAACAGTAAATCTACTGAAATAGGGCTATGGGTTTAAGCACTATGAAAAATTATCGGTCTACTAATCTGGTCTACCACCTGTGCCAGAATACTGAAATCATGTTACAAATTTAGGCATCCCTTTATTTCTTGCTGGCGCACATATTCTAGGCGTCAAATTGGAAGTACAAAGGACAACTATCACTTATTTGCACCTTTATGAAATATGCACAGTTACAGGAAGCCTCAATCATCTCACTATTTCTAGCTCGTAAACAATAGCCTAGCTTTGTTATATTAATTAATAATCTCTAGCTATTACTTCAACATAGTTTTTGTAAACACTTGGTCATTGTGTACTTTGCACGTAAAATAAATTGTTCGTTACTGTAGTATTACCTACGTCCAACCATAGCAAAAAAGGAAAACAAAAAAAGAAAAAAAAAAAAAGATTGTATATCCACATCACCTAGAATAGCCACTTATGGTCGTCATTGAGATGGTTGTCCCATGTGTATGTGAAAACTCCTAGTGGATTACCGGGAGAAACATGGGCAGCTGGAGAATTTAATGTTGCGCTGGCACGTTGCCATGGTAGCTCAATGGTTAAGAGCACCCGGACGGTGCTTGGTTCAAATCCCGGCTATGGCATTGCATTTTTCAGTCTCACTCTGCTTTCCATTATTGTATATTTTTTATCTATTTTGATTCTACGATTTTCGACAACAATTAATAAAACCCTTATTTTTGTGTATTTTCAGAACATGGAAGAAACTTGGGAAAATCCTATTCAGGCTCCTTAAGGATCCCCTACTTACAGGTAAACACCATTTGCATTTTATCATAGAAATGAATTTGAGCATCCCTGACTAGAGCAAATGTGTTTTGCTTCTCTTACATTTTTACACATATATGAATTATTATTTTCGCAAAGGCAGTAAACAGTGTCTAGCTTTAGATTTAGCTCTCTGTTTATTCATCAGTTATTATATGAATGTTTTATTACCTTTTACCGAAAGATACATTCTTTCTTCGCTGGCTGCTATAAAACAAATGCATGAATCTTTCCTACCTTTTCTGCGCTGGTAGTAGACAAAGTATTGAGGTCCACCCAAAAAATTGGATACGAGATTTCGCAGTGAAGTCGTGTACTGATGCCCAGAAAATCATTGTTGACATCGTTGTATGAACATAACTCGAAAATAAAGAATCTAATAAATAAGAAGTTCGTTATTCAAGCTTCATATGTTCTTAAAAATACGAGGGTGGGTCAAAAAGTAATGCCTCCTATATTTTCTCTCTTTTAATTGCCAAGAAAATTGAATCCAATTTACATAGCTTGTAAACTACAACATTGACGATTAATTTGTCACTATTCAATACAATCTCCGTCCTTTTCCTCAGTTTTGGTCCACCTTTTAACTAGGGCATGTATTCCACTGTGGTAAAACACACGGTCTTGCTTCCTAAGCCATTTACGCACGGACGTTTTAACAGCCTCCTCATCTTCAAAATGAATCCCACGATGAGCTTCCTTTAGTGGCCCAAACAGATGTAAGTCTCATGGTGCCAGGTCAGGGCTGTATGGGTGGTGGGGTAAGATTTGCCATCCCAATTTCTCAATTTCTGCAGTGGTGTAACGTCTGGTGTGTGCTCTTGCATTGTCATGCATAAAAAGAATATCCGTCATAGTTTTTGTTGGGCGAACTTGGCGAAGACGTGATTTCAGCTTTTTGAGAGTTCTGACGTATTGGACAGAATTTATTGTGCATCCCTGTTCCAAAAAATCAATCATAAGCACACCCTCTGCATCACAAAACACTGTTGCCACACTTTCCCTGCCAACCGCTGGGCTTTTATTTATTATTATTTTTTTTATTTCCTTCGGTGACGTTGTGTGATGCCATTCCATTGAGACTGCCTCTTTGATTCAGGTTCAAAAAATAGAACGCACGTTTCGTGTCTAGTAGCACTTTTTTCCAGAAACTCCTCTTCCTTCAAATTGAAGAGCTGCAAATGTTCGGAGGCTATTGTTTTCCTTGTTTCTTTGTTTTGGGCGGTTAACATTCTTGGTACCCAACGTGAACAAACTTTTGAGTAACCCAGTTGTTGAGTAATCGTCATCACACTGGCTTTACTAAGGGAGGTTGCTTCAGCTGGGAAAGTTATGGTCATCTCATTCTTTGATATTCATGTAATGGTTTATCAGCATGTTGTACTTGCACACACATTACTGGACAATACTACAGCGATGTCCTGAAAACATTGCAAGTCCATATCAGGCGCAAAAGACCTCATTTCCGTGAAGCAGGCTGGATACTCCACCACGATAATGCGCGGCCACATGTTACCAATGTTGTTGCTGAATATCTTGCAAAAATCAAAGTGAAGTGCATTCCTCACCTTCTATATAGTCCGGATTTAGCCCCATGTGACTTTTTTCTACTCCCTAACTTGAAGAAACGCCTTCGTGGGAGGCATTATCCATCATCAGAAGCAGTGGTGAAGGCTGCGGAGGCGATTTTGAAGGATCTCTCAAAAAGTGGTTTCCAGCATATCTTTGAAGACTGGCAGAAACTATGTGACAAGTGCATCGCATTCAGGGGAGACTGTTTTGAGAAGGACCATCAAAAATATGAGAATGAGTAAAGGTACTCTGCCAAAAAAATATTGTGATCATCCTTTATTGAACAGCCCTAGTATATAGAACTCATTTTACAGGATTTGTGTCCACACAGACTATATTTTTAAAACTAACCAAAGTTCACAGTTTTCTTCCACTCGAACTTGATCACTTATAACAACGAAATTGAGAATGAAGACACCGGAAAACGGCTGCAACGTTACCATATGCGTTGGAAGAGAGATGAAGAGCTAATGGTACGCTTTTCCTGTTCCTCGAAGGATTACAATTTGACTTTAAGCTTCTTGCAACTTCGTTGCAAGTGCAGTCACCTTCATAATTACTACACTTTTTAAAATACATACGGTATAATCTGTTACATATAAAGCAATCCGTTTTAATCGGGTTATTGATGCAAAAGGTCCCGAAAAATATTTTCATTTCCGCGTTAGTTTTCTGGCTTACAGTATAATTTTATGTGAAAAATAACTCCGCTCCGAAATTTATTTCCCCCTTTTCCAGGTTTCCGGCATATACGGCGTGCATTTCAGGCAGGTTTTAGTGTATTTATGATAAAATAGATTGCATACTTGTAAACAATAATAGGTGTGGAGAAAATCATATGAATATAGCGATTCAGATTTTGAACAGTTCAAGCACTAATAAACAAGGCAAAGTGGAAATATAAAGATCGAGAACGACGCCGTAAATTGCTTTAATGACATTACTCCGTTAAGGGTTTCAGGGGTTATAGAGGGAGCTTACTTGCTGTTGAAGCCACTCTCTCACCTTCACACTTTTAGTTGGAGAAAGTTCAATATTTGTGCTTTTAACGCCGTAATATTCGCTAAGTCGCCGACAGAGCCTCGCTCTTTTCTCCATCAGTGGGCAGATCCAAGAAGCTATCTGTGATGTAACAATAAAAGCAATACCCCACCTCTGCTATGACGACAATTACCGGCTCATAGAGCTCGTTATTCGATTTAAATTTTGAAAAATCTTTTTTACATTTGTTTAACGTATCAATAGCTAAGAATGCATGCATATAATTAAGAGCGAATGAAAACAAGACAAAACAAAGTTTTATCTCGCTCTCCGAAACTACTCCTTTCACTGATGCTTATTCGAACATTTTCAACTTAAATGTGACAAACGAATATATAAGGGACGTAGAGGAAGTAAGATCTGTTTCAATTTATCTCCGCTGCAGCGCTGCGATCTCAGTTCCGCACCTGCGCGGTAGGCGCTCTGTATCAAGTAGAAGAAATGTGCGCTATCGCTGTCAGCCACGTACGCGTTGTTGTGCTAGTTTACAATGTCGGTGTTGATTAAAAATTCCGCCGCTTGTATAATCAGATCGCTGATTTGTTTTCCGAATACTAGCAAAGTGAAACCAATTGAAATTTATCGACAAATTTGCAATGTTTACGGACAAAATGCGATAAGTGCTACAATGGTGAGAAGTTGGATCCGGCAGTTCAATGAAGAACGGTTGGAAGTGCACGATGAAGAACGAAGTGGGCGTCCATCTTTGGTTACAGAACTGGTTCACGCGATTGATGACAAGATCCAGCAAAACCGCAAATTTACAATTAGTGCTCTCGCTATGAATTTTCCCCAAATCTCACGATCACTAGTTCATGAAATTGTTACCAAAATACTGAAATTTCGTAAATTTTTCTCACGTTGGGTGCCAACAATTCTTACTAAGCAACTCAAAGCAAAACGGATGGGTAGTGCACTTCAGTTTTTTACTCGTTATGATGAAGGCGGCGAAGAATTTCTGACACAGAGAGTCACAGGAGATGAAGCTTGGGTTTCTTACGACACCCCTGAGAGAAAGCGTCAATCAAAGGAATGGAAGTATACCTCATCTCCAGCAAAGTTTAAGCCGAAACATATCTTGACACCTCGAAAAATGATGTGCACAGTGTTCTGGGACAGGAAAGGCATTTTACTTATTAATTTCTTACGGCATGGTCAAACAATGAAAGCAGATGTTTATTGCGAGACACTTAGGAAATTGCACCGCGCAATACAGATTAAGGGCCGAGTAATGCTCTCAAAATATGTTGTGTTTTTTCACAACACACGACCACACACTGCAAATGCGCCGAAAAGCATCCTGCAGGGATTCGGCTGGGACGTGTTTGACCACCCCCAGTACAGCCATGACCTCGCTCCTAGCGACTTTCATCTGTTTTTGCATCTCAAGTCTTTCCTTGGCGGTCAACACTTCAACAATGACGAAGAGCTGAAAGAAAATGTTCCGAACTGGTTGAAGACACAGGCGGCAAACTTCTATGAAGAAGGTATACAAACACTTGTGCATCGCAATGACAAATACCTGCAAAATTTCGCCAGTTATGTAGAAAATTAGTTGAAGAGTTGTAGAAGTTTATGCAATAAATAATTTTTCTGTATCTGTAAACAATTTAATGTTATTACTAAACAAAGCTTATTTTCTGGACGTACCTTGTGTGTGTGTGTGTGTGTGTGTGTGTGTGTGTGTGTGTGTGTTTGTATCTTCAATTTTTGGGATTTTCTCAGAAGTTCGCTTCATTCTGGGTAGTCTTTTCATCGCTAATAAAGTCTAAGATATAAACAGTACTTTTTGCAAAATCTAGATGTTTAAAGCCCTAATTTTTGTCAAATAAATTTGATGGAGATAAGCACTTCCGAGGGATTCCTTATTCATTGATTCAAAGAAAAATGGAATTTTAAATCTATCACATAGCAACCAGGTCTTTCACATTTGACTCTGGCTTAGTCCACTGCGTTACCTTATCCCACTGTAGCTACAGAAACTTATGTAACCAAACCATTTCTACAAACGTTGATCTCAATTAGCATGAGGTAAGCGTTTTAAGGAATACTGAGTAAAAGTGTGAACAGAAAACTCTCATAAATGTCTCTACCCACCGTCTTTTTTACAGTATAGCTTCTACCAGATATTCATACAGAAACTTATTTTTTATTTAATTTATGTTAATTGAGAAAACGATTTACACAAAGGATATCATCGAACGTTTTCATGTAGGTGCAGAAGGTCACAGCAGGGGAATTAAGCCTTAACATTTCATAATGGTTTCCTGAGAGCCATAAAAACAACCGAATAGGAGACTTGGTAACAAAAGACAAATAAATTGCAAATTTTAAACCAATAACATTGGTTATTATGAAAACTGTTGAATATTGCAAAGTTTGCGGATAAAATTTCAGTGTTGTCTTTTTGTGGTATATTTTATTTATACCTTACCGTTTGCAATTTACACAAAACTGCTACCAAATGTTCAGGATTTCCTAGAAAATTCCCAGAGAATTGAGGATAAACTTTTCATTTATTTTAAAAATATGTGCCATTTTTATCTTAATAAACAGAGCTGAAAAATTTAGAAATTTGAGAAAGTAGTACGATGGAAATAATAACTTAGGATGGGAAAGCCTTCATTTCTTATCCTTAGAATATGTTCAGCCAAAATAACTATATAGTTAACTTATTGCCTTGTATAAGTCACAAAGATACGGATCTTTTTCTAACAATGTTGCCTTTTCATTCCTTTTCTTTTTAAATTCTGACTAGCATCTGAACATCTCTGCTTGCTTAAATGATGTTAGAAACTTTTTTAATGAAACAGTGAAATTGACATTTAGAAAATATTTTAAACCACGGGTAAGCTTTGTTGTTATGGTTTATTTATTTAGAAGGTGAATTTAAATGAATCACCTAGCCCTTACTGCTCACTGTAGCAGGCCTGCGTTTATTTACATTGAACCACCATCATCGATGATATGTACATAGCAATGTGTGAGTGTGTGTGTGTGTGTGTGTGTGTGTGAGAGAGAGAGAGAGAGAGAGAGAGAGAGAGAGAGAGAGAGAGAGAGAGAGAGAGAGAGAGAGAGAGAGAGAGTGAGTGATGGATTGAGAGGAAAAGGAGAAAGTGAAAGTAAAGAGGCATGGAGGTACAAAGTGGACCATATCAATGAGTGACAGAGGGAAATGGACGGAGATATACGTCGCATTAAATAACAATAATAGTGCAGATAGAGCTGTGGGATCTACTCTTAAACAAACTTACACGGGTACCTACATTGTTCATGTAGGTCTTGTGAACAGGAGGTGGGCAGTTCAAATCACGCCAAAAGGTCTTGACGGAATGCTTTTCAGTGTTTTCTGTTCTAGTAATCACCAAATGCGGAGGTACACTGAAAATAGGCTTGGACTGTTTCTTTCTTAATGAATGTATCATTTTAGGTATCATCAAAATCCACTGGGTATAGTGCCGCAAGCAGTAAGAACGGCTATTAAACGCCACAAAAGTTGTAGCCCTACAATATTCTCCAGAGAAGCAATAAACCAGTGTGGCGTCTAATATAAATTTAATTTTCGATGTATGAAGAAACTTTAAGGAAACTTGCGGCCAAACAAGCTTGTAACTTAGTAATGCACAGAGTAAAAATAAGGACAGAAAGGGGGGAGGAAAGTGATGTTAGCAACTCTTGCAAATGCTTGCTGAGGGTCTAAAGAGCTTATCAGGCTTTTTTAACGGGTCCTAAGCAATTAGCTGAAGAGGTAAGTTCCGCATCATGGCAGCGAACATGATAATAAAGCTGTTAACCAGCAAAAACTGCCGGAGTGCGTGCCAAAACTCGCGGAGGGAAACCTTGTGAACGTATGCAGTGCCAACCTGGAGCAAACTGCTGATACAGCTTGCCCTGTTAAGATGCAAGATTGCTTGTCGTTACAGTATTCGTTTTTGGGCTAAATTCCCATCATATTGCTCTTCTTCATATTATCTTTCTGTCTACGGCGTACAATTATACTATTTGATTTTGAATGGTGAATTTTATAGACTTTGACTTTTTCTGTGTAAACATATATATTAACACACACACACACACACACACACACACACACACACACACACACACACACACACACACACACACACACACACACACACACGTGCGCGCGCGCGCGGATATATATATATATATATATATATATATATATATATATATATATATACACTTAGTGTATTATGCCCAACAATTTGATATTCACATATCACCAAAAATATAATGAAAAACGCTTTCTCTACATTTTCCTTGGTTTGTTCCTCTGTCATACATGTTTATGTTTGCAATTGCCTGTCTGTGATAAATAACATCAGTCGCAAAAAACGAAAAGAGGAATAAATAGCAAACATGGTATCGCAATTCAATATTTTGAAATATGCAAAACAAATATTTTAAAGAAATTGATTCCACTTATAGCTACCACTTATATGGGAAACTTTACACCATTCTTTTATTTTATTACAAACGTTTCTAACGATTTTGGTATAAATAATTTACATGACATAAAGAAATGCGTATATTGAATTTAAAGGTAAACGTGTGATGTAATGCTCATTAGAAGCAAATATTAGATTAGATTAGATTTACTGTGCATATTAAAAAAAAATTATAATTTACAACTTCAGGCTACATTTATTTGTTGCTACCTTGGCTTATATGAAACCCTGGTCTTCTACCCTACCAGGTAGCTCTTAACCTCCATTTCTCCTTGTTACTTAATTAGTAACATTCTTCACCCTCATCTTCCTTTCTTATATTCTTTATATTTCTAGTCCATTTTTCTTTTAATTTCTGCAAGAACTCACCAATATTTCTTACCTTCCTTTCCTCCCTTCCTTTCCTCCCTTCCTTTCCTCCTTTCCATTTATATAGCTACTACCCTCTTCTCTACTTTCTCCCATTTTCCCTCCCAAACCTTTTTCTCCACTTTGCAACCTCCTCGCATTCTGTTACATAGTGTTCTATGCTTTCATTTCCCCAATACAATTCACAAATTCTCCTTTCCCTACCTCTTACACTCTTAAAAATATTATTCCTGTTCTCATCCAAGCTATCTCGTCTCTCCCTTACCTATTCCAGTAATCTACATCTGCTTCTCGTCCCCAATTTCTGTTTATTTGCTTGTAAAATTGTAATGATTTCATATTTTCTAGACTTCCACACATTTCCTGTCTTTCTATATCTTCTATTCTGCATTTTACTAATTTACCCACATCGATTGTATTCCTTTCCTCTAATCTCCATATATCTCCCATTTCTATTTATGCTATAATTCCTCCTATCTCTGCCCAACAACTATTTGAGTTCGCTAATCATTTTTCCCTCTCATACATAATTTCATAATTTCCCCTTCTTATTTGGCCAAACACCTATACCAAAGGTTTATTATTTTTTCCATTATTATTCCATTTCTTCTTGTCTTTCCTAATTCTACTAAAGCTATTTCCCTGGGTGCTGATCTTGGTAAGCCTAGTAGCTCTTTACAAAACTTTCTGTAGTTTTGGTCCACCGTTTTGTTTATCTCTGTGTCGCACACCCCCCCCCCTCCGCCCTCCAGATCTCCACTGCATACAACATTTTGGATTCAACTAGTGCTTCATACATTCCTTCTAACCACTTGGTTGCCATTTCTAGCTTATATTTGCATATTCTTATTCTATTCATTGCCGCCCGTCCTTTTGCTTCAATTTATCTCCTCTGTGCTCCCCACTTTCCATTGTTATTAAACCTTACTTCTAAGTATTCAAATTCATTGACCACTTCTAACCTTTTGCCATTTAGTACCAAAACTTTCGACTTATATATATTTATTTTTATTCCCCACTCTTCACAAAATTTCTGGATTTCATTTATTGCCTTGGTGAATGTTATTTAACTGTAAAAGTGAAATATAAGTATGATTTAGTAGGAATGGTTTTAAGGAAAGATAATGTCGAAGGTCATGTGTGTAAACTATATACATCATATTTAATTTCTCTTTTAGAATTTTTACCTGAGTTGGATTCTCTATTCAACCCAGATTTTGTATATTCTTGGTTATTTTCTTAGCAACACGAGCTTGCTGGGGACTAGACCACACTCAATTGTTTAAAAAACTGAAGCTACTCGCAGTGAAGCATTATGAATAAGCTACAATACTTGGTATCACACTTCATTTATTTTGTGTGAATCCTCTGCATTCCCAACGCTAAAATGTTTAGAAAGCCACTTAATTGTGTTCGCTTGATATGGCGTTCTTTTTATATCAAGGGAAACAAAATAACGGAAATCTGGCAGTGCAAAAATTGCAAGAAATTTTGGCTTACCTTACAGGAAGTGTATGGATTTTGAGATGTTCATCTCACTAAATTGACTTTCTCAGTTATATAGAATTGTAAATGGTTTATCAGAATAAAATGGAGTACGTGTTCAGAGCGTAAAACTATATCATATTGCTTATAACATGTAAAACACTGAATTAAACGTAGCATGAGTACTAAAATAGAAAAAATATTGTCACTGTGTGGCATTGCTGTGCTGCTGCCACAAGCCGGAGCTGGGTGCGTGGACAGGAGAGAGAGACTTCAGCTTTCTGTCCATTGTTGTTGCCGTGAAAATTATCAAAAAGTCTGAGGCTTTCTAGAAAAAATGGGTTTGGAAAGCATAAAAATCGGCGTGGTGTTAGAAGCAGCAGTTGTTTGTTCTTAATTGCGACAGTCGACGATTGAAGTGTACCGCAGTAATTTCATTTGTTTTCGTGCAGCAAAACACCCAGTTAACCTTGAAGACAGCGGATTGTCAATTTCACGTACTTATACTACACCAAAAGTTGTCCTAAATTTCCGCAAACCAGATTTCCGAGTTTATGTAACCCACACTCACAATATTGACGCATCACTGGTGGACAGTAGTGTGTAAATAGTAGCAGGATATTGAAGTTTGGGATGGGATAGAACAGCTGTGATATACAGTTTACAAAATGCTACTATTATATCATATGTCAGCTCTTTAAATAAACATAAACGTATCCCAGTGGAACACCCCATGGAATCTTAAAGCTATGAAATATTATTATTTAAGGAAAATATTTTTCCTACCCAAATTCGCTCCGCAGGATGCTGCTCATCATATCGATAATACAACACAAAGTGATCAGGATTACTATGGAGGGGACTCGGCACCCATACCTGTGGTTTATTTATTTATTTATCTATTTTTTTTTGGTCTCTTCATGTGGAATAGGAGCTCCTTAAACGATATTTCAGTGTCCGCACAAATAAAAATCTAGCGACTAAATCAGATAAGCGGAAGGCCCTGAATTTGGTCCACCTCTTCCTATCCGTCTACTAAGAAACCGGCAAAAACAATGACATTTCTAGGCCATCACGTCTCGAGCAGCTCTTAAATGATTTAGGTATCACTTTCTACCTCTAAATTACCTTTCACCTACAAAAAATTCGTTAATGGGATAAATATCTGCTTTAAGCTTTTCTTGTTTAACTTAAAATAGAGAAAGAAGCGCTTGTAGTTTGTGGAAGAGTACAAAAATTCAAGTTAGTATAGCCTATCCGATCCTTCTTGGTAATTTATCCGCTATTCCCAGATTCATCTTTGAGATAATAATTCTGCAGTTGTGAATTAAAAAACTTGAAGTATCGAAGTAGCGAGGAAAGTAAAAGCAGTAATTAGTAATTTCTCTACCATATACAGGATGTAACAAACCTATATATCAAAACTTTGGGAAAACATTCCCTGCACATAAGGTGATAAAATGTAAACGAACATAGGTCCAAATATTGTTTATTTCCATGGTATAGCTGATTTTCTACAACTTCACTTACATGGTTAGATGTGCAATACGTAGCTGCGCCGTAGCCATAGCCCCACAAGCAAACAGTGGTGGCAACCTTCGCTTTTACATCGGGTTAAATTGGTTGGAGGTGATGAATTTCACCGCTGTCATTGTGCTATAGTACGCTTGTTAAACACTAGTAGTCAGTTCATACACGACGGAGCTGCTACTCATTACAGACTGTATGGCCGTAGATTTCTAAATAGAGATAAGCTGTGGTTAACTAATTTCAATGGATGAAAACAGTAACAATAACTCCTTTGAACCAAATCTCACATGTTGAAAAACAACTTCGACACTTCAGAGCTTACACGAACTATCAGTTGACAACATAATGAGATTTCAACTTGTTATTATGCATTTTTGGTTAATTATAAGTACATGACATGCTTTAATGTACTTAAGATTACTCACTCAGATTTTTTATGTACAATCCTGCGGAAAATGTTTTCCTCCAGGATATCTTCAGCAGCATATGCTGCAACTACTCTCTCTACTTATTATTATGCATCTGAACAGTAAACAGCGGAAGTTTAAATGACAGCTTGCCCACGCGTTCACAGCACTCTTGGTTCACGTGAGTCACCTCACGCGCCACCAGTAACGTTTATTTATAAAACCGCTTTTGACTTCAATCCCATTCTGGAGCCATCGTAATTCAATGCACAATATTTTAAAGTTTAAACCGATATTCTTTCCGTTTTTATAAAGTAAGCATTTGCTAATTAAAAACATTTTGAAAAACAAAAACTACCTCCCTAAATGGGGCCTATTTTTTGTAGTCACTTTAAACTGCAATATTTGAACTTCATAATGCCACAAACACTAACATTTCATTATTCATATAATCTTTGTTACAACTATTTTCATGTAATACAGGAGGCGAATATACAGACAATATAATATTCAATAAACCTCTAAATAATCGTGCCACACCAAACATAAAATAGACTGGTTATTTAATATTTTCTAGGTGTGAGGTAGAAAGGTTTGGAGAAAGTACAAAAAGGTCACGTCTAAGAGGTGTTCGTTTTGACACGGAGTGACTCAATATCAGATGTCCTAGTAAGTGGATTGGAAGAGGCGGACCAATTCCGTGACCTCTAAGCTAGCTTGATTTAGTCACTCTCGTATTTGAGCGGACATTTGAAATATCCAGTTCCATATGTAGAGACTCCGTGCTCGTATTGTGGAAGGCTGCCAGACAATATGAAATTCTGTAGGACTAACCTAACGATTAAAAGAGTCCATGTGAAGGGGGTTTGACGGATGCATTGGTGTTAATTGAGGCCATTTTGAACATGTAAGGCGATTTTCTGTTTTTCAACGGTTGTCATGGAGTGCTGTTGTATGGCGTTCAGTTAAAAAAAGTGCTATAAAAAGGAAATAAACTATTTCTGGACCTATGTTCATATAACATATTTTTATCCTCTATCCTTAAGAAATATTTTGTGAAATTTTTTATATAAATTTGTGTTAAACCTGTATAGAAGACAGGGAAATTACTGCACTCAAACTAATGATCCGATACCAAAATTTCACTGGATGTTCAAGCTTCGAGCTCCAATCAATACAAAATAGCATGTTTATTAATTCTGCATGTATCCGAACCTGTGAACAACATAGGAAAAAAGCGGTTTAACACCAAATTTTTTCTTTCGGAAGATTTTTAAGAAAATCGCTCCACCCCAACTACAATTTACATGGAAGAACTTGATAAGCTTTTGATATTCTCAAAATCAATTCTAATAATTCTGACTTACCTCCATATGTCAAAGACAAAAGAAATGTGCGCCTCACAGCACTTTTCGTTACGTCTCCTTTTTAGAACTTTAAGATAGAGTCGCAAATATAAAACAGCAAGCACGAATTATGTAACCTACCTCCTATAAACCTAGAGCAGTGTGATGGAATGCTCTATCTTTCTCAAACATTACTGCCTGGTACAACCTCTAAGGTTTATTTAAACCAAACAAAGATTGCATATATTCACTGAACCAATATGCTAGACTGGTGTAAGCATTTGCTTTGACTGGGGTGTACAGATTGTATATTAAAAATATTACAGCCTTTGCATGTGCAGACAATTTAAGCAAAACTTTAGTACGAAAACAATTACGTAAATTACATTAAACATACACGTCCAGAATATAATAAGTTAGCATATAGAATGCAAAATTAAACTGACAGTTAACAGTTGAACAAACAGATCCGTAAAATGGAAGCAACATTGCATTGCGGTAACAGCGTAAACATACAGTTCCCTTTCGGCTCTTTGGGAATGTTAAAGCCTTTAAATACATTGAGCTAGCCAGGAAAAGGGTTAGTAAATCAGACCAAAACGAGTCAACGGCGAATATCAGCTTTCTCAAGACAGCACAAATCTCAGCTCGTATACTCGCTGTGAACGCGGTCCTGCCGCCAGCCAGAAAATTACGAGCAGTGACGTAGTTCATCGGCTTCTTAGGCCTGGGATAGTAGAGTTGAGCCGGTAAGGAAACTATCAACTCTAATGTAGGTTTTAAATTGTATGTAAATGGCATCGCAAAACCGATTCACTCTGAATTGCTTTTGCAGAATTCGTAAACCGTAAAAAGGAAGAGATTTCTATGTGTGTACTGCATACAGGTGGTGTATATATTTCTGTATCATGACTTTGTGGGTTCGTAGAACTAAGTCTTTTTTGCAGAAATTTAAAATGCACTTTGTCTCAGTAAAAAGACACTTTCTTCAGCCCTTACAGCAGAAAAATGACTAACATATACAAATGCAGTCTTTAAGGTCGTCTTGTTCCTCTGCTACACGTAAAAAATGCACTACGGTACACCTCAAATGTCCACAAGCTGTACACACACACACACACACACACACACACACACACACACACACACACACACACACACACACACACACACAACTCACTAGCAAACTGACTGACAACTGACACTTTGCTGGCTTTTATACCTCCAGCCATTGTTAAAGAATTCAGCAGATTGTTCGATAACAATCACGATGCAACGAGAAAGACGAAACTATCTCTGTCTCCTTTCCTCTCAATTTCTCTCTCTCTCTCTCTCTCTCTCTCTCTCTCTCTCTCTCTCTCTCTCTCTCTCTCTCTCTCTCTCTCTCTCTCTCTCTCTCTCTCTCTCTCTCTGGGCAAGCGTTCAGCGCTCGCCCACGCGGTGGCTGCGGCTTGCGCTAGCCGTACAACAATGCCTCGGTGACATTGTGTTTATACATTTCAGGTATGTGTTGCTGGAATGTAGGTACTTGAACATGTGTGTGTGTGTGTGTGTGTGTGTGTGTGTGTGTGTGTGTGTGTGTGTGTGTGTGTGTGTGTGTGTGTGTGTGTGTGTGTGTATCTATTTGATTCTTGAGCAGTATACCTTAAAACTGCAAAGCTGGTTAAAAACAATAAACCAAACTAAGTTACCCTTTACAGGAGATATTTAGAAACCGTTTATTTTCTGAAAATACATATTCCATTTTACTAAAATACTATATGCTTAAGTAATTTTGATGACAGAAAATTTATTATTTTTGTTTTGTTTTCTAGATTCAACTTTTGAACTACTGTTTACTCTGAATGACGTTTGTGTATCTTAACAGTTTCTGCCAGAAAGGTTGGGATGCTAAGGAAAAGATTTATTTTTACTTTGCAGTTTGTATATTTAGAATAAACTAATTCTGTTCAGTTGGATTTATTTTTCTGCGTCTGGTCAGGTCGCACCGTGGCTGAGTGGTTAGAGTGCTCGGCTCTCACCAAGGCGGCCGGTGTTCGATTCCAGGTGACCGCAGAGTGAGATTTGTGGTGGACAACATGAAGCTGGGGTGGGTTTTCCCCGGAATCTCCTGTTTCCCCCGCCATCTCATTCCACCGCTGCTGCAGCTTCATCTCATGTATCATCAGGGTCACCGCTTGCAGTGCCGTATGCAGTAAAAGCGGGCGTTAAACCCTAATTTTTGCATAAAGTCGTTATTTGTTTTTCACCACTGCTACTGCTCCATTGTTTCATTACCTCCACCACTGTTGTGTATACAGATATTTCCCGGAATACCAACATTGGAAAATAAATCAAATCTGAAGAAATTATAATATTGTGACTTTGTAGATTCGTAGAATTAAAAATTCAATTTTCAGAAATGCTAAGTGGTCTTTATTTGCATAGAAACACACTGCGTGGCAGCAGAATTACATCACATATCACAATCTACAACACCAAGGTCGATGACAATAACAAACAGCTTACTCAACTTCCACTGTTAACAACACTCTTGTTACATGTCACAATAACACTTGCAGCTGTTTTCTGCCTGCCTCACTGTTTTACAACTCATTCTTGGCGAGTCGTCGCCTTCTTAAATACCTCATTGATAAATTCGATATTCTTCAAGAAGAATAAAGAAACCAAATATTCTATCACATTCCAGAAGCGTAACTTAATTTATGCCGGCAAGTCCTTTATCGCAGCTATCTTTGTTTGCCGGCCCCTTTGTGTACACTAGCCGCGCTATCGTTAACTGCTTATGCAAGCTCTTTATTACCGTGAAACATTATCCGCCGTTTGTTGTCTATTTGCGCCGAAATTTTTATGTCCGTTGCCGTAACACTATACACCGTAAGTTCCATAGAACAAATCACTATTCCACTGTGAACTCAACCTTTTCAAGTTTTTGTTGATTAAACCTCTTTTCAGGGAAATAAACTCTATTAGCAAATTGTGAGAGATAAAGTATTTCTACACAAAAATTCAGAATTGATTAAAGCCTACAATTTATAACTACTAACATGTTTGTGTAATTAACAATTTCCGAATTATGCCTTATTATCAACTTTATATATTAAAATATGTTACGTACCTCTGTTTTAATCACTCTTCTTGTTCTTTCTTTATTACTGTTTCGAGTTTATTCAAAGATAACAGAATTTCAAATGTCTTAGAATGCGACCGACTTTGAAAATATCTGTCCATAGCAACTTACAGTTCTTAAGCTACAACGAAATGGGTAAATGAGTGTGAACAAAAAGTAGATAGACGAACGAGTTTGTGTAAGAATAATTGTAGCAGAGTGAGTAGAGAAGGTTAAGTGAATGTAGATAGAATATATTTCTATGTTTGAGAATTCCAAGAAGTAATGACAGTTGCTGAAATCCTACCGAAAACAATCAAGACCTCTGATGTTTTTCCCCCTTAAAAAGGAATATACGAGGCATGTTTTGGCAACCGAGAAAACAGAAGACGTAGCAAAATAAAAGACAATCGGAATAATTTATAACTCTACGCTTTATATGAGTTACCTACTCAAAACGTATAGTAAGCTTTTTTGTATGCTTTGCCATAAGTATTTCAGATGTGTTTGTTATGGAATTATTTCCAACATATGAAAAACAAATACAAAGAGAGGAACGTGTGCTATGCATGACATATGTAAGTTGCCAATATTTAATGGTCAATTATGAGACTATACCTCTCATTGGTTACAGGGCATACATTTGCCAGTTCTCAAGCATTAAACTTCTAGGACAAGTAGTAAGGAATCCACGTATTTACCAGTATCGCCGCTATTTTGTTATATCTTAATATTTTGTATTTTATGGGAAAATTGCGTTACTTTTATATCTCTATAGAACTGCGGAGCTAAAAACGTCTTCTGTGTTAATCATTTAAAAACTGTGGAATACTCTGATACTCGTAGCTGATTCACTGCCAGAAGAGGATTTTGGAATATACATCATTTCCAGAACTTGGAACACTGTCAGGAAGAAGAAAAGGAAGTAAGAAATATAACCTCCGCCAATATTTCATTACCAGTTCCGTTTGCATAAGGAGATGCATCATCTTTTTTTATGAATAGCTGGATCTTTGCAAGGTTACGATTATAATCAGAAAAGAGCATTATTCGCCATGAAGTCTTCTGCACTATGGTAAAATAATTTCAAGAATGAAAACAATTTAATTAAGTTTATTCAGGTTTAAAGTTCCTCCCTGAAATTTCGGATAACCTAGTAAAAAATAAATGGATTGTTAATTTACAAAAAATCGTAGAAATGTTTATCTACATCTTAAATTAGGTGCTTATGTTTATGAACAATTTACTCTAAATATATGACACACAGGACCTTTTTAACTTAGTGACTTCCTAGCAAGTTTTTAAATATACATTTTTCAGCAAACTCAATCCTTTGGGAAATATTAATTAAATGTCAAAAAGTTTACAATATAGAATCAGAAATGAACTTAAGTGTAATATGAGCTGAAACTTTCCTGGTGGCGGATATGTACTAGACGTTCTCGGGCTTCGAGCCAGGTAAGAAGATGTTGTGACATCAACGCTTCGGGAGTGTGCATCTCTCCCATCTTCAGGATGCTGAATGGCTTCAGGGCTGTGGGCAACCCATATATGTATACCGGTCCATACCCATATATATCCATATATATACCGGTCGCCCCCAGCCCTAAAGTCATTCAGCATCCTGAAGGTGGGACAGATGCACACTCCCGAAGCGTTGATGTCACAACATCTTCTTACCTGGCTCGAAGCCCGAGAACGCCTGGAACAGGAACTTAACTGCAGTTTACTCCAAAAGACAAAAGAGCACCTCTTTCACCTTTTACAAAACTGTGATTTGACACTGTTAAAGGTATGCTCATTGACGGGAAAATAATGTTTTAACTGTGATTTTGAGAGCTCACCTTGACCTCAAACATGTGCGTCGTTAAGATATCTAGATTTCATCACAATAAAGTATTTTGGTATCCTAAAGGGCCTATAATCATACCAAAATGACAATAAACATGTCTAACGTACAATAGCACACCACGTTAGAATAGATGAACTTTCCGAATCTGATAGAAAGTCTTTCACAGGATATTTTAAGCTATTTAAACGTGTGTGGCCAAAATCACAATTAATAATTTGTGTATTAAAAGTACTAAGAACTTAAAATAATTATTAATATACTAAGTATACAATAATTAATATAGTTCTGGTTAATCCTATACCTAAATTTTAAGATAACTGCCATAATTATTAATTGAATATGAGCTACAGAACAAGATGATGGAAAACAGTTCTTTAAAATATGTTAGCTTTTTCAACAAAGCAGGAATTTTCGTACTTAATGTTTCCAACTATAGAGAATGTTGGAGATAAGCATATAGTATTTAAAGAGATTTTGCATGTGCCCAGATTAATTTATTATATTATTTATTATATTACTAATCTGGAATACTATATTACTAATTTGGAATAGGCTGTTACAGCGTCTTCTCCATTATATCTCTTTATCTGCACAAAATGAGAAATTGCCAGAAAATAAATCTACCTCAGACTCGCTTTTAGTTCAAAACAAGCTGTTCCTATTTACTGCTTAAAAGGAAGATAAAAATTCGTCTTAAATTCTAAAGTTTCTTGGAGACATTGCGAGGCTTTTAGAAAACTTTTTAAGTTAAGAGCAGCTGTACGAGACGGCAGAGAAAGAAAGAGAATATGGGCTACACTGCGAAATAATTTTATTGTTACGTGTAGGAATTCTGTGTTAGCGATTTGCAGGAAATGAACACACAAGATGCTAGTCGTATGCAGTGGTTTGTAGTTATAGCGCTGTTGTGGAGACAAATCGATTCCAAAAAGTTAGAAAATTGTCTTTTCTTGCTTTGGTTGCGAATCCGAACTTTCCCTAGTAGATTTCAAACGACGGTACCTCTGATGTTGGATTGGAGAGATTTGAATTTGATGTGCTTTAATCTATTGAAGATGTTTGTGGATTTTCAACCGTTCAAGGTAGCTGGCGTGTCGGCATGCAGAGGCGAATCGGATTTATATCTAGGTAGCTGATTCAGGTTCTTGGAAATGCTATTACATGCACTTGCTGCATAAATAGCGGCCCGTTACTCAGATCGCATTAGTGTTCTACCCTCCGTAAAGTTTGTGCCTTTTGGTACTCGACCTGTGATCGGATCGATGGGTAATAACAAAATCGATAACAAGAAAACAATAACATGGCATGGAAACACAAAGTTCAAGCTGTATTAAAAGAACAAATAATAAAATGATTCTAAATTTGCTCTTTATTTTTATGCTCATCATATCCTGAGTTTGGCGTGAACAATATTGCGTATTTTAACATAAATCACCTAGAAGTATGCCAAAATCAGGCCCTGCGACTAATAACCGGTGCAGCAAAATCAACTCCAATCACGGCAATACAAGCCTTAATTCGGAACTATCAAATTCATCTAACTTTACCGGAGCAGGCACTAATACAATATGAAAAAATGTTGCGGTTAAAAACAACAAAATGGGAGAAAAGATTACTACAACCAATCAAGATGAAAGCACAAACAAGTTTCCTACATAACGTTTTGGTATTATAAACAGATCTGAATCTTCCTAATTCTAGAGAAAACATTTTAATCAAAGAAAACCAACTGACTTTTGAACCAATTAATATTCAATTAGATTTGGAACAAATAGTTACATAATCTGAAACTTACAAACCTCTACTAAAAGCAATAGCATTAGAAACTCTGAAGAATAGATGCCCACCTGAAGAATGGTTACATATCTACACAGATGCATCTAACTTGGGCAACTCAGGAGCAGGAATTAAGTGTTAACTGTTCTCATTCTATCAACCAGCAGGGTACCACACAACAAATTTTCATCCAGAAGTAATGGTTATTCATATTTCACTCAGCACCTTCTATACAGAATAGATAAATTCGAAAAATGCTGTCATACTTTCTGATTCTAAAGCAGCATTATGTGCAATAACTTCATATAAAATGAGGTCAATCCAAATTAAAGAATGTCACAAAATGATCAAGGAACTTCAAAAACAACAGAAAAGAATTATATTACAGAGGATACCTGCACATTGTGGAATTGCTGATTTTCTTGCCATAAAAGGTGCAAATTTAATTCAGAAAAAAAGCAAAAACATACCCTTTTCATCCATAAAGCAAATATAAAACAAACAAAACCAATCAATATCCAACAAAGCCAAAGATAAAAAATGGAACATTTTAATTAAAAATCCAGAAATTATTCCAGAAATCCCACGTAAAGCTGCAGTAGAAGATTTTATATTACTTACGGAACATAATTATTTGGTCAACACTTACACAGAATAGGAATTTATACAAGTCCAAATTGTCCTCTGTGCAATAAAGAGGAAATGACTGAAGAACATCTTTTAACCTGTGAAGCCCTACCTGCCGGACCCATTACACAGAAATGTTGGGGAGCAAGAGAGCTAATGGCTTCATTGCCAAAGCCTAGCATTTCAAAACAACAACATATTGCGTAGTAACTATATCCTTTCTTGTCTTTATAATTTACGTTCTCCAAAGTTCAGTCATATCGGAAAATGAATAAAATGGCTGAGTTTAGCCCAAGGTAAACAGAGCTTAAGAGTTACGCGACATTGCCTCATCTTCACGTGCATGAGGTCCGGATTCGAATTTCAGCTCGAGGAAGTTATCTGGAAAGGTCTTTTTTTTCCTTCAGGATTTTCCCTGATACTGAAGGAAAAATGTCAGCTCTATGAATCCGGCACTCATTTCATTTATTGCTTGATATGGCTTACGTTTGACCACGTAATTGAAAAAACAAAAGAAAGGAAATAACTATTATGCCTAATACTTTCTGCGCCATAGTTAAGAATCATTGCTTTAACCGTATTATCGTGGTGCTCAAAACGTTACCCCGGCATTATCTTTATTAATACAAACATTTCAGACAACGCACTGATTCTTCTCGGAAAGGTTAGATGGGTACTGGCGCGCTTCTCGGATGTGTGCTAAGCACCAATGAATGTATCGCTTCAGCTAATGGAATACGCAGGAATCACAAATGGCAGATAGATGTTAATGTCCACATGGAGTAATTAGTGCATTATCTGAAAGCTTTCTATTAACAAATTTAAAGTCAGGTTAACTTTTTTGAGTAGCAGGATAATACTTGGATGGTGAGGACATGGATTACTAGCTTTAATGTCAGCCCTCAACACTTCCATAGTTTTTCTTTTTTTGTATTAAGGACCCTAACAAGTCCAGTAGTTCAGATTATATTCAATAAGTAGAAGAGATAAGGCTGGCAGCAATAAATTCAAATTTGACATTATAATACCAACACTATGATATTTATGCCGCAACTTTTACCCCAAATTTTTCCCAATAAAGTAGCTCATTTATATCAACATCAATAAATCAGTCACTTTGTTTTATTTCTCAGTATTTCTATTCTACTGTATGTACGTGTGTCCTCTTAGTTAACTTAAGTTTCTGCTCTTCAGTAAACATGCACTTTTCATTGAAAATAAGTCCTATGACACTATAATTAATGACTAAATCCGTCTATTTTACTATACACTATTCATACTACAAATCTCAAGAAAAACGTGTAGGTATTAATGTGAATTCATGTAAAAGTACCATGAAAGTCAAGGCAAAGTGTCAATAGTTCTATAAGCAGTAATTAATATCTACTTAAGCGATAAAAGTTCCAGCGAATGCTAACGAGCGCAATAATTGGATGCTATACGCAAAGTTTCAGGCAAATTCTTTTGGGATTTCTCTTAAGAAAGGGCTTACTATTTTTCCATATATAGCATATTGTATGCACTTTCAGGCGCATAATTACAACATTACAATTGGTATAGAATATAAAATCCCAAGTATATCAGCTTTTGTGAGAGCGCACTATAGCATCGCCCCCTAGGACACGTTCACTGTACTCAAGAGTAACTTAGCCTCTTATGGTTTGGATTTAATACGAGGGTGGGTCAAGACTGTGGAAGATGAAACGCCAATTCGCATTCACGAAAGGCTAAAGAATGTGTTGGTCATGCAACGGTGGATGTCAGCGCTGTTAGACGATGGGTTCGGCGCAGTAACCAAGCTGAAGGGCAAACACCATTGGCAGATGAAAAGTGAAGCGGCAGGCCGATGATTGCAATGAGTCCATGCAACATTCAGCGAGTCGATGACATCATTCATGGTGATCGCCGGGTAACAACAGGTGAATTGTGTCGCATTACCTCCCTCAGTAAAGGCAGTGTGATTACGATTATTCAGCAACTGGGTTACTCAAAAGTTTGTTCACGTTGGGTACCAAGAACGTTAACTGTCTAAAACAAAGAAGCAAGGAAAACAGTAGCCTCCGAACACTTGCAGCGCTTCAGTTGGGAGGGAGAGGAGTTTCTGGAAAACATTGTCACTGGAGACTAAACGTGGGTTCATTTTTTTGAACCTGAATCAAAGAAGCAGTGGCATTACACAACGTCACCAAAGAAGGAAAAAAAATCAAAACTCAGCGGTCGGCAGGGAACGTTATGGCGACAGCACTTTGGGATGCAGAGGGTTAGCTTATGATTGATTTCTGGAGCAGGGACGCACAATAAATTCTGCCCAATACGGCAGAACTCTCAAAAAGCTGAAAGCACATCTTCACCGAGTTCGCCCAACAAAAACTATGGCGGATGTTCTTCTTTTGCATGACAATGCAAGAACACACACCAGCCGTTACACCACTGCAGAAATTGAAAAATTGGGATGGCAGGTCTTACCTCACACCCCATACAACTCTGATCTGGCACCATCAGACTTTCACCTGTTCAGGCCACTAAAGTAAGATCATCGTTGGATTCATTTTGAAGATGAGGAGGCTGGGAAAACGTCTTTGCGTCAATGGCTTAGGAAGCAAGACCGTGTGTTTTATCACATTGGAATACATGTCTTAGTTAAAAGTTGGACCAAAGCTGTGGAAAAGGACGGAGAATATATTGTATAGTGACAAATTAATCGTCAATGTTGTAGTTTTCACGCTATGTAAATGGGATTCAATTTTCTTGGCAATTAAAAGGGAAAAAATAGGAGGCATTACTTTCTGAACCAGCCTCGTAATTGTACCTATAACGCATTTCTCTATAACGCAAAGTTTAAGGCAATAATCCGTAAACGTCATGAATCTCATGTTCCACTTTTAGGTTTAAGTTTTAGTCATAGCATCAGTATACAATTATTACAAAACTAGAGCAGGAAAGGAACTGTTTTGTTTGTTACCAAATCGTCAATTGACAGGATTATTATATCATAGCTTCACAAGAGTTCGCTTTTTACTTTTCAGATTTTTTTTACGAGCCAAAATGTCTACAGACACATTTCTGTGACTTTCATGTTCACCTGAGAATCATCAGTCTTTGGACTTTGAGATCAGGAAGTCAAGAGCACGAAATGTGAAAAATTTATTTTCACCCATTGTGCATTTTTATACGTCTATTCGTAAGTACTTCAGGCAGACAATACTTTTCCATTAGTATTCATGCTTATCACTATATTTAAAAAAGTATGCATTGCACCTGAGTTAGTTTCTCTGAATAACAGTTATCTGTGTCTCGTAATTTCAAAATTCTTTCTAATTATGCAAATATACACTTTATCCCAATTATATCGCAATATTCTGTCATTCCACTGCTGGCAGTACCAAGTCAGTGCTGCCATGAAAAACTTCATGTTTCACGCGTATTCTGGCAACATTTTTAAAACGTAAAATCCCTATTCACTGCCATGTTAACATGAAGTTGTACCACAGTGCAGACAATTTGATAAAAAGTAAACACTTGTCTGGGCTGTAGCGTGCTGATAACAGCAAAGAATTTTTGCACGCACTTTTTGTTTAGATTGGAGCACCATTGCTATGTTTCTGTACACACTCGCCAATTAGTGGGTTGTAGGCATTAAAACGTATGCAGAGATAATAGCAGCTAGGTGGTAGTGAAATTACCGCAGAGACCAGCACTCGCCCTGGGCGTTTACGTTGTGCCCGCGAGGTATGTACCTATAACCGACTATGTACGATGCAAATACACAAAGCAGACTAGAGTGACCGAGACAAGCAGAGCAACATTTTCTCTTACTCAAATGAGATTCATATTTGTGGCGTGACTCCCCACTTCTGGTACAAAATACTTTGTTAATGGCAGAATTTTGAGCAAACTGTTTCGAATTTGGTTTCCTAGAGGTTACAGAAAATTTTTAATTAAGACTATTATAAGGCACACATCACACATATACACAGTTAGTCATTTGACTAAATGACAACAAGAATTTCTATTAAACTCACTTCATTTCTCAATGGAATCGTTAGCCCAAACTAACCTACAATCATATTTTCTATTTGCAAATACACATGAAACACACTCTTTTGTAGTACAGTCCTTTTTACGTCTTTATTGAAGCTACAACTCTGGCTGCTTGTAGCTTATCGACGCTCATTAAACCCACTGTTTGCATACTGATACTGCTTGCCGATTTTTAGACAACATACCGTTCACTTTAACACTGCTCTGGCTGGCCGATTCACTCACAACTACAGAACCGAAATGAAGCTGGCTTTGGTCCGCGAGTCGCGGAAGAAATGTTTTAGGAAATGGAAGCTTCTTGAATTGAAATAATGAAACACTGAAGAAGTCTATTCTTCTAGATTTCTTGTAATCGAATGATCTGGAAACATTGGCGCGGTACAACGATGAGATTAACCAGTGACGTCAACAATTTCTATTTTTTTTTTTTTTTGCTCCTCTCAGCAGGAAATTACAAAGGTGGTGAACTGTGTAATAGTGGTAATACATATTTAATTCCGTTACGATAGTATTATTGGTGTAAATTAGCTTTAGAGCTTCACACCTATGCAGAACCAACTTGATATGTTAAGTTTTAGTTTCAGTTCCTAAAATAATTTAGGAAATTTAATAAGCAAATGTGCTACAAAGATACTGCTTACATAAAAAAATACCCACGAATTTGTTATATATTTATCACCATTTGAATTTGTACAGAGGTCGTTTCAGAGGAACGTGGAAATTTGTTATATGCATTATTGGTTGCTTACACTGTTTACTTTACAGGTTTAGTTACTATTAACTAAAGTGAAAATTTATAATTATAAAAGTAAAGTAATTGCTGCTATAGTTTCACTTATCAACACGCGAGGATAAAATACTGTGATAATATACACTATTATTGATATTAAAAGAGTTCGAATGAGCCCAGGGTTCAAAGTGTAAGAGTTATAAGATATTTTCATTTGATGACAAGATATTATATATGTATTAAAGTAATTTCCGTCCTGAGCCGTGGCGTAGCGGGCTAAGGCAGCATGCCTTGGTTCCTGGACAGGGAAAGCGGCCCGGGTTCGATCCCACCTATGGGGTGCAGATTTCAAGTCCCGGGCATACGACCTGTGCCCACTCAGCATCGTGAGGAAAGTGAGGAGCTTACGCTAGGTAAGCGGCCCTGGTTACGAAAAGCACGGCTGGGGGATGCGGAGATGCTGACCACATCTCCTCCCCGTATCGGTTGAATGATCGCCCACCTATGCCGTGCGTAAGTGGACGTGAGGTCGGCAGTCGGGTTGCTAGGCCTTGGCCCTCTTAGGGCTGTCGCGTCAGTGATTTATTTCTTTTTAAAGTATTTCCCATCTCTCCATTTAACACGTTGCATTATGATAGGTATAGATCTTCGCTCTGGTCGGCCCTAACGCTTCAAGTTATTTAAAAATATATTTTATTACTTTCTTAACATACAACATTTTCTTCTTTTTTCGCCGCCATTAGGCCAGTTATATCTGGAAACATTTTTGCATTCAAAGATTAAATGAATGTCCGTTATTTCACTAAAATCCCACAGGCTTAAATTTTTAGTGTTAAAGCTTCCAAGACGAATCATATGCTCAACCACGGTTCTTCCGTAATTTGTACTTATTTTTATAAGTTCAATTATTGGCTTTTCTTTGGTTTCGTTCATCATATGTTTGTTTCCCCAATACTTAGTATGTGAGTATTTCATTTGCTTTAACAATGCAACTTTAAACATTCATTTCGTTCAAACCTCATAAGGCGTTATTAAACTCTCAGGACAAATTCAATAACTGATACAAACTAGCACGTCCTAGCTAGAAAACTAAACCCTTCTGAATTTTGAAAAGTCAAGTAATCTAATATGCATCTGACATCAATAATAGTAGGAATAATAAATACTTTGGTCGGAAATGAAGCTATGTAATGGAATTTTTCTTTTCAAGTTTTACCTTCGTCTTTATGAGATATAAATGCAGAGGAGAGTGCATATATTACAAGTGATGTAGCATTAGGGAAAAAACTGACTGCAACGTAATACTTATTACCTTTATCCAGCCTAGTGACTGGGCTAGCACCTACCCATTTAACGAGTGTTTTGACTGGGCGTAGGCAGTATATGATTGGGTGGAAATATTATCTCCGTTTGCTAAGATTTTGAAATCGCTTTTAAAACTAAGTCAGTTTAAAGTAAAATGCCAAAGTGCAATGGCATAATGTATTCATCCTTTAATGCACATGTTGAAGGTATCAAAGTTAAGTACCAGGCTAAATGTGTTACATAAAACTAAGTGAAACAAAACAAAGGTATAACTATTTTTTAAACTTTTGTCTTTAACTATGAAACAGCATTTATTGTTAACTGACAAGCTATGCTTATAAGTTTCCTAAGCTTAATTGATTAGTCATTAATATTTCTCATTTACAATAAATTAAATAGTACAAAATAAATTCAACATATACTAAATAAGCGAAATGTAATTTTAACTAAGGAATCTGAAAATCAAATATGTTATGTAAGACAGGTAGGCGAGTAAACGAGAAACATAGAAATTCGCCACATATGTATATCATTACGGGTGTGACTGTTGGAAAATTAAGCACTGAATTTTCGTGCACCACTGCGAAAATAACATTAAGTATAGATATTAAAGTAAGGCGACATTTTCTAAGCAGCTGACTGTGTTTCCAAGTACGCCTTGGGGAGAAGAATGGGGAATGCTAAGTTTAGGTTACACTAACATAATAATTACAAGTAGGGAGGTAACTAAACACTATTATGAATATGCGGAGAAGAAGCAATAGATGAGGAGAAATAGTCTAACCGCTTCGTATCATCTAATAGCGTTTAATGTAGTTTTGGTATCCTTGCTTTAGCCACCATGAAAAGGTTATAAAAAGTCCTCCTTACAAAATACAAACACTATTAACGTCAGCATAAATCTGGAATGGTCCACATCTCTAGCATGAAACAATGTCATTTATACTATATTGTAACGGGAGCGCTGGAACACCCAGTGAAAGCAGCTGGCAGCGGGAGGTAGGGGAGGTTCGGTTAGCCACACCTCCTCCTCGTTTGTCTTGTGGTGGTGACAGGCTGTGGTCAGGGAAAAAACATGACTGTGTCGCCTGTTTTCTCTACACCTGTTTCTCGATCTTTCTGTTACTAGAACAATCCTGTAAACACCAGAAGGCGGGATATTCCGATATAAAGAGGGTTACAGACAGACGGAGTTAGTTAGTTGGTTTTGGTTTAGTCAGTCAGTGAGTTGGTTTTGTCAGTGAGTGAGGAGACTGTCGCAGTTCTTGGTGTAAGAGTTAGTCAGTGACGTGTTAATGAACGAAAGGATTGTGCAACGGAAGACTGTACGTAACTGTGAATGTGTACCGGAGCTTACGTAACCGCGAGTACAAGGAAATTGTAACGGACGGACTGGTGAATTGTAACTGTGTGCATTACAAGTAATTCTGTGTAATTGCCAAGAGTTTAACTGTAAGTCGGTGGAAATAAAGAACATTTTGAGTGGTGTAATTGGACTTTTTATTCCACGAACCCACAAAGTCACACTGGTGTCAGGAAGCGGGAAAACAACATAACATCACCGAACATTACAACCATGGAGGCAGCATTAGAAAAGATTTTAGCGGAACTGAAAGAAATGAAGACGGCAACTGAAAACCTCGCTGCAAAAATAGAGACGGCCAACGACAACATCACCGCGGAGATGGAAGAAATGAAGGCCGAGTTAACCACAGAAATGAGAGCAGCGAACGGCAGTCTGGCCACGGAAATGAAGGCGGCGAACGAGGCTCTCGCCGCAAAGTTTGAGGAACGTTTGGCCGGCGTGAGGGATGACGTCGCGAACCTGGGCAAACGGAAGGGTCAAGTAGACGACCGCCTTAATGATTTAGAGGAAAAGGCCGACAACATCGCAAAACCCCTCACCCGCCTGACGGAGGAAAACCGGCCTTATGTGTGGACGGAGGACGCCGAAGACGCTTTCCAGCACCCGAAGGGGACCCTGTGCAGTGCTTCAATTTTGGGTTTCCCACAACCGGGTGGCGCCTTCATTGTGGACACCGACGCCAGCGACCATTGCATTGGAGGTGTCCTATCGCAGATCCAGGACGGCCACGAGCGCACAAGAGTGGAAGAGGAGGAGCGTGCCGCAGCAGTCCGAGTAGTTGTGGCAGTGCCTGCTGAAGGCTGGGATAGCGCAGGCCTGAGGAGGGAGCAGCTGGCGGACGCAGACTTGGGGCCACTCTTGAGGGAAGTGGACGCAGGGACGAGACCAACCTGGGAGGACATCGCACCGAGGAGCGCCACCTACAAGTCGCACTGGGCCCGATGGGACTCGTTGAAGACCAGAGAGGGTGTGCTGTTCCGGGTATGGGAGTCACCCGATGGGAAGGCGCAGAGAGAACAGTTGGTACTTCCCCGGAGCAAGGTCCCGGTAGTCTTGGAGGAAGTGCACGCCGGTACTTCAGGAGGACACCTGGGAGCGAACCGAATGATTCACAAACTACGGCAGCGCTACTTCTGGCTGAGACTCCGAGCAGATGCTGGTGGTACACCTGGACCGCCTCGCACGCTACGATGGGGCTGTTCGAGGCGAACAGCTTTGAGGAGGGAGCAGTGTAACGGGAGCGCTGGAACACCCAGTGAAAGCAGCTGGCAGCGGGAGGTAGGGGAGGTTCGGTTAGCCACACCTCCTCCTCGTTTGTCTTGTGGTGGTGACAGGCTGTGGTCAGGGAAAAAACATGACTGTGTCGCCTGTTTTCTCTACACCTGTTTCTCGATCTTTCTGTTACTAGAACAATCCTGTAAACACCAGAAGGCGGGATATTCCGATATAAAGAGGGTTACAGACAGACGGAGTTAGTTAGTTGGTTTTGGTTTAGTCAGTCAGTGAGTTGGTTTTGTCAGTGAGTGAGGAGACAGTCGCAGTTCTTGGTGTAAGAGTTAGTCAGTGACGTGTTAATGAACGAAAGGATTGTGCAACGGAAGACTGTACGTAACTGTGAATGTGTACCGGAGCTTACGTAACCGCGAGTACAAGGAAATTGTAACGGACGGACTGGTGAATTGTAACTGTGTGCATTACAAGTAATTCTGTGTAATTGCCAAGAGTTTAACTGTAAGTCGGTGGAAATAAAGAACATTTTGAGTGGTGTAATTGGACTTTTTATTCCACGAACCCACAAAGTCACAATATAATGGTTTTCCACTAGCATAGAAGTCGTCAGTAACTCAAAAGTTAATGTTGTACATAATTAATTTTCTTATGCAGACGAGGGAAGATAAATTCTGCTATAAAGCCTGATTTCCATTGGAAGAAGTCTGGGAAAGCGGTCAAAGTAATCACGACCCGCATCTTCTTTTAATGGCCGGTTTACAGCCTGACCCATATTAAGGTTTCCCCAGCGATTTATTTCACCATAAAAAGCGTTTGAGGCACCGTCATATTCTAGGCAGTTTTGCGTCAGTATGAATCCACGCCATTCATCACACCAGCGACAGAAGGTCTGAAACTTCGAACGCTTTCAAAAATAATAAAATGTAACCTGCATGAATAACGCAGGGGAGGATAAGAGGTTGCTTATGACGTAACGCACTGGAGCAGACTGAAGAGCCGCAGACAGAAGAGGGAGGGTGTAGTCGAGATAGGGAAAGCAATCAGAAGCACCGCGGCCTAGCAATTCTGCGTTTGTTCTGTTGTCCACAAACTGTAAACATACGCTGTATATTCCGGATGTCATTTAAATATTTAAAAAATAAAACAAGGAACAGTTTTAAAGAAAACTGATTTTAATTATTTTCCAGGGTATCCTCCTTAAACGTCAATAAAGTATTGCTTTCTATGCAACCAACCCTAGCTGTGCTATAGTGAATAATATATATGCATACAGGCATGCATACATAATACGTACACACGCATGACAAACACATACACATACATACACACTTAAATATATTTACTGTACAGATCACAGAAATTAGGCGCCATAAACAGTGTTGAGGTGCCAGTCACTTCCAAGTCATTGTTACTAGTTTGAATTTAGAGACAATTTTATGTTTTAGAACTGATACAGTCATTTAGTTTTAGCCTTCTTTTATAATGGTCTCTGTAAAGGTTTTAATTTTCACTTTAGTTCTCCGTATTTTTCATACATGTATAACAAACATATAAATGGTAACGTAGGGCTAATACTAATAAAAATAAGTAGTTAGCTTTGTATGAAATACTTACAGATAGATGAGTAGGTAAGGGCATTTGAATGCCAGTGGTTTTTGGTGTGCAATCAATATCATTTATTATATTATTAATATTATTTTATTGCCACAACGCCCTAATACATTTCGAAAAGTAAATAATTTTTATACTATCAAACACTACGAGTGCCTTTTGTTGTACGTGCTGGCTGACTTGCTAGAAAAGTTAAACTGTAAAGAAAGTTGCTTCTCATCTTTTATTTCTCTTTGAGAGAACAGAAATAATTCAGCCTGGTAGAATGAGAGAAGAAAGAGCCATGCTTCTGCTGAAGAACAAATCACATTTAAGTTTTCATCTTGTAAACGACATCACCAAAGCTATGCCATATCTTCCCAAGGGTACTTCAGAAGCTCTGAGGTAAAAAGGGAAGCTGTATTCTGAAGATGCGTCTCTGTATGAGAGAAAATGTAACCGATCATGTAACATTCTGATGAACAACGTGTAGCTACCGTCTTTATGGCCTGCGAATATTGTATAACGATTTGCCATACGTGTATCATAAATGTGAGGCAAAACGGATAATGTTTGATTCGGATGTATAAAACCGATAGTATGAAATGCCGCGTTAACATAATATTATAATTATTACAATTGTATTAATATAATTGTATTATACTTAAAATTAAAAGATTTGCGTATGCATAACCACACAGAAGTAAATGTTTTAGAAGTATTTAAACAGTTTTAAAAAGAATAGTGTGAATTTTTTATAATCACTTGTAGATTATATCAAACGTCAGCATAGACCCCTCAGAAGGAAAACTGGAACAGAAATGAAAATTAAATTCTGTAAGAAAATGGTAATTTCTGTATTACTATATTCAACCAAAACATCGACATTAAACAAAACACAGATAAAGAATGAATCAGCAGAAATGTGATTTTTAAGATCAAGTTTGGTAGTCTGTTGGATCATAAAACAAATGAAGAACTGAACACAATTAAATTAAAAGAGAGCATTAAAGAGAATAAGGAAAACTGGAGACAACATGTACAGAGCATGAACAAGGACAAATTCCCTAGAACAGTGACCGACTACTTTCCAACTTTAAAACGAAGCATTCCAAGACCAAGGGAGAGATGGAAAGTTATTGATTAATGGAGGCGGAACGGATCCAAACCCTGAATGACGATAATGACATATCAGTAAAGGCCTGAAAAATGTTAGGTTTAATAAAAAATGTCAATTCGTCAATTTAGTTAATTGATGGGAATTAATCATTTCTGAACACTAGCCGTACATAGGCTAAGGTTTTGGATAGAGTCAACATGAAAAGTTCAATGCCACGGCTGGCATTTGAACCACGGATCTCCTGGTTTCCGTACAGTATTTCTAACCCATTGAGCTACCATGGGCAACTTGCCGTCATGACCTTAAATTCTGCATTTGACTCGTATATTTCCCTAATAAACCACTAGGGGCTCTCGCATTCGAGATACACCGTTTGTGGTGGCTTACTATCGTAAGTACTTGAGTCCCAGGCTTCATCATTTAACTCTTACTATTTTAGTTAATTGATGGAAATTAATCATTTCTTCATACTAGCCATACATAGGCTAAAGTTTTTGATCGATAGAGTCAACATGAAAAATTCAATGCCATGGCCGGGATTTGAACCACAGATCTCCTGATTTCCGTCCAGTCACTCTAACCCATTGAGCTACCATGGACAAATTGCCGTTCATGCCGTTCATTTAAAGTCATGCTCTAAATTCTACATTTGGCTCGTCACCACATACGGTATATCTCGAATGCTAGAGCCCTAGTGGTCTACCGGGGAAATATAGGAGTCAAATGGAGAATTTAATGTCATGAGGGCAGGTTGGACATGGTAGCTCAAAGGGATAAAAATGAAATGTGTAGTGTTTAACGCCCGCTTTTACTACATACGGCACCGCAGGCGATGACACTGATGGTACATGAGATGAAGATGGAGCACCGGTGGAATGAGATGGCGGGGGAAACCGGAGATTCCGGAGAAAACCCGCCTCAGCGCCGTGTTGTCCACCACAAATCTCACTTTGCGGTCGCCTGGTATCGAACCCGGGCCGCCTTGGTGGGAGCCAAGCGGTCTAACCACTGAGCCACGGCGCGGCCTCAAAGGGTTAGGGTTACTGGACGGAATTCAGGAGATCCGTGATTCAAATCTCGGCCATGGCATTGATATTTTCATGCTGGCCGTACCTATCAATTCGTCGTTCTATCACCTCATCCTTATAACATTTTAGAACAGAAAAACATCACATTATTTGTATTATTTTATTGCTGGACTAAATATATTCTGAGGTGCCTTAAAATGTTTCTGTGCCCAGTTTAATTGCATTTGGCTCACTAGGTAAGGTGTACCGAAATCAAAAGTTATTACAATTATTTCTGTTCTGTACCCTCTGCGGGTTCGAATCCAGTGTTTCTATTTGTTTTTCTTGTGCAATACGACAGGACTTAGCTGGTGGTAACATGGACTGAGATGAGTATTTGTCCTGTTGCAGTCCCTAGTGGATATTGAACTCCCAATCTCTAGGAGCAAACAATCAGTTTCGTCTCCATTTTCCCATCTCTTCCCCCAAAGGGCGCGAACTACGTTATACTTGTGACCTAATTTAATCTACCTGGTAGAAGCATTTTATCTGAGGATTTGAGTATGAAGAATCCCATGATAAAATTGCACAACGTTTAATGATTTAACACTTATACAACAAAACCTCTCTAAAACGGATTGCGATCGCTCCGGCATTTGTTTTTCGTTTACACAGATATCTGACTTACGGAGGGTTGTATTTGAATACAAAGAATTTACAAAATAGCCGCACTAATTTACAGTGAAAGAATAATATAGAGTGAAGTGTAAATGGTAATAGGCTGATATATATTATGTACTATATTTTCAATTTACATACAATAATTGTAGTTAGTAATTAATGATATTAATTTATAGTAATTTATTTCTCATCTTTCCTTTTACATCAACAAATGGAAATAAAAATCAAGATTACATCTATAAAATCCATACTGAAATATGCCATATATTCCTAATTCCTGAAAATCCTATCATGTTGCCCACCATTGACTAATAATTCGGTCCCCATACACCTAACCCTAGGTTTTTGTGTATTGGAGGCCCTCTACTCCATTTTACAGATTTTACCAGTTCACTTATCCCACTCTACACTTTTCTCTTAATTGTTCTTAGCCATCTCTCTTCAACTTTCCCTAATCAATTCCCTATATTTCTCCTGTTCTTTTCCCCTTTTACTAACAAAATTTTTGTAATTACTACTTCACCCTCCAAATTGTCCCATTTACGTAGCCAAGCCTGCTCTCCCCATATCTTTGTTTGACTACAATTTAATATACAATGGAAATCTGCATTCTCTTCTCCACACAATGGACATTTATCTAGCTCCCTCTCTTGACCTATACCTTTCAAGTTTCTCACTCCTGTTCTCGCCCAAGCAAAACCTTCTGGCCTAACTTACTACATATATCTAAATATCTTTCCCTTCCCCAGGTTGTTTTTATTTCTCTATATAATCTAAGTGAGCTTTTGTCACTTGTATTGGCGAAAATGTCTTGTCTGGCAATATCTTCTAATCTTAGCTTAACTTCTTTCCAGAAGCCTCTATACCCATACTCTGCATTTATCCAAGAATGACACATACCTCTCTGCTTCAACAAGTCATACATTTTATGTGCCCAAGACCCACCCCAGTTACTTCTCCTTTGAATATGAAAACATTCTTTAATTATATTGCCATCTTCCAAGTTAGTGATTCTGTATAAATATTTCATTGCTCTTGACAAGATTTTAATTTTAGTAGAATGCCTGCCGAGTTCCAATTGTGCTGCCCCATTAGGTGATGCTATTGGTAATCCCAGTATATATTTACAAAAGGATCTATGCACTCTATCAGTCTCTCTCCAAGCCTCATCTACTCCCCAAACCTCTGATCTATGTAATTCTATTTTCTACTACTGCCGTATAAATCCTCTCTAACCATTTGACATTTATATCTGGCAGTTTACTGTAGCATGATCTTATCACTCTCATGGCCATTTTACCTTTTGCCACAGACATCTTTTTTGTCCTTTCCAGCTACCATCTGAACTCAACCTTGTTCCCAAATAATCAAATCTCCTTACTGCCTCTTTTTCTCTTCTATTCACCTCCCATTTCTCATCATTACGCAACCTGTATCCTTTTAATTGTAGTTTATCACCTACTGTTTCTGCCTTCCTTCAATTTTCCTTTTCCACTGTAACTGCCTGCGTATCAACCTCATTTGCTTCACCACACCAGCATTCAAAACTATGCTATGGCGATATAAGAGACTCCTGGAATCATTTGGAAGCTCTGAAATTGTCCTTTCTAATTCTCTTGCTGTCTCTAAAGCTTGAATCTGAAGTATTAGTCCATAATTGGGAATTCTTTAGCGCGTGAACTAACAAACCACGGCAAATAATTAAATTAGGTGAAGAAAGATAACTAATAGTTTATGGAACATTAGGATTAATATTTTATTTTGTTTTTGGTGGAAGCATATTACATTGAACAATTTTCTTAACTCACAGCACGATTTTCTTGTCATGCTCTGTAGATTTTAGGATGCGTTTCAGATATCTTGCTGTTACCTTTAAACACACGCTTTTAATTTTCATTCTTAAGTCTTATAAATATAAGTTTTCCCCCTAATTTTAACACCATATTTAATATTTTTGGCTGGACGTTTCTTCCTATTTATTCTTCAATAACCGAATTCTTTCCTACAATCATAAATAACGTCTTATGTTTAGAACTAATTTTACATAATTTGTGCACACAAACTATGTTTTAACAATCACAAATTTCACAATTTATTGCCACTCGTACTTGATCAATTGCAACAAACTGAGAATGCAGGCAGTGCAAAACAATTGTACCCTTATGCCCGATTTCACCAAAAGATGTTAAGACTTAACACGTGTTTAGCAATATTTAAAACAACAATTGTATTTCCACCAACTAGGGTTAGCTTAACCCTCGTGTTAAATCTCTTGTTAAACTAACAAGCCAAATTTCTGCTGTTAAGTCCTTAACCATTGTAAATCATCAAGATGGTGGGTATGAACTCAGCTTTTGATGTCGATTTGCTATATTTAAGACCGTCTAAAAGGCATTCGTAATAGAGTACGGCCTATGAGGAGAAATGATTTTGAGATGCTATCAGAAGAAACTTTTCCACAGAGGTATAGACTGTCGAAACATGTTGCTATGAAGGTTACTGTGGAAGTACAAGAGAGGTTAGAACATGCATCGAGCGGAATATGTCGATCTCACCTTTGCTTCAAGTACTAATAGCTTTGCAATTTTGTAATTCACTGAATTATGTGGATAATACGCTTTCCACTTCCCGTCTTGAAACGTCCAAGTCACTTGTCCTTCACTCCTCGTTTTAAATTTACGTAATACTGAGAGCGTGCATCGAAAGGAACATGCCGATCTTGCCTTTGCTTCAAGTATTAATAACTTTGCGATTTTATAATTCACTGTATTATGTGGATAATGCACTGTCCACCTGCCGTCTTGAAACTTTCAAGTTACTTGTCCTTCTTCGCTCCTCGTTTTAAATTTTACGTAATACTGAGTTAGAATATGAATCGAAAGGAATATGCAATCTCTTCTTTGCTTCAAGTATTAATAACTTTGCGATGTTATAGTTCACTAAATTCTGTGGATAATGCACTGTCCACCTCCCGTCTTGAAACGCTCAAGTCACTTGTCCTTCTTCGCTCCTCGTTTTAAAGTTATGTAATACTTATGAAGCTGTTTGGTGCTTGTGAGGCATGCATTTGAATTAAATTCGTTTCCAATATTTTTCCACGTGACATCTTTCTCTTTTACATTCACCGTATCCGTCCTCTTATTTTCCACAATATCCTTACACTTCCTCAACAATTCTTTCTCCATTGATGTGAAATCTGTCTCACGGCTTTTATTTACGATTTTATTTGCCTGCCTTTTTCAGCTGTGTGCAGTCGAAAATGAAAATAAAAGCGCATTGCAGTGTGTTAAAAAAATACGACTTATCCATAGCCTTCTATAGCTGTAATATTTACAAGGTTCTTGGCGTTAACGCGTGTTTGTTAACATTTTCAGAAAATGGCGAAATGGTGAAATACAAGAAATTTAACAGTAGTATTAGCGCTGCTATAATTGTTACGTTACATTTGTTAACGTCGATTTTAATATCTGTTTGGTGAAATCGGCCATTACCATGTGTGTTGGAAGAGAGCTGAGAGAGCTAATTGTTTGTTTTCCCACTTTCTCCAAGGATTACTTTATGGTTGATGAAACTTCGGTGCAAACACAGTCGCCTGATAAATATTTCACTTTTTAAAATAGGTACGTTGTAACCCATTACACTCAAAGCAATGCGTTTTAATCAGGTTCTTTACCAAAATGGTTCCCGAAAAGTATTTCCGATTCTGCGTTAGGCAGTTTCCCGGCTTAGAGTATTACTTTTTACGGTAAGATACCTCCTTTTCGAAATTTATTCCCCGTTTTTACTGGTTTCTGGTATGTAAAGGACCCGTTTTAGGCAGGTTTTACTGTAATATTGGCTTGCAATTACCATAACTGTTAGGAATTGTCAGGAATGGACAGAGATAGTTTTATGAATCAAAAACATTTTTAAGATAGTCATCTATATTTATAAGCTAAATCAATACAATTGCTGTAGTTACTTCTAACCGGTAACAGAATTCCTCGACAAAGACCTGTTTACCGAAAATGAACATGTTAAACGGAACGTGTTGTGCTCCATTAACGTTTTTTGAAGGCCGTTGTAGCTGAACACAAAAGGTGGCAGTAAAATGTGTTTTGCTTCACCCTATACGTATCTCTTCCATCAATCATCACTTTTTCCTCCATTCCCTCCTTCATCAAACTCATTGTTATCGTCACTGTTGATTTTGTTTGCGCGGCGGTATAGACTTCAGCCCCATGTGCTTTTGTTATTCTCTGCAGCATATTTTCGTCGCCTCACCTTTGTAGTCAGCTATCGTATTACAGATCTTTGCTAGAAGTCTTTTGTTCTGTCAAGGAGGTGCCATACCTAAAGAGTTTTGCTTTTCTTTCGGAACGCTTTGCTCCAAAGAAAGTGTGCGTAACATGTTTCTTTAGTGGTTTCCAAGGATTCCAAAGGAAGAATAGTCAGGTAAGCTAAGTAGCATGCAATCACATATTCCTTATTATTTTAGCTGCTATCATTTATGGTAAAAATAAACATGTAAATAAAACGAACACATATATCATTTTCATACCATTGGCAGAACACTTTCTAATAGATTTTAAAACAGGACTGTTAAGGAAAGCACTGTAAGTTTGAATTTCCCTTCCTCTCTATTACTACTTTCAACAAACAGATAAAGACAGCCAACTAAACCGATCGATTCTGTTTATAGTAGTGTGGCAATCTTGTGAGTGCATTGGTGGTTTGCATGTGCAACGACGAATGTTTAATCGGGAGTGGGAAAAACAAGTACTTTTTTTTTTTTTTTTTTTTTTTTTTGTTCTTCACGATGATAAAGTGCAGTTTTGATGTGTCTTACTAGCACTGGAGACATCTGTAACGGTAGTTTTTGTTTAAACCCCGAGCGTTGAAAACACTTAAATATGTTTAATGGTGAATTAAGGATCGATATGGAAAATTTAATATGCATAAGAAATGAAAGTGTGAAATGAAGTGGTTCATGATATGATGCATTGTGTTGAGGCGGTCCGGCCCGTCGTGAACCACGTCGAGCTCTCCCTTGTGCTCAACGCCTCACAATTAAGGATTGGTGGCGTGCGGAGATTAAGGAAAGGGAGATTGTAATCGGTTCGAGGTGACTTGTAGCTCCCTCATGAGAACTCTCATCTGTACTTCAGGCGGCCCGTCGTGAACCACGTCGAGCTCTCCCTTGTACTCAACGCCTCACAATTAAGGATTGGTGGCGTGCGGAGATTAAGGAAAGGGAGATTGTAATCGGTTCGAGGTGACTTGTAGCTCCCTCATGAGAACTCTCATCGATACTTCAGGAGTGGGTGCGTCCTGACTGGTTGTGAGTGGAATGATGACCCCTCGAATCTGATAGACAGAAGTTTATTGATATCCTTTGCTCGCCACCGTAAAGTTGTCCTCGGTGTGGTTGCTATGTTTAGCGTCACTGTCAATATTGTGATGTGAAGCAGTGAGGCAGTAGCATTGCGTAGTCGAATTGGATATATTTATCGTCTTCCCTATATATTACTCTTTGTGCTAACTCTCACTGGAGAGATTGTTAAATATTGCACTTTGTCTCTGTGCATGGTGCGGTAGTGTCCTTATTAGGCGGCGCCAAATGCACGTCCGTCTCACGTAGAACTCAGGACCGAAGTGCTCTTACTAGCAAAACCTACGTTCCCCCATCACTTTGAATTACCCCCACTCTAGGTATTTCTCGGAGTTTGCAAAATCACATGAACGAATATCAATTTTCTATTGGCTGGTAACTATCCCCACTTGAGATCAGTGTTCAGATTTTCCAGTTGCGGACCTATCATCAGAGACGCTTTCTCTAACGATCCGTATGCAAAAATGTATGCGGAAGCATGCGTTCTGAGTAACGGTCAAAATCTTATAGCCTGTTGTCAGAAGCACGCATGGGATTATAACAATGGGTTGGTTTCCAACTAGAAGGCACCATATTTGCCTTGAGGGCAAAACAGACAATAGAGTAGTGTTGTTTGTTTACAGAGATTGCAAAGGGAGTTTACTGACCTTCGCAGAGTGGCCACTTCCGCGCCATGCACAGAGACAAAGTGCAATATCTAGCAATCTCTTCAGTGAGAGTTAGCACAAAGAGTAATAAATAGGGAAGACGATATATATATATATATATATATATATATATATATATATATATATATATCCAGTTCGACTATGCAGTGCTATTGCCCCTGCTCTTCACATCACAATATTGACCGCGACGCTAAAAACAGCAACTACACAGACGCCGAGTTTACGTTGGCAAGCGTAGGAGCCTAAGGACAACAATAAACTTCAGATTCGATGTGTCATCATTCAACCCACATCAGTCAGGACGTACCCACTCCTGAAGTACAGATGAGAGTTCTCAAGCTGGAGCTACAAGTTACCTCGAACCGATTTCAACCTCCCTTTCCTTAACCTCCGCACGCCACCGATCCTTAATTCTGAGGCATTGAGCACAAGGAAGAGCTCGACGTGGTTCGCTACGGGCCGGACCGCTTCATCTGCCATCATCCATTCTGTATATATGTCCATAACATTGTAGTTGTTTCTCATTTAAGACTTCTATAACAGCTCTTTCCACATTCAACAACTCTTATTATTTCATTCCTTATCCTATGCTTTCTTGATTTCCTAGCACACCTTCTCCAGAAGTCCATTTCCGTTGCTCTTAATTTATCCTTTTGTATTCTTCTGATTGTCCAAGTTTCTGCTCCACAGAGCATCACACTTTCCACCGATGCTTTATAAATTAATTTTTTCGTTTTGGCCGAAATATGGCTACTCCATAAGATTGAACTTTGCATCTCAATAGCTCTTTTTCCTAAACACATTCTTCTGTCTATTTCTAATTTTGATGTTTCTTTCTGTTTTAATATTGATCCCAAATACTTGAAACTTTTGACTTAATTAATTTTTTTGCCCTTTAAGTTCTGTATCTTTCAATGCCAGCTGTCGGATGTTGAGTTTCCTTCAAATTTATTTTCCGTCCCTAATTCCCATATTATTCTTGTAATTTCCTACACACGCAATCGGCATCTTCGATATCTTGGGCGACAGTTACTTGGTCGTCGACAAATCACCGATTAGATAAATACATTATCCCTTATTTGGTAGCCCATTCTCCCACATTGAAGTTGAATTATTATTTATGGACGCTCTGTCACTGCTCTTTCTATCAGCATCCTATTTATATTGGGCATAAAAGATTGCTCACTTTTGCTTTCCGAAGGAAACCATGCTAATAATTTTTCTGACCGAAAAAACCTATCGCCCTGAGCTGATATCTGATTCGTGACCTCGGGAATCCTCGGGAATACGGAGGACTGTTATTAATGAAGGGGAAGATCCGAATTGCTACACATCGTGCTCTTAAGCTTTCCCTATATTAAATAGCAATTTAATATACGTTAGACAAAATAGACATGAATACACAAAACCTTCACATTAGTGTAATAAAATGTCTATGCATGATGTGAATTTGAACAATTGGAGACTAAAACTATAGGTGGTCTTAAAATTTCAGTTGTAACTCTATATAAAATAAAACAATTGTTTTCAGATAAAGATTTAGATTCCTTTATGCCCACAAATACTTTTAAATAAAATTTGTCCGAATGACATAACGGTCAAGCAATTTATATTCTGGATGGTTTTCTTTCAAACAAACTTCATGTTTCACTTATAGACTTGTAATATTAATATCTAATTTAAGAAATTACTCTTTGCCTTCTTATTGGGCAGTTGGATATCATATTGTTTATAATGAACGTATGCGCAGCATAAGCGCCTTCCAAAAATAGTTGAACTTATTTCATGGTTGGTTAATCGTTGCAAAGTTTTTTTCTTTTTTTTTTTTTAATTTACGTCCACCAACGTTGTCATATCGGACGATGAATGGAATGGGTAAAATGATGCTCAAATGAGCCCGGGGTCCCTAGAGCTTAGAGTTATCCGACATTCGTCTTTCAGGATAAGGGAAAACCGCGGAAATACCTTATCCAGTTAACTCAACCTGACCGAGATTCGAACTCACGACCTGTTGAGAGTGAGACAGACATGCTATCCCCACGCCACCGAGGCGGGCTCAAAGGTATCTGATGGCGTTTACGCATTCTTGGCGCCTCCCCGCCATCGGCGAGAGTACTGGCGCGGACCTTGCTCAGGGTCACACCTCCCAGTGATTTGAGAGAACGGTCCAATCGCCTTTAGGAGTGCATCAGCTCCATGCAGCGCGCCTCGGTAGGTAGATGGTAGCTTGTCAGCCTCACGTTCAAGTGGTCCCGAGTTCGAATTTCGGTCAGGGTGAGTTACCTGGATAAGGTTTTCTTCCGGGGTTTACCCTTATCCTTAAAAAAGATGAATGACAGGTAACTCTAAGCTCCATGGACATTGGACACATTTGAACATCATTTCACCATTTTCATTCACCGTCCGATGTGACTTAACGTTGGAACACGTAAAATCACAGAAAAAAAAAAACAGTCATCCCCGGGTCCAACTTTTATCTGTAGATACGCGCATATTTTTACACGATAATCGAGGCTCATAATGAGCGCTGCCCGATCATACCATGAGTTGCTCCATTTGCAGTTTCCGCACGACGGCATCCTCAGATTTTTTTTTATTATTATTATTTTACGTCCTCCAACATTAAGTCATATCGGACGGTGAATGAAATCGGTGAAATGATGCACAAATGTGTCCGAGGGTCCTTGGAGCTACCATCTACGCTACTAGGCGGGCTTTTGGGGAGAAATGGATAGTATGTGTGTGCTCGTATGTGCATGTTTATTTATATCCAACGCATTTTTAAGTACAATTTTATTTACTTACACATTATCTGAGTTGCTGTTTTATCCCTTAGTTCACCTAACATATCATCGTGGTGGTCATTTATGCATGTTTAAGCTTAACTTAATTGATATCACTTATTATTTATCTATACTGTTTTTTCCTTGCTCTTCTCATTAATTCTCCTGGCACTTTTATATCCTCGTTCGTTTGTAGCTTCTTTATCCTAAGTTTTTGTAACTTTCTAATTAATATTCTCTTATTTTTTGACGAAAACTGCTTTTTCCACAGCTTTGTTTCTTCACATTCTACTATGTAACGTAAACCATTGTCTACTCCTCCACATAAAGGGCATATATTTAAGTTCACTTCTATCCTATATGCTCGTAACGTATGTACACTTAATGTAGTCCAAGCCGAAACTTCCAAACCGAAGCTTCTCTTCCTGTCCACGTATTTCTCTCTGCCCCACTGCATCTCTCGTTGCCTATAAAATATTAAACTTTTCTTACCACCAAGACTATGAAATAATTTTTTCTCTCTATGTTCCTCTCTTCCTACTTCTACCCAGAAACCTCTAACTCCACCCTCTCTCCTCATATGTAACCATTCCAATTTCCTGTAATATTCTTCTTATTCCCTCAACTAAATTTGTCGTGTCGATAAGTGACACAACTGAGACATAAACTTCAGTATAAAGGCCAACACCCTCTCTGCGCTTAAAGGAACGCTGAGACCAGAAGGCCCCTGGGGGGGGGGGATGAATTGCAATGCTCCCCCTTCCAGAAGCACATAGCAAAAATATTAAAAATGAAGTTCTGAAACTGCAGTCCAAAATGTTAATTTTAGTGCCCCTTAATGAGAAAATGTTTAACAAATGAGATTTACACCTTTAATTGGCAAATTATTTTTCTACTTATGCCGCTCTTAGTGTATTTTCTAGACCGGTTCTCATACGGCCCTCTGCGGTGCCTTAACGCAATCAATTCGAATAGCCATTGTTAAAGCGATATACAATGGCCTGGCCAACCATTCAAAGCTAAACGTTTGGGTTCGAATCTCGGCAACTGCAGTCAATTGTGCCTTCGGTAAAGGACGGGGAGGTCCCAAGTAAAATAATCGGTGTGATGGCACGGTTGGATGTTGATGGGATATCATTTGACTGTGTTTGCTTGGATTTTGCCTTTTTACACCAAAAAAGCACACTAAAATGTAATTGTAAAAATAATGTAATATATGCAAGAGAAAAGACTGAAAATGTTGCTAGTGTAACCGAGAAAAGGCTTATAGAATATTATAATAAAAAAACGCACTTAAATATTTTTCAGTTGAATACAGCGTAATATTGCCCCAGGGTAACACCACCCATTAAAGAGTTAAAATAAATGGAAATACCTACATGTATATCAAATTGAATTCTACTAACACTTCTTATATACTAGAATCTTGAATGTCGTTTGAACGTTCAGAATTATTTAATTATTTACGGTCATATGCAGAAAGATATGTTGACTCCACACACTCACACGTTACATTACTTAAAAAGAATATGCCCTAGTATATGAATCAATTGTGCTGCGTAAGGAAGTATTAGATACACCTTTGAAATTCATTAGGTTTTCAGATCACACATTTGTTGCCTAACCAATTTTAATGTGAATAATCTCAAAATATTCCTTGTCATTTTCGAAATGCTAGTTAAGCTACTGTTTTACCTTAGTTCTCCAGACTACCTTTCCTCAATTTACTATCAGTACTTCTGTACTTATTATTCAGAAATATCGTTCGCAATTTTAAAAAGGTGTGCTCTACCGAAATAATTGCCTAACACATTACGCAAATTTTTTCAACTTCCTTTCATAATCCTAATCGTATAGGGGCGTGTTTATCTTACACTATCTCTTGCAGGAGAGAGTGTTACAGGAGAGGCTTGCTTTGATACATAGATTTTATACCCGTATGATGTTAATTTGGGGAGAGGATGTGCAAATTAGAAGGGTGTTAGGTCGGATTCCTTTAATATGCTAATTAATTATCTCAAAATTAATCGGCCGCCAACTTGAGTATGTAAATGAGCCTGCCAGTTTTCTTATCATTTTATTCATAACATTTTCTTTTAAATTCTTCTCCTTTATATACATACAGTGTATGATTTACAGTTTATTTATAATCTTCGCTCTACGATGAAGATAAATTCATTGCTTCAATAAATGTGTTATATACTCATAAGTATGAGTATAAACATAGCTATGTCTTGTTATATAACAAACGAAAACCTCAGTTTTGCATTTCTAGGTGTTCATTTTTATACCATTTTCAGTGCACAACTTTTCTAGATGGTATGAAAAATAGTATCAGAAAAGCGTTTTTATGTACCTAAAGCTATTCGTATGCATGAACTTGACAGTGGATTAAAATTTGACACTAAAATAATAATTTTAGGCAAACTTAAAATTCTTGAAATGAAAATAAAGTAGTATATTTCTGAGTCAGAATTCTCGTACTAAACACGCCACGCAGGGATTTACGTATAGGAGGATATACCCAAATTTAGATGTTGAAAACAAATTTTGGTGTGTTTCTAAATGCAAATAAATTAAAAATATACAGCAAGTTCAAAAACATGTTACTCTATAAACGTATGTTTTACTGCAGTATTTTTTCTTTATAGAAGATTTCCGAAATTTTCACCTTTTACTTGATGCAGCATTCACATCGCGGTATCATGGCCGTGAGAAAACGACACATTTAAGGAATATTTCATATTTCGTCACAATCCCCAGAAATTTATTTCCAAGGAATTCCATATCAGACAACTAAGACAAATACGCTAAAGCTTTGAAGAGGTTCCACAAGTAGACATGGCAGGACTTAAATCAGGTGAATGTGGTGGCCAGGCTGATATGCAGTAATACGTGCAGGGGTTACCAAATAGAAATCATTTCTGATGTTATGCTAAAATTAGCCAATTTTAATTCCCGATTTTTTAAGGCTATCACTGTTTTATTACTTACTTTAAAATTAAAAATACAAGCTATGCATTAACATGACCATGCATATTCAATCATGATAACAAAGCCAAGGATGTCCTTAAATACTTGGATTATTTTTGGCCATGCTAGATCTCGAATACATTAAAATGAAGAAAATATCTTTGGAACATAAAAAAATAGCTATCATTACTGCTTTAAAGATTCTTTACATTAATAGTGCAACTTAGTTTTGTAAGGCCTGGAATATTTTATCTTAGAAAGGAAATTAAGTATAAATACCACTACATAAAATGTAGCGAAAGTTAAGTAGAATTAAACAAATAGCATATACTTTACTCATCAATTATCACTAAGCAGAAGCAAATCTAATTTTTCTGATGGCTATTATTAACAGGTATTTAACTATGTTTATACAGTTTAAGTAAACGTTGCACTTTCTTTCTATTTTAAATTGTCAGATTGAATGGATACTTGTTCCATTTATACCCCGCCTTTAACTCCAATGCTCATATCGGCGGCCGTTCTTCGAAGGTGTTAACTAGTATTCGTTGGGTTTTTTAGTCGTTAGATCACGCACACATTCACATCTCATTTATACTTCCAGACTCTGGGGAAGATGGGGAATTATCTTGGACTAAGAAAAATCCCCAACCCCACAGCTGGGCCGCTCCGTGGCCCAGTGGTTAGATTGCTTGGCTCTCACCAAGGCGGCCCGGTTTCGATCCCAGGCGACCGTAAAGTGAGATTTGTGGTGGACAATACGGTGCTGGGGCGGGTTTTCTCCGGAACCTCCGGTTTCCCCCGCCATCTCATTCCACCGGTGCTCCATCTTCATCTCATGTATCATCAGTGTCACCGCCTGCGGTGCCGTATGTAGTGAAAGCGGGCGTTAAACACTACATATTTCACACCCACCACTGGGAATCCAACCCGGGACCCATATCACGGCAGGCAGGTGCTCTACCGACTGAGCTACGGGGCCAGCCGAATGGATATTTTTAGTTCAGAAGTAATGGAGTGTCTGATATTATGCTGTCAAAACCTAATATCTTAAGAAGTATTGGAAGAAGCTGCTGCATAAAGACAAATAATTTGATCTGGAAGTAATTGGAAAGAAGACATCAGACATAGATAAGTACATCTCAGCGAAGACATCTGGTTATGGAAACTTGTTGGAAAATCAAATATTGACATGGATTGAAGACTGTAATAAACAGATAGTACTTAATAAGTACTGACAATGGACGACTTGAAACGCAACGTCAATTCTCCCTTTATCTAAATGAAGCGCAGTAGAAAGAAGTAAATTAACAAATAACTATTTTGTTTAAAGAAACAAATATTTGAATACTTTTAATTCAAATGCTCACCCAGTTTAAACTGGACAGTCTTTCTTTATTGTTCGAATTATACATGATGGTAAGGCATATTTGAACTGGTCTCGAGTTCTCGTAGCTGTAGTTTCAGTCTGATTACAGTTGTTGTTGCATTTGTCAGAACCAAAGTAAAGTGTCGTGCTTTATATTCATGTATTTATGTAGTATTTATGAATTTTTATGTACTGTATTTATGAAGTGTCGTGCTTGTTAATAGTAATTTACTCAAGTTTTGATGAGACCTGTGTACGTATACACACGTTGTTAAAAATAATGTTATGATGCATTTCTGGAAAATTACAATTTATAAAGCAATTACTAGGCACACCTTGATAGTGATGGCTATAAATTTGAAGCTACATGATTATTCTGGCAAGGATGAGTAGAGCCAGACTGAAAAATTCAATGCCCTAGCCCGGATTTGAACCACGGATCTCCCACTCTCCGTGCGGTTGCTTAAAACACTGAGCTACTAATGCCAACATGCCGACATGACATTTAATTCTCCAACTGACTTGTATGTTTCCCGGTGCACTACCAGGAGTTCTCATACGCTATGAGACACACACATTTTGTGGCGACTTACTCTGCTGTAAGTACTTAAGCCCTAACCCCCTACACACGGCTACTGTGAAAGAAATGATAATTTCCATCAATTTGCCTAAAATAAAAACATAGTGGTTTAACTGTGAAGCCTGGGACTTAAGTACTTCAGCATAGTAAGTCGCCATAAAAGTTGCGTGTCTCATAACATAAGAGAACCCCTAGTGGTCTACCGGGAAACATACTAGTCACTTGGAGAATATAATGTCATGTGAGCATGTTGGCCATAGTAGCTCAGTGGTTTAGAGCAACCGTACGGAGAGCGGCAGATCCGTGGTTCAAATCCCGGCTATGGTATTACATTTTTCAGTCTGGCTCTACTCATCCAAACCTTAGCCTACACACTGCTAGTGTGAAAGAAATGATTATTTCTACAAATTCTGCTTAGGTGGTAAATGCAGAAAGTCCAAAGGAAAGATTTATTAAACGAATTTTATGAAAAATATCCACCTATTCTTAAAAGTTATACTTAACGTTTAAATTTCCGTTTTTAGAAGATCTTATAATACGCCAGGACTCTTCCAATGAGCTACTGGATTTGACAGCAGAAGTGACTATCACAGAAGTCAGTGTTGCAATATTGCGTAGTCTCGATGCTGTCCTGCTGGCGTGATGTGTGGTCACCTCTATACGGAAATAAACTGCAGAATATTGAAGGATATACTGATAAACTGGGTAACTTCCTGTAGTGTATCTCATCGGGAGGAGATGACTTTGGTTTGGTTGCATATTGGCCACTGCAAGAGCGACCCTCCTCTTGGTCCATAATGACAAATGTCCATCGACCCGTCATGTGTTGAGGTGTCTAGCACATCTTCAAAACTGTCTGCAGCTATCGGCAGTCTTGTAGAGGTTCTGGAAAATGACAACTAAATAGTCGAAGGGGTGTCCAAGTCTTTGTTAATGATCCAATGAATATGTTGGCTTATAAATATCAAGCATTCGTACATTCTATTTAGGTAAATGCTTCCTTATATCTGGCTTTTGCCATGATAAGTTCTGTATACTTGCCTTTGTCTAATTTTTGTTAACATTCATATTATAATTCATGTTTAGATTCATGTGTGTGTGTGTGTTGTGTGTGTGTGTGTGTTGTGTGTGTGGTGTGTGTGGTGTGTGGTGTGTGTGTGTGTGTGTGTGTGTGTGTGTGTGTGTGTGTGTGTGTGTTGTGTGTGTGGTGTGTGTGTGAGTGGTGTGTGTGTTGTGTGTGTGTTGTGTGTGTGTGCGCGCGTGCGTGCGTGCGTGCGTGTGTGTGGTTTTTTTCCCCCATCGTCATTAGCGCGAGAAATTCCAAATAATTTTATTCTTTACGCTGTGCATATGGAGAGGACGTTTTGTTGTTAAAACTTCTCCACAAAAAGTATGAAATTATACATACATATATATGTTGATCTTTTGTCAATTCGCACATATTGCTTAGAACGGAAAGACCTGTACGTTCTTCTTATTCTAAAAAAATAGTCAGATTTATTATGCAGAAAACAAATCCAGCTGCTAAACAGCTGCGACGTAGTGACTTTTTAGTGGTACGTATTGTTGGAATTCAAAACAAGCTGAATATACTGCTGAAATTATAAGTACCTTTGCCTTTCAATAAATACCGTAAATATTGTATTTAACAACTTAGAATAATTCATCACTGTAGTCACACCATAAGGCAGATACTAAGAATAACATATTGTAAGATCCGACTAATAGCGACTATTCGAAGTGTTAGATTAATTTTTGTTTTTTTAAAATTACTTAATCCATCTGCTTGTGAAATTTGTAGTGTTTAATGTCGCCTACATGCGGCACCGCAGGCGGTGACACTGATGATACACGACATGAAGATGGAACTCCGGTGGAATGAAATGGTCTACGATCTCCTGGGATCGAAACCGAACCGCCTTGGTGAGAGCCGAAAGGTCTAGCTAGCGGCTTGTGGTTGATACACTATGAACATCATAGAAATGATTATGCGGTAATGGGTTGTAGAATTATTCAAAATCTTGTAACTATTGCACCGGACATGCGTCAGGTCCACTAATGAAGGGCCCCTGCAATTTTTGCGATTCTTGATTATGTTTGCTTTAACGGCAATGCTTCTGAGGTATACAAATTCACTTACGCTCTCTGTTTCTGGAAGATATAACATAATGATAATGGAAGGTGTCGACTCAGCTCCCGCTAATGGAGAGAAAACGTGCTGTTATCGGCTGTTACAGTACTGCGTCCACTTAACAGTGTTACATACCATGGCCACCGAAGGCAAAATTGTCGACACCACTGTCAGAGACTATCTTCTGCGTTCACTAGGTTTCAGAAACAAAGCATGCAAATTACCCCTAAACATTTGGTGATCCGATGACTAATTCTGTGTAATTCTTCTAGTGTAAATTATTGACTTAAGTTATTTAATTATGTCAGTAATAGTTTAATACCTCTCTGCTTTTAACATACATAATTGTTGAGCCGTTGAGAAGTAGCTCCACACAAGCAAGGGACTCCAGTTGCATTTTATTTCTGACATGAACGCGGGGGCTGGGATCAAGGAGAGATTTGAAGGGCGATCAGATTCGGACGAGGATATGTGCTGGTAAGGATAATCCCGATCCTAAATAGGGATCACCTGGCTCTGGCTAGCTACACGTCCTAGTTGCTTAGGATGCAACTGTTTACACTGTCAATCTTACCCAGATTCATTTTTGTTATGTGGTTACGACTTAACAAAGATTTAAGGTTCTTAACCACTGGTTATAGCCATTCGGCATTCCAACTGCCGAAATCTTAAAAATATTTTAATAAATAAAATGGTAGATATGAATCCAGCAAACCTCTGAGACGCTCTTGCTAATCCGTTTGTTATACAAGTGATTCATCCAAATAAAGGACTAGACCAGAGAAATCTGCATAAGCGGTACAGCATGATATAAATTTGACAAACAGTTATGAAATGTTCATTTATTCGTGTTGAAGTTTTAATTTAATTTTAATTTAACAAAATTTAATAGCCTACGTAAGTAATTTTTCCTGTAATAACATTAGTAAATGATGCTAAATAGAGCTTTTAATCAAAGATTTTCATGAGAAAATAAAGTATGTTAGGTAAGTCAACTGCCCCTATTTATTTTTAAAAATTTGCATTGTTCTAAGTGACAAATGTGACTTACGCCTTTTTATAATGCCTTCTAGTGGATGATTTGCAGAACAGTTTATAGAGATATGGTAGATAGCTCATTGCATAAGTGTTATATGGAACAGAAAACAATCACTATGTATGTCGATTCCAAAAACATTATACCCAGACAAAGAGCACTAGTAAAAATTTTAATGAGTTTGTAATCTTTAATTAACATACATTCATTCACTCTCTCTCTCTCTCTCTCTCTCTCTCTCTCTCTCTCTCTCTCTCTCTCTCTCTCTCTCTCTCTCTCTCTCTCTCTCTCTCTCTCTCTCTCTCTCTCTCTCTCTCTCTCTCTCTCTCTCTCTCTCTCTCTCTCTCTCTCTCTCTCTCTCTCTCTCTCTCTCTCTCTCTCTCTCCCTATCTCACACAGACCTTTAAATACGCCCTTGAGGGAACAACATATCACATGCATCAGTTGACAGTAACATTGAAACAGAAAATGGCAGATCTAAACAATGATACCAATTGCATTTACGTCTTAAGCAAACAGGTGTTTTCGGTGTAAAGCCATGTCAAAATATGCTAAGGTTAGGTAGAAATTACGGAAGTTTTTTTCACATACAGTAATTATATGGCAGATGCAGATTTTTTCTTTGCTTTAAAAGTATCAAAACCAGCATTAAGCACTGTATGTAGCTGTAAAAACCGCGTAAACATCTGAGGTGGGGGTCTGAGTTCCGCCATTACCTATTCCAAACGGAACCTTCTCCTGCAAGGTAGATTGACTAAATGGTATACAGGTTATTTCACCACTCTGCTACTACAAGTGGGGTTCAAATCTTTCGTGTTCAGGACAAAAATGTATTACCTTTTGCTTTACCTCTTGGTGCCTATAATTTCTTATTATGGTACAAATAACAGATTAATAGCATTATAGGTATTCAAAAAGTTTAATACTAGACTTGTTTTCCACTGGCAGATAGTTATAAATGTATAATTCGTAGTATATTTTTTATTGTGTTCGTTATTGTGTTTGATCCATTCAGACAGGTTTCAAACATTTCACAAATGCAGAGTGAAACATAAGATTTAAGCATGAAACTAAAACTAATAGCTTTAATGTCGTCAACGTGCTCATAAAAATGAAAGTCAACTAAACACCAGATACCGTCACATAATTAGACGTGATCCGTTATAAAAGATAAAGAGAAAGATAGCCCGTAGTTATCCTTTGAAGTACATGGGTCTCTGCTACCTGCCGGAAGAGCGAGCTCGGCGCAACTTACATGGCGAGCTACTCCCTGTAGATACTTAATTATCGGATTGTAATTCTTGAGGCTGTGTCTCACAAGAGAACCAATATCAAAAATAAATAAATTATTAACCAACGTACAGACAATAAAGACGAGCAGGAAAAGGAAACAACGTGACGTTGTTAGGAACCATATTCCACCAACAAACCCACACTGCCAGCTGTCACGTATTCCATGACGCTCTTTGAGAAAGCATTCTTTCGTCATCTTGCTAGTATATGAATGAAAAGCCGTCGTTTATTTAAGATTTTTTCAGCTTCTTGGTCCTCATTCAGGGCTATAAATATTATTAATGTTTGCGTATGTTACCTAATAGAAGGGCAGATCAGCAGTAATGGTTTTCGTGCTAACAGGGCCAATTTTCTCACTTTAGTCGATCAACTGCAGGTTGCATAGATAATAATAAATAGGGACATCTGACTTACCTTGTACAAGTATACTTCATTTTTGGATAAGATTAGGAACTTATAATTTTTAGTGCCCTAAGGTATCAGTGTGAACCGCTTTCCCTTCCGTAATATACATAGCAAGCTTTTCAGAATGCCAAAAGGACTAACCGAACACTGTTTACCAAAAGCTTCTTAACAAATGCAACTCCTGGAAGAAACAACTAACAGAAGGTGGTTACTTAGGTTACAGTGATAATCGGTTAATTTTCACGTCAGTAACAATCTGGAAGATGGTACTTAGAGCAGAAAACTTCCTGCAGATGGCTCAGCAAACAGTTCTAATAATCGTTTAAAGATTACATTATCGTAAATAATGGAACCAACTTATACGTGATGGCACACATTAAACTTTAGACAAATCTTTGCGCTAAATTATATATGTTAAAGAGTACCATTGATAGACACCTTTTATATAAAATTCAGAAGTGGATTATGAATTTATAATAAAACAATACTCTGTATATGTGACCCACCTTGGTAGCGTGGTGGTAGCGAGTCTTCCTTACGTTTAAGTGTTCCCGAGTTCGAATCTCGTCAGGGTGAGTTACATGGATAAGGCTTTTCCGGGGTTTTCCTTTGTCCTAAAAGACGAATGTTGGGTAACTCTAAGCTCTATGGATCCCGGGCTCATTTGAGCATCATTCCACTCATTACATTCATCGTCCGATATGACTTAACGTTGGAGGACATAAATTACAAAAAAAAAAAAAAAAAATAAAAAAACTGTATATGAATACAGCTGGATTTGCTTTCTCCATAATAAATCTGACTCTTTTAAAATAGCAAGAACGTACAAGTCTTCCTGTTCTAAGCAATGTGTGTGAATTGACAAAAAACCCATATATATTTCATACTTTTTGTGAAGAAGTTTTAACAGCAAAGTTTCCTCTCCATCTATACAACGTAAAGAACGAAAGTATTTGGGAGTCGGTATTCTCGCGTTAATAGCGATGGAACACACACACACACACACACACACACACACACACACACACACACACACACACACACACACACACACACACACACACACACACACACACACACACACGTAGAGCACACCTATTTTCGATTGGTTGCTCTAGTTAGCTAGCAACTCGCGAGGAAATGAAAATGGCGATAAAAGCGATTATGGGTGGAGTATCAAATAGCAGCACCGCTTGTTAAGAGTGCTTCCTTAATCTCAACAAGTAATTTTAGTTGCATTCTCAACAACGAAATTACAAAGTGCTTGTGTAACACTGGTAAACTCTGAAAATAATGGTTATAACGTATAGTGATAGGGAAGTTTTAAAAAGTGGGAATTAGTCTAACATTTTCAGCCTTACATAACCCTTAAGTACACAAAGGCTTGATATTTAGTGTATCATTCATTTTGTTTTTATATTTCTGAATTTTTGAAGTGTTCTGTAACTATAATATACTTTAGATTTTAGCTACAGCCTAACAACATAGCTTTATACAATGAAGTTCTCATCCTTAGATATATAATAAACTATAGGTGCATTAGGCTGAAATCATGCTTGGCAGCTCTTTCATAGTAGTTCTATTAATGAAATTTAATTCCACTGGTTAATTTGATTTTCCTTTTGAATGAAGAAGAATGAATGAAATCGATTATGGTTGTCCCTAGCACAGTTAATTGTAGGTTAGTTTTTTATATAAACTTATGTATATCTCTTCCATTGATGTTTTAATACACATTGTTAGAGCCATTTTGGGATAATGAAAAAATAAAAAGGGATTCTCTTGAAAATTCTCGGAGAACATCTTTGGGAGATACTAAGAGAGCAAATAAGAATTTAAATGTGATTATGGTAATACGATTCTCAAATAATAATGATTAATAATTAATAATAATAATGATGATAATGATGATAGTAATGATAAGAGTAATGATCATAGTAATGATAATAGTAATGATAATGATAATAGTGGTGTGGGTGGTGGTGGTAATTAATGAAGTTACATATCATTTCTGTTATTTATTTTGGTTAGTTAATGTGCTAATTGTTATGAAGTATAATAACAAATCTCTAGTTAAGCAGTAAATCCTATCTTTACTAATACAAAGTAGATCGGTAAATTTAGAAAAATGGATATTTATCTCGAACATGTTTGTTTAATGACAAATGGTTTCGTTTTCGGCATATGGCATTTAATCTCACGTCAAATAATCACTTATTTATTTGGAAATAATATTTAGAATAACGTGTTTACATCACCATATTATCATAGGTAGAATAAAATAAGGGTTAGAAAAAGCAAAGGTGTCTATTATGGAGGAGCTCATACAACCTAGCAGAGCACTGCACGTTGACATTCGGCTCTTAATGTCTCTAACCCTAGGGAGGAGAGGATGAGGGAAGAGAACCCATGTCTGTCCGCAAACGCTTACCATTTTGGTTCCAACGCATCCAACACCCTTCAAGCTCAACCACAGGCTATGAACCTTGAGAGTCTCGTGAAGGGAAGTCTGCCCGAGAAAAGTCGGAGGTGGAGTCTAACTGAGGGGTCCGAATGACCCAGGAACACACCTTTAAAAAGCACACTTCCAGCGCTCAAATTCAACACGACCGTCAGATGTTTCTGTATCTAAAACACGTGATAATTAAGGCAATGAGTGAAACAAACGATGAAGGACTACCGTAGGACTACCAAGCCGGCTGAACTACAAAAGGCCCATGTTCAGGGTAAACCGTCACCGAGAATCGAATGAGAGCCTCACACGTTAACCCTGAACCCGGTAACTAAGCAATAAGATAAGGGCCATGGTGTCACTGCAACTCTGTAGCTACCAACAGATCTTAAGGCAACAGAAAATAGAATATTTTTGGAATGTTTTATTTGTCTGTAGAAATGTAGCTGGTGAATTAATGTGACTCAGGCATTCTGAAGTGGTAAACTGGCAGCAATAAAAACCTCTGGCTGCCCTAGGTCCCGTCATGGCCCGTTTCGCTATTTTACGATCCATACAGATCTGGCCTCCTGCTCTCCGGAATTGCTCGCAACACTTCGTCATTGTTACACACACAACGCGGTGCTTGTGACCCTTCCCCCTTTTATTTTCTTTAATTTTAAAGAAGTAAGGTCATATAACCAGCAATTCCTTATGCCGCTTTCCTTGTGCTTGTTTTCTTTTACTACTGTTGTTTTAGAATAAGTCAGTGATTCAGCCCACACTTTTTGTCATGGGCCTCTGTCACAATGATAATCGCGTTTAATCGAAAATAAAACACCCTCGATTATAAGACTCGCCAAGGTTTGCGAACAAATTATTGAAAAAAAATGCGAATGCTACACCCAGTCCGTAAATTTGAGACAGGCTGTAAGATAATCCGTTCTTCAAATTTCTTCGATTACGCACTTATATTTATTTATATTTATTGGACGATTGATCAAGGACAAGTTCTACCCTTTAATTTGTTTGAGAGGAAAAGAGGAGGTAGCAGGGGGAGTGAGTGATACACATTTTCACATAATAAATAGCAGCATCTTTCAAATTACCCAAGATTTCCCAAAGTAAAATTACCTGCGTACTTCTTACCATTTTAGTGAAATAAGATCTTTGGTTAATTGAAAGTGAGGCTCTCTTGTGCTTGGTGCTTGTTTTCTTTAACATGAATTCGTGAGAAAGTTTCATTGTAGGCTTTAAGTTAGGTGTTTTCGAATTTGCTGAAAAAATAAAAATTAAAAGTCCAATTTGCCGAAATTCTAAATGTTGTTTATATCCGTAGAGATACAGTGTTAAATTCTCACGTAACAACATTACATCACCAATACAACACAATCTTCCGAGGTTGATAACAATATCAAACAGTGACAGCAGATTACATCTCTAGCTGTCGTTACACAGCTGGCTGTCTCTCATTTCACAACACTGTTTCACAAATAACTTTGCGAGCCGTCACGTCCTTTAGTACCCAATTCGTAATACTAGATTGTTCTACAATAAACCAGAACCCAAACAATCTCTATCAGTCCAGAAATTTCCGGAAGAATAAAGGAACCAAATATTCTATCACATTCCAGAAGCGTAACTTAATCTATGCCGGCGGGTCCTTTACCTCAGTTATCTTCGCTTGCCGGCTCTTGTTTACAATAGCCGCGCTATCATTAACTGCTTAGCAAGGCTCATTATTACCATGAAACTCTATCCGCCGACTGTTTTCTTATTTGTGCCGAAACTTTTGTGTCTGTTGCCGTGACAACATATATATTATTAAAGGGGTGGTCTTAATTTCGAGGAAATACGTACTGTCGTCTGTTCAACTCCAACATATCGAGATTTTCATCGCTGTTCATAAAATGTTTATCAAAAATGTATGTAGGTGTATATGCATGTATGCTTGTGCGTATGTATACCCGCACTTGATATTAAAAACATAAAAAGATACTTTTTATACTGCCGAAGTGGATCTAATGATTTTGGTAAGCATATAATATACTTTTGTACGTCAAATACGAGCGGCACTTTCTATTTTTGAGCCTAATAATTAATACAAAGTAATTTCTAATTCAAAACTGGTTTTTATTTGTTCCATGTATACCCCGTCTTTAACTCCAATGGTCATATCGGCGGCCGTTCTCCTTTGGAACTTATGGAAGGCGTTAACTCGTATTCCTTTGGGTTTTAATCATAAGATTACGCACACATTCACACTCTCATTAATACTTCCAGACTCTGGAGAAGATGGGGAATTATCTTAGTCGTAGAAAAATCCCGACCCCCATCGCCGGGAATCGAACCCGGGACACCTAGCACGACAGGCAGGTGCTCCACTGACTGACCTACAGGGCCAGTCACTGCTTTATTGTTTATAAAAATGTTTTCCTTTATGATCAGTGCACTTTTACATCCATTTGAACCATTTTTCAAAGAATATGTTCCAGGCTTGTTGTGCACCTCAAAAACACGGTTTTTGAAGGCATCAACGGCTTGTTCTGCTGACAAAAATCGTTTTCCACGCAATTTATTCTTGATGTTCGAGAACCAAAATAAGTCATTATGTGCCAAATCAGGTCTCTATGGCGGATGACACATTATGACACAAAAATAAGAATAATTGATTATAAAATTGGAGTCCCCAGTGCAAAACCTGTAAGTTCGATAGTCTCGCCATAAGTAAAACCACGTAACTAACACGTAGTTTTGTCATTCCGTTATAAACACTCATTGATTCATTTTAAATTAATTGTGAAATATAGGTGTCCAACGTGTGTTGCGAATAAAGGCTGTCAAATGAACATTGCTTGGACTTTGTGGGAAATATTCATTCCTATCTTATTAAAAATTCACTTAGAGAATATTATATTAGCAAGTTTTTTCTAAGTATCATTATATGTTCAACTTGTGTGCCAATTTATAAATGAAACCCTTGTACCATTTACTAGCCCTGCCTTTTCCCGATGTTTAAGAAAGCGTTTTTATTACTTTACAATTTTCCCAGTCGGGGTTTCCTAACTTGTTTCGGTGTTTTTAATTAAGATGATAACAGCTTACCATTTATTCTTCTCTACAATATATACGTATCTTATAAATGTTCGTATAAAGGGGCACCCTGTATGTGTATGAAATTCAGCAAAGCTGGGGGAAATTCAGTTGATTGATTCATTAATTAAACTAAATTTTGTTTATTTTTGTCTTTAATAAATATCTTTGGAATAAAAATGAATAAATCATTCATTATATTGAAAAGGTAGAACGAGACTGAATAATGCAATACTAAAGGTATTCCACGAATCTTCGGCTTACAGTGTTTCTGAGTTACCATGGTAACTTGCCCTCAAGCCAGTAAATTTTCCAATTGATTTACATTTTCCTTCGTAATCCATATCGTTCTTAAGCTTATTTTGTGATTAAATCCTCAAAGCCAATCAAGTTAATTAATGATTATTCTTGCATATGTGCCTATAGACAATTTATTTTAAACCCGAAGCTAAGAAATACATTGCTATGGAGATTTTAGGAAACTTTTTATTTTGTCAAATATGTCTTTAACGGCTTTGATTAAAATTCCATATGTTTCATATGTGTAAGATACAAGTGTTGTACTGCATGTTTCCATAACATGCTCCTAAGAGTAATGCTTGTATTTGACAATTAAAATCTAAAGTTTGCGAATTGACTCCTAACTAGATATATACTGCGGTAAGAGCTACTGCTTTCCAAACTCTAAACTAAAAAACTAAACTCCGAGGTGCAATGACGGGCAAAGTCTGACCACTCGACCTGGTGTGTCTCCCATCTCTGGGCAAAACGATCTCATGAATTGGGGTGCAGTACAGAAGGGTGGAACGTGGTTAGTGACCCAAGACGCCCAAGCCAGTAAATGTGGTTTTTGCTCCCAGTAGCCGCCAATATTTCCTCACACAGCTCCTCAATTGGCCCACTAGGGACTTTACCAGCTGAGTGACCTCCCCGGTACATGCTCCAGTTGTAGAAGATGAGGCCGAACCTCCCCCTTGGTGAGCAGCTGCAACTCTTTATCTACCTTGCTACTCTAAGAAATTTTAAAGTGTTTTGTTTACATGCACAAAACTCTTATTTTGGGTTTGAGAGAGTCTTTGTTCATGCACCAATTAATTACCAGGATGCTTATGTCTTACTGCTTCTTTAACTCATTCGCTCATATCGGAAGTGAATGAGCGAAATAGTTGAAGCTATGTTCAAATAGGCGCTGAGTATCTTGAGCTTAAGGTTACCCCATATTTAACTTCTCAGAAAAACTCGCGAACAAAATCTTACACACCTTGTAAGTGTGGGACAGCAGTACCGTGGATTCTAGGAGTTACTTTTATCTCCAAGATGTTCTTAGTCTACCAGGGCTTTGTAAATTATTTTTAACGTTGTAGTTATGTACACAGTTAAATTGGATGGTGCTTTATAGCCCTAGATTTTTAGAAAGACTAGGAATTTTCAATAGAGAAAAAGTTATCAAATCTGTTAAGTAGTGTTTGAAATTACGATACATATACCCAAATTATATGTAAAGCCCTTTTTCAGTTTAATTGTTTTCAAATGCAGTATATATGTACATATTAAACAGGCTATAGTGACGCGCTCCTTCATCTCCTTACATATCAACTACCGGATCTACGTGCACAGCCTTGTTTTGTTCTAATCAAGCCGGTATTGCAGAACGCTGATTTCATCAGTGGATGACTTTAAGATGGCTTTACGGGGAATGAGGTTCAAGTCAAATTAGCGACTTTGATCTTGTCTACAGTGCAGAATAACCTGTGCACGTTACGTCTTTATAAGGAGCATGATAATGAGACCGCTGTCTCCATCAGTAAGCACTGCTACAACAGGAACATCTGCCACCCGCGGTACCTTCTTCAAGATGCAAACATCTGACAGAGGCAAGTCTCTGAAATAGATAGCGTTTCACACGCCGTCACACGCAGACCATCCCTTCACACGTAACCTTCCTTGCCCTCTTGATGGCTTGCACATTTGCCAGGAACAGCGCTTCTCATTACAATGCATGTATTCACTAGAGGCCCTTATTATGGAGCTTAAGGAAATGCAAAGTTCCTCCACTACGAAACCAACTACTAATAGATTGTTTTGTGTCTTTGTGCTTCAAACGAATAGTTGAACCACGCTCATAGATTACTCCCTATTTTCGCAAGTATCTGCAGCAAAGCTTTTGTATAATGGTAATTATTCTGTTAGCTGGTCATTTTATCTCTTTAATGCCGCAAAATTCGCTTTTCAGGGAAGGAACTTTCATAAACTACTGCCTTAAAAAGGAATCAAGTGTGTAATTTTCTGATTAAAATAATTTTAATAAGTGAATACTAATAATTGAACTATTTTGGCAGAATTAAGTGCAACATATTTACAATCTGCAAATATGATTAATAATCATAGATAGTAAATGTTCGGGAAGGAATTATTTATACTAATATTAGTAGGTTTGTTTATTAAAAAATAAGTTAATCTTTGAATAAAAGTAATAACACTCTTGACTTTCCAACCTATAAATTCACTTGGTATTTTAGGAAAAATATTATTGTTTCTTAAAATCTAAATTACTGCATTCTCAAAATTAATGTTTTATATTTCACTTGAAAAACTTCTTGGAATCAAAGATTTAATTTACAAGGACAACTAAAAGCAGAGATAAAACCATTGCTTATAGGCCATCAATTCTACAGAAGTGGTCACCAACATGACCATTGAGTTAAAGGCGGATTCTAAGTAGTTAGTTTATTTCCCAATTCTTATTAAAATATCTAGCTTATACAACTTGATACACATACAACATAATTAGTACACCATAAATACACAATCTTGTATTCTCCTCGTTTTCGAGTTGCATTTTCTCATGCCCCTTCTATATACCCAGGTTGTGTATATAATGGAGCATTTTAAAACTTGGGATCTAGATTTTTGTTCCCCTTTATACTTTTATACTATTTTTGCTAGTTGTTCTCATTAGTCTTCCCTGTTTTCAAAGCCATTTTTGCCATACTTTGTCAATAAATTTTCCCAGTTTTACTATGTTTTCTTCTGATCTAAGATTCGAGATTCTTTTGCCTCTTATTTCGTTTGGCATGTTTTCACATTTGTGCAAAAGAAATTCGTCTCTCCAATATTTTATTTTTGACAGTCAAAAATATAATGCCAAGTACCCAAGTACTCCTGTACTAAACCATGCCAACCCTTCTCTTCCTATTTTATCACAGATGTCAATATATTCTTCTCTGTTCCAATCATTTTTCAATGTTTTATATAATTTCAGAGATGCTTTTTATTAATATTAGCCCATAAGACTTGTTTTTTAATATCTGAAACTCTTGGTTTTACTTCTTTCCAGAATCCATTTTTTATTCTTCCCCTATCTAGCCATACTGAGCCCATACCTATTTCCTGTAAAATGGAGTGTAATAAAAAGTGTTTTTCTATAGTGATTCTTATTAATTTCGTAGCAACACTGCGTTAATTTAACATAGGGTAGATATTATATTACTGTATCCTGAGGCAGTTGAATCAGATACATTTATCTCTGTACTGTATAATAGCTTCCCCGATATTTTCCACGAAGTTTTTGTATCTTGTGTATAGAGCTTTTCGAATAATAAACTCTCGGAACCTCATCTCTCATCGCCCTCGTACATTCAACAAATGTTGCTCGAATCTTATTTGCATTCTTCATGGGCTTGAATTATCTGCGTGCATTACTCGTGCTTGTTGTTTAGTGAAAAGTTATAGGAGCTTTCAGCTCGCCTCTGTGGTGTGGGAGTGGCATGTCTTCCACATGTTCAAAGTTCCGGAGTACATATCTCGGTCCGGGTGAGTTATCTGGACAAGGTCTCCTCCGGGGTTTGCCGTTATCGTAAAATATCTACAGGGACCCTGCTCTCAGCACTATCGTGACTCCTTGGGATGGCCACCCTCTCTGTCCGCTTGCCTAATTCTTCATCCCGGGAGTCTCCCACTTGGGGCATAGGTACAATGGACCAAGTAAGATCTTCCAATCCCCTCCGTAGGACAATCCTAATCCTATCCTGAAGGAACAATGTTTGGCAACTGTAATCTCTATTTTACCTAGCATATTTCATCATCGTTTCAGCCATTTCATTCATCGCCCAATATGACCTACGTAGGAGGTCATTATGTTAGTAAAAATGGCGTCTTTTCCTGACTTGTTGATTTGGTTCTTTGACAGCGCAAACTCAAAGTGCCTTTGCAGAGTAAGTATGTTTTTTTTCAGCTGTTCCTCCTGTATACACATTAATATTAGAGGTATAGTGTCATTCATATAAATATGAACCATTTCAATCAGCCATAACTTTGAACCAATAAAAGGACACACGTGCAATTTTCGGAGATCATAATACATAATTGGGAGGTTACATTACACTATTTACATCTCAGAGAAAATGCTGGAAGTATCCTCCAACAGCATCTATACATGTTTGCACTCCTCTCACCATATTCTCCGAACTTTTATGGACATGATATCGAATTGAGAGGTTATTTCCAGCAATATGGATCAACGTGCCATACATCTGACACCATGGAACTTGTAGCCAGTTTCTTTAATAATCGAAGAATCTCAAAAGGACTCTGGGCCCCAGATCCCTTAACCTAACCTCGCCGGATTCCTTTTTGTGCGGGTATCTAACAATAGAGTGTACTAGAATAGGCCAAGGACAATTGATGTTCTCAAAGAATCCATTCGAACCGAAATAAGTAACATTGGCGGAGATACCTTCCGTAAAACTTGAGAGAATATGGTGAGACGAGTGCAAACATGTATAGATGCTGGTGGAGTATACTTCCAACATTTTTTCTGAGACATAGCTAGTGTAATGTAATCTCCCAAATGTGTGTTATATTCTCCCAAAGTTTCATGTGTGTCCTATTATTGGTTCAAAATTTATGGCTTGCCGAAATTGTTCAGGTTTTTATGGATCGCACTGTAAATCGGTACAGCAGCTTTTATTGAATATTACAGTTCTGTTTCAAAAACGTTAGATTTCGTTTTAGAATATTGTCACCCAATTATCGGAAGGCACGACCAACTGGAGCTGGGTAGGGGACAGGAGGCATTCCGATCACGCCACCCATTTATCTTGTAGCGCTAACATAGGGGATTGTTAGGAATGTGTCACTAGGCACTGTACCGACCCTTTCCCCTCCCCCTAACTTATGGAATAACCAGCATATTTTATCTAACCCGGAACCTTCTAGATTGGACAGTTGGTGCTATATAAGCGACGCGTTGGGCTGGAGGAGAGTTCGGTTCTTGGCGAGCAGCCGTAAAGAGCGTAGTGCTAGTGAACGGACTGGAACGCGTATCAGAGGAGTTCTTAATCAGCTCTAGAAAGAGTGGTACGTAACTGTGAGTGTCGTAATAGTGAGTGCGCAGTGGACCTGTGACAGACGAACTGGTGAATTGTAATTCTGTTCGCTACGTAATTTTATGTAGGCGGCAAGTGTACCAACTCTAATTCGGTGGAAATAAAGAACATTTTGAGTTTGTTTAACTGGACTTTTAATTATACGAACACACAAATTCACAATTTGAACAATAATTGTCCCGCCAGATTTGTTTATAAACACGTGAAGATTTTATGGTTTCTATTGGCTTCTGAATATCAAGCGACAAAATTGCCCTTTTCTTCGCTTCGCTTGATTGTTGAGAAACGTATTATTCACGTACAACAGAGTGTATACCTTACGTTAATGCTATGCACAGGAGGATAATACGCCACCATTAAATTTAGTTATTTCGTGAACTATTGTATCATCTGAGATGTCGTTTGCTATGAGATTGAAAACTTTACACGGATGAATGGTTCTAAGCTCTTTGAAATGTAACATTTATATCAAATCTTTCTACTGTGTGCAACTAACCATTGTTAATATATTTCCAGATATTATTAGTTTGCTATTTAACATTTACTTTGTTCAAACGTAAAGTCCCCTCTCTTTCCCTTGGCAATACTAAGAGAACTGAATTAACTATTTTCATATATCAGATGAATACCTAAAAGTTGAACTCTGTTGCCAAACAAAAGATTGATCTAGATTGTTGTACAGAAAACTAAAGAAGAGCTGAGGATTCAGATCTACTTAAAATTCATTTTAGAAAATCTCTAGTAGAAGTTCCTTCAGTTGCAATAGGTATATACTATTAATTTATTATATAAGTGGATAAGTAGAGAGTTAATCCATCAGTAGAACAATTTAAAACGTGACCCAAAGGTGATATTGGAATTTTTCCACTTGTATAAAACATACTTGTATAACAAATGAATATATTAGAAATATTTAGTTAATGATTTTACATCAGATAGTACTAAATTAAATATGGAATAAGGCATTGAATTGCTGCTTACTTACGAATGTGGGTCAAAAAGTAATGCCTCCATTTTTTCTCATTTAATTGCCAAGAAAACTGAATGCAATTTACATAGCTTGAAAAATACAACATTGACGATTAATTTTCAATATTCAATATAATCTCCGTCATTTTGCACAGTTTTGGTCCACCTTTTAACTGGGGCATGTATTCCAGTGTGGTAAAACACACGGTCTTGCTTCCTAAGCCATTGACGCACGGACTTGTTCACAGCCTCCTCAGATGGAAGTCTGATGGTTCCAGGTCAGGGCTGTTTGGGGGGTGAGGTTAGACTTGCCATCCCAATTTCTCAATTTCTGCAGTGGTGTAACGACTGGTGTGTGGTCTTGCATTGCCATATGAAAGAACATGTGGAATAGCTTTGGTTGGGCGAACTCGACGAAGGCGAGCTTTCAGGTTCTGAGAGTTCTGATGTATTGGACAGAATTTATTGTGCATCCCTGTTCCAAAAATGCAATCGTAAGCACACCCTCTGCATCCCAAAACACTGTCGCCATAACTTTCCCTGCCGAACACAGAGTTTTGATTTTTTTTTCTTCGGCGACGTTGTGTGATGTCATTCCATTCACTGCCTCTTTGATACAGGTTCAAAAACATGAACCCACGTTTCGTCTCCAGTAACAATTTTTTTCCAGAAACTCCTCTCCCTCCAAATTGAAGCGCTGCAAGTGTTCAGAGGCTATTGCTTTCCTTGTTTCTTTGTTTTGTGCGCTTAAAATTTTTGGTACTCAACGTGAATAAACTTTTGAGTAACCCAGTTGTTGAATAATCGTCGTCACACTGCCCTTACTGAGGGAGGTAATGCGACACGATTCGCCTGCTGTTACCCGGCGATCACCACAAATGATGTCATCTACTCGCTAAATGTTGCTTGGGGTCACTATAGTCACAGGCCTGCCGCTTCGCTTTTCATCTGCCAATGGTGTTTACCCTTCAGCTTCCTTACAGCGACGAACCCATCGTCTAACAGTGGTGACATCCACCGGTGCATCACCATACACATTTTTAGCCTTTCGTGAATGCGAATTGGTATTTCACCTTCCGCAGTCAAAAATTCAATCACGGAACTCTGTCTAATACGGATGTCGATGTCAGTCAATTTGCAAGAGGATGCAGGGCTGCCACCTGTGTACTTAGGAAGCTACTACTGCATGGGATTGGAGAAGAAGGTTTGAGGAATTGCGCCAAAATCAAAGTGTTCACATCAGTTACTTATTTAAGGGATAAAAATAGGAGGCATTACTTTTTGCCCCACCCTCTTAGTTATAAAATATGGTAGGCTATGTAGAATTCTAATTTTATTTTACTGTTGCTAGGTCCCTTAAACTACTTAAATTTGTTAAAGTTTAGAATTGACGTTGAGAAAGTTAATATATTGGCTCCAAATGATATAATTAATGAAGCAGTAGAAGCAGTTGAGGCTTTATTGCCGTAATGTGGAAATGAGTGGTCCTATTTTCAATGATATGCGAGGTGAATTAAAGTTATAACACTGTTTTTTCAGGAATGGGAGCAGATAGAAACTTGTGGTTACTTTTTTTAAATACACTGGACTCTTTGTGAATGCGTGACAGAGATGGCAGTACTGTACAGTGCTTAGAACTCTAGTGGCAGCGAGGAGAGTTAGGTCTATTTTTGATAGTTAAAATGGCGACGTTTCCATTGCAAGAACAGCGTGTAATCGTTGTTCCATTAGTGCCGTCATCACGCGTCAACATTGCCTGACAATTTGCCACGCGCTCAGCCAATTGATCATCCGTCAGCATTCGTGGCACCCACCTGGAGGACACAGACACTTTTTGTATTTTCATATCTTCATGCAGGATTGTGTGCACAGCTCCCACGGAAATGGCAATTTTGGAGGCGATGTCTCCAACGCTCAATCGGCGATCCTCCAAAACAACGTTCTCCACTCCCTGGATCATCTAGTCAGACCGGCTGGTGCGAGGCCGTGACTGTCTTGGTTTGTTGTCACACGATATTATGCTTTCATTGAACTGTCGCAGCCAGGAACACACATTAGACACATCCATGGTACTATCACAATGGAGTGGTTATATTGGTGAAGGTAGATTTATGCCACACGATGCGGCGACATATTTGAAGTAGGATTCGTTGTCGTGAGGTCCACGCCCCACACGCGCAAACCGTTTCGCGTTTCCCTCGGTGTGGCAACGCGTGGAGAAGCCAAACCTTACCTGGATGTAGGAGCGATGAACACTCCTGTCTCGAGGCCGTGAAGTAGCTGGGGCGAGCGATGAGATGTGAAACCTCAATGTCGTGGTATCGATTCAAAAGGTATTTTGTGTTTGGGCAACTATGAAATAAAATTATGAACACCGTTTCACTTTACATGTATTTATTTCTCGACATATTTTGCTTCACAAGCGACTTTTTCACTGGTATAGCACTTTACTAACTTTTAATTGTCTCCTTCGCTTTGCGAATGATGCAACGGTTTTCCACTTATATTAATTCTTGTCGCGTCGCGTATTCAGCGTATATTTTAATTGTATATTACACGTTAATGAACGTTGAGCTCCACTATCTTCCTGTAGTTTTCAAGAGCCTTTACCCAAAAACACGTCTACACGCTTTGAGAGTATAAGCAAGAAAAAGAGAGAAATGTGAGTATATAATTATTGTTTCTTTTCTCTGTTTCGTTGCTAGGTTACCGAAATACTAAATTTTGATTGCTCCGACGTCACAACTTTTGTAGATTTAGTTCCCGAAATTTCCTGAATTTGGGATTTTAATAAACATAAGCATCATCTATATGGCCTGCTTGGTTATTGATTTACATTGAATTTCAGATGGCTATGTTTACTTTATATGTCCATATATGGAATTTTAAAATATATTTACTGACTAATATGTAATATCAGCTTTAACCACATACCTCACTCAACTGGCGAAGAATTTCAAATTGTGTCATACCATGAAAATGGAGAAAACGAATGATTACATGCTTTTCTTCTAATGAGAATGTAGCCATTTTAAGTAACAAAAAGCAGTCCTAAATCTCGTCACTGCCATTGGAGTCTATGTACTTTACAATGCTGCCATCTCTGTGAGGCATTCATAAAGAGTCCACATGTATTTTTTAAAAAGAAAACAGAAGTTTCTATCTGGTCCCAACCTTGAAAAAATAGGAGTGTTATAAATTTAACACACCTCGTAAATACTGGTAGTGCTACTGCTTCTAATCCATTTGGAGGTATTGACTTCTATGGTAGCGTACAACTTTGCTTTCATGTATGCTGTTAATGGGTTATAGAAAATTTGTAGTTATCAACCGTCTATTGTTTCATTTTATCCCACCCGTTACCGGTGCAACGAGTGAATTTTGTTTACTTTATCCCGCTTATTGTTCTAATAACTCTGTTTCTTTGATTTAGTCCATATCAATGCTATCCATTCCAAGTAACTGTAGGAAAAGAAATCTATTAGTTACATTGCAGATGCTGGCGCAGCTGTCAAACCAGTAATTATGATTCATTCATTTGAGTATCTGTCATTCGTCTGCAGATACTTGCTGCTTCAAAATACCTTAATAAATTTCAAAGTACGCAAGTGCGATGACAGGAAGGGCAACCCCTGCAGGGAACACTGTAGGAACTTCGGTGTGTTGTATCTATAGCAATTGATGTTCTAATGAAGAGGGACTTAATACAGCTGTTGCAATATGAGGTGCTATCTTGGTTGTAGTCAGATAAAGGAAGGTACATATTACTCGGCATATATGAACCACAACCATGGTTAGAGTAACGCTACCGGTAGGGAAAGGCCGCCAATACATAGAGTTTATATTCTGAAAGCTTTGCTGTGGTAGCTGTAAACTGGGATTTTCTCGACACCAGGGACAAAACCAGCCAGGGATTATGGTCATCCTTGCGCCCGACTTTTCACGGGCAATATGTTGGGAGCTCAAACCTTCAGCTGTACCAAGATTCATATTACTGGCTGTAGCCTTACCTTTATTTACTGCATAAAACCAACAACATAGTAATTTTGACCTACTTCAACAGAGTATATAGAAAGAAACTAATTGTTTTTATCAACTATTAAATTACTGGAGCTATTAAATTATCTTTATGTACCTTGCATTCTAACCTACAAATTCTATATGATGGTTTCGTCGAAAAATTGTTTAGGGGTCTCTGAAATGCATAAAAAGCAGTTTTAGAAACAGACACGTGTGTGTGTGTGTGTGTGTGTGTGTGTGTGTGTGTGTGTGTGTGTGTGTGTGTGTGTGTGTGTGTGTGTGTTGTCTGTGCGCGCGCGTGTGTTCGTGTGTGTGAGCAGCATAGCTCCAAAATTCTTAAACGAAAAGCCAAAAAATACTCAACTTAGTATTTCAGAAAGCATTTCTGAAGAAATTCCTTCAACCTCAGAGTACGGGGAATATTTTTTGAAAATGTTGACTTTCTCAAAAATTACTCAAACGATTTGAATTAAAATATATGCTAAAGATATTTAAACGACAAATAAAATGCACTAATTCAAAAAATAAAGGGATGGGATGGGATGGGATGGGATGGGATGGGATGGGATGGGATGGGATACAAAAATATTTTTGAGGAGCCTAGTTTCAAAGATGAACAATAGCCACTGACTATTTTTCACTGGAGAGGTATTTGTGTTTTACTATCACAGCCTCAATTTGTTAACTTGAAATTTTTGTGTGGCATATTTGCAGCTCTAATAGCACAATAAGCTAGGTCTTCACTTAAAAGTATTGCGTTTATACAATATAAAACCAATGTAACGTATTAAATATCCACATTTGAAACTAAACTTCGCTTATGTACATTTTTAAACCAGCATAGATGCAAGTGTCCGTTTTTGAAATAAGGAACTCCTAGTTTAAGGAAATGAATTGCGATGGAATGCAATGAAAATTAGTGTTTTATTGCAATTATTATAATAGCTTCATTTACAGCATGAAAAAAACATATACTTCATTTTAATTTTGATATACACCATATACTTTCCATTCTTGTTACTGTATTTCCGTGCAGATAATGTCTGGCTCAGTACAAGGGTTTTCAAAGCAGTCATATTCTAGATTATTCTAGACTATGTGCCATTTTGACTACAACTTTGAATGATACCAGAACCACTTAATATGGAGATTCTCCTTCTATTCACTTCCAAAATGCTTGGCTAGCAAAGTTCCCATATTCACAAGTTTTAGTTAGTTAATCTTGATACATACTTTGCAATTAATTTTGTTCCATATTAAGCTTCAACTTGTCACGAAACTGTTAAATTTCAGTAAAATATGCGAAAAAGCTTAAAACACCACAATCACGTCTAAATGTAACCATAAACTGGAGGCCATGACAGTTTTCAATGATTTCCAGCGATTTGATTAGTTAAAACGACCATGTTCATTTTTTATACTGGGCATGGTGGTATCCGGTTTTGAAACTAACTATATATTTCAACTGTGAAAAAATACGTATATGTAGGTCTATTTCAGGAACAAAGGGACTGAAAATTCAAAAAGAGCAGGCTACATATGAAACAGATCGATTCTCAAATTAGTTTCTATAAAATTGGCGAATGACTATCTTGATACTAGGCATCTCAATTTCATTTTAAATTCTAAATTTTTTGTGAAGTAAGATCTGGTCTATCTGTTTTTGATTGCTAGTTAACCAGTGTGCAGAGGACATCTGAAGACATTTCCAGAAAATTCGACATTCATTTGGCACCACTTAAACCTATGGTACTTTAACAAATATATTTAGACTAATTGATTTCTAACATAATGGTTTTGAAGTAGTAGCCTAGAGCGGTTGCGATTTACCTGAAAATCTTCCGGTCCAATCCTTGCAATATGCTGTAATTAAGTATTTTATCAACTTTAAAATCTTAGTTGCACTACACACACACACGCACACACACACACACACACACACACACACACACACACACACACACACACACACACACACACACACACACACCATTTGAAAGCACACAGAGCCAACCTTTGTAAACGATATAGAAATTCTAGGTGGTATGCAACACTGTCATTTACTATATGCAGGCTAGAAAGTAAATATTAAACAGTCGAATGTGCATTTAATGTTATTAATCATTTTAAAGTAAGCAATTAACTTCTACATTTAAACCTGCATTTTTCCACTTTGCCTTTTTAATGTGAAATATTATAAGATGCAAATACTTGATCATGGTGTGTCTTAAGTTTTGAATATTTTAAAAGTCAGTACAATGCTGTACTTTCAACTTTATTTCCCCAAATATAGAAATCATCACTTAAAACTATTCTGAATGCTTGAAACCACAGTTTTCATTCACATAATCCTCGTGTGTGTGTGTGTGTGTGTGTGTGTGTGTGTGTGTGTGTGTGTGTGTGTGGTGTGTGGTGTGTGGTGTGTGTGTGTGTGTGTGTGTGTGTGTGTGTGTGTGTGTGTCCGCGTGTGTGTGAGTGAGTGTGTGTATAGTGGGTGGGTGCATAGTTTACAAAGAGGCTTACATGGATTAGCATTCATGCTTAGTAGGAATACGTATACTGATTGCAAGAGTCATATCCTTATTTCATTTAACTAATTTTGTTTAGTACTTGCTATTTTTATTCTAAGACGAAAGATATATCTGTATCTACAACTCTTATATTCTACGCAATTGTCTCAAAACACGAGAAATTACTGAAGCTATCGTTTTAAGTAACATATACATTCATATCTTGTTTGAAAGAAATTAATATTTTTCTTAAGCTTTACAAACTTTCCGCAACAGAAATTTTCCGATTATATATAGTTATGTCATCATGTTTCTCAAAAAATAATCGTACCATTATAAACGGTGTTTTTTCTGCTTTCAAAAGGTGTTCAAGCATGAGCTTTCCAATACTTAATTTGTTGTACTATTAATCTTACTATTTCACGAGCCTCAGTTCGAATGGTTTCAAATTTCAATGTAATAATTCTGAAATATTGGGTTATTGGGTTATTATCAGAAACAACACACTCCTTTGAATCATTTACACTAAATAAAATGCATGATAAATTATTGCATAAATAAAAGTTTTACGTACAGTTTATTCGAAACTTTGTTTCTCCTCAACTTTATTATCATCATCCTCATCCTCATCCTCGTCCTCATCCTCATTCTCATTATCATGATGATTCTTTTTTTGGAATTTATGTCCTCCAACAATGAATGGAATTGGAGAAATGATGCTCAAATGAGCCCGGGGTCCATGGGGCTTAGAGTTACCCGACATTCGTCTTCCAGGATAAGGGAAAACCCCGGAAAAAACCTTATCCAGGTAACTCACCCTGACCGAGATTCAAACTCGGGACCTCTTGAACATGAGGCAGACATGCTACCATCTATGCTACCGAGGCGGGCAACGATGATGATTATGATGATTATTGTTATTTTCGTTATTATCGTTATTGTCGTTATTATCGTTATTATCATTATTATTTTGCAAATATTCTGAACATTACCTCAAGTCAATTTTTACTCCTAATCCGATACAGTTGCTTTTCCAAGACACTGAATTGATGATGATGATTATAATGATGATATTGATAATGATGCTTTTGGTAATTTATGTCCTCCATCGTTAAGTCATTGCGAACAATGAATGAAATGGGTGAAATGATTATCATATGAGTCCGGGGTCCATGAGGCTTAGAGTTACCCGACATTCGTCTTCCAGGATAAGGGAAAACCCCGCAAACAACCTTATCCAGGTAACTCACCCTGACCGAGATTCAAACTAGGGACCTCTTGAACTTGGGGCAGACATGCTACCATCTACGCTACCGAGGCGGGCATGATGACGATGATGATGAATGGTACAGTAAGAAGGTGAAAACCACATAAATTTTTCCTACAATGGGATTGTATATTAATGGTACTTTTATTTTAAAATGTCTCTGCTTACACAGGAATTTCCTTTGTCGTGAAACTAAAATAAAACACCGTTTTGTTGGAAATGGTGCTGGGAAAATGTACTTATTGGCCACCGTTATTCTTTATTCTTCGTTTCATTTTGGAGTGTATATCTCTGAAGTTTTCCTTCCTGGTGAATTCAGAAATGTAGAAAACTCTTTTCGTATTCTTTTGACCTGTCTCATTATATTTTTCATGCAAAGTGGTACGACCCGGCTCTGTTCCTTCCAGTGTTTCTTTGAAGACATCGATGTTTTCTGAAGCAAGAGGATTTGCTAGCTTAAGCACACGCAGATATTCATAACACAGCCTTTCCTTCAAACATAAAAGAAAACCACTGAAAGTGGCCGCATCAAAAGAAGTTTCTACTCCGACAGGAAACCTGTCAGCCAGTTTGAGGAGAGCTAATAAAATTGAACAAATTTGGTTTTCTTTGATGATAAATGAACTAATTGGACTTAAATTTAAGGTATTCCGAAATTAATTTACGTCGTTAATAAGGAGAACATAAGGAGCTTACTTTTAAGCCTTCATTGACAGCTCATAATTACAAGGTTTAAGCACATTTTTTCTTTCATTCTGTTGACTTCAGGGAGAATGACATGAGGAATTTAAATGTTTAATGACGTGCTTAAAATGTGCCCATAATGAAACACAGCTGCTTAAATAATACTCGAAAAAACAGAGGTGGTTGTGCTGGGACCAGATATTTAATTTAGATATTCTCTCTACTGGATTAATGAGTTATGTAACTGTCATCCCAAATTATTGTAGAACTGCTGAACGGTAGCATTACAATCTAGTTTTCCATGTTCTCACCTAGTAGAGTACTGCTAAAAACAGCGATCGATATTTGGCACAAAAATAAAATATAATTAAAGTATTTATTAACAAAATATCTGTCTCTACTGTATACAGAAAATACATACATTTTAAATGTGGTATAGTATTGCTTATAGTTAATTTCAAAAATAAATTTTCCTGGATAGTAGAAATAACATTATGTTTCGAAATAGTATCCTGATTATCTCCATTAAGGGTTCTGTGTGTTTAATTAATTTCCACACAAATATTTAACACCTTTCTACATACATGTAATCAATGTGACCCAATTAGATTTTATTTAATATACCTTATGATAGTTTGGATGTTTATTAAATAAACGCATACTACAGCGTAACAATAAGCATTGTGACTTTGTGGGTTGTAAAATTAAAATTCTAGTTTGCAGAAATGCAAAATGTATTTCCGTAGATAGAAACTTTTGTACCGTCCTGAGCAGCAGCATGACGTAACATACACCAACACAGTCTCTCGTAGCTTCTGGACAGGCAAATAAACAAAATAATTTATTTTCAAATCACTACACGTTTACCAATTCTCAACTCGCAGCTCGATACAGTTTGAATGTCTACACACACACACACACACACACACACACACACACACACACACACACACACACACACACACACACACACACACACTCTCACACACACACGCCTCGCTAGCGTAGATGGTAGCGTGTCTGCCTCACGTTCAAGAGGTCCCAAGTTCGAATTTCGGTCAGGGTGAGTTACCTGGATAAGGTTTTTTAGGGGTTTTCCCTTATCCTCGAAGACGAATTTCAGTTAACTGTAAGCTCCATGGGCCCTGGACTAATTTGAGCATCATTTCATCATAATCATTCACCGTCTGATATAACTTAACGCTGGAAGACGTAGATTAAAAAAAATGTCCACTGTATGAAAACTGACCATTGACAACTCTTTTGCAGCTCTCACTGCCGAACGGGCTCACTATCTTACTTGCCACTCACTCAGCCGTCCGTAGTGTTATTTATACCCGGCCCGCTGTTTCTCGAAGACTGCCGAAGTTTGTGGAAAGCTGCCCAATTAGGACGATCTTTCGTGAAGTGGCGAGAACACCATGGAACTGTCTCTGTCTCTTTTTACTCTCTCTCTCTCTGTCTCTCTCTCTTTTAACGTGGCTTGGGCACTATCTGTCTCTTTTACTCCCCGCTTCTCTCTCTGTCTCTCTCTTACCAAATAACAAGCGCCTCGCAACAGTATCTATTAAAGAGTGGAGTTTAAAGTAAGATTTTACAAGTAATTTGCACAGATATCTCGTTGAATTCGGGAAACATAAGTTCTTGATGCTCCATAGTAGCTGTCATTTAATGTACATTTTAGTGTAACAACAAAATTTAACAAATTGATTTCTATTCTTATGTAACGGTTTTCTAAATGTAGGAGTAAAGTGTAGTTGAAGTATAAATTTTGAGGACCTACTTTACGAACAAACTGTTAATTTACGTTCAGTGCGCTCCATCTTGTTGCATTTTGTACAGCTCAGTTTTGTTTCGATCTCTTGATCTTGCGCTAATGCAGAATGTATACCATGCTTCTACTATTTGTTTCAAATGGTATGGTTTTTGTCCTTGAGCGCAGGTCGATGATGGTCCAATTATTTTGTGTTGGTGTTATCTTTTGAAACAGCGAAACTGCTTTATATAGACATATCTGAACCACTTCTTTATTAGACATAGATTGATATCGTTCGTGCGTCGTGTCTAATACCTTTAAGTAATGGAGCCAACCGTAAAGTGAACAGATGTGAGGTGTTCCTTCCTGCTTTCACACCTGAATTCTTTTGAAAGTGGCATTCTAAACCAATCTTACAGATCAAAAATACAGTACGCTAGGAGATTCACTGCATTACACCATCTAGATCAACCTCAATGTTATTTCTTTACTACCATTCCTCAATGAATGAAGATCATTATGCTTACGCCACATCATAAGTTCAAGCCAATGTCTTACTGTCTTGCATTGGCCTATGAATAAAGGTTAGGCCTTTGCTTAAACAGTAAAGATAATATTTTGTGTGAGTGCGTTAGAGATTCTCTTCCCACGAAATACACATCTCCTGGGCGAGTCTTTCTCGCAGTCCGAGATTGTGCCTTGCTTAGTTCATTTAGTACTTACCAACATAACCATTACTTATGAAATCGATGCAATTCCTTGCTACGGTCTGTAGAATTTTAAACACGCTATCATCAGATTCTACAAAATACTGTGGGATAAAAGTGACTTGCTGAATTTGTATTGAGATCAGCAAAACATCAAAGACGTATGATTAAACCCTAAATCTCTGCTTGGAAGAAGTGAATTTGAAATTTGCGCATCATATAAATTAGATTTTTAATGTATTTATTACTTGCCAAGCTCTTAACAAAATTATCAATACGTCCAGCTTATCTAACTGGAAATATTCTGCAAATTTATGTTTAACAAATTTATATAGGCAAGACATGTGGTGATAGCCACAGAATGGTGATATATGCTTTGTGTTAGTCCTGTTATACTGAAGTAGTATTCACTGTAGCTAGCATATGTGAACTCTAGTTAACCTGCGGTGTTCTCTGAATGTATATGTGTAGACATAAACTAAAGTAAACTGAATTCGGAGAGTTTATCAGGCACGAATTCAGGAGTAAGAACATGTTAGGATAATATAATGATATTGGACTTTATAGCAGTATCAAGATGCATCTTATGTGGATACTTCACACTTTAGGTGTTCTGCACCTGATGCAATAGACTGGAAATATTTGGGAGCGTTGGGGCTAAGTATGGGAATTTTAAATGAGAAGTTGAGGAGTGGCGTGGGAAAGAGGAGTGCTGTAGGTGGTGAAATTCCAAAACAGCATTTCCGATAGTGCAGAAAGGTAAATGCCCGCTGTGGGTGAAAATAAAGCATCCCTGTGACATAAGAAAGAAATAAGTCTTCTAAAGCAGCGCATCCGTCAAAATGACGGGTGCGGTCCTTCTTGTGTTAAAAAATAAAAAGATTTTTTTCAGAGGCGCTCAAAACTTCCCAAATTTTGTTAGGTTATTCGGTACTTATTCTTAAATTACATAGACCGGTGGTAAATAAGCTAAAGGAGTAGAATCTCTTGTATCCGGAAACAATGAATTAATTACATTACTACACGTGTTCCTTTCAATTGTGAACACATGCTTAACATAATATTGTAGTAATATGAATGATTTCTTCCCTCGTAGTAGTTTTAGTCCATAAATACATTTCGTACTTCCATAAGGAATGGATATAATAAGGGAAGATGTCCAATGTGTGAAAAAGAAGATAGTACATGGCATTATATTTTTGATTGTCAAAAAACAAAATATTGGAGAGACGAATTTCTTTTGCATAAGTGGAAAAACATATCAAATGTAATAAGAGGCAAAAGAATCTTGAATCTAAGATCAGAAGAAAACATAATACATATGGGAAAAATGGGGCATGGGAATATGCAACTCCAAAATAAGCAGTATGTAAGATATTGTATCTATGGTATATTAATTATGTTATATATGTATAAAGTTGTATATGCTAGATATTGTAATAAGAAATAGGAACATATCTAACAAACTATTGCAGCAAAATTAGAATAATGCAAGAGGACGGTTTAATTGGTGAATGAAATAAATGAAACAAGTTTCATCATATTGTATGATAATGAACTTGCTTTAGTAAATACATAAATGGAAAGCATTGTGTGTGCGTGTGTGTGTGCGCGTGCCTGTTTTAATGAGCCGCCAAAAATGCTGCGTCACAAATGACTGCCATATTTCGCTAAAAATAAATTTGCAGTTCCAGATAATCCTATCATTCATGGTTAACATTCATTATGACATGAATATTCACAAAATAAATTGTAAAAAATAATTACGTTATTCAAAGTGACAATCTAAATGCAAGACTAAAAATTAATTATAACAGAAATTATTGTAATTTTCGAATATAAAGAGCTCAATTTGAACTGTCAACTGCGATTCTGTACCGTGCACAATTAGGTGTGAACTTTAAAAAATAGAGATAAATTAGATTTGCTTATCACTATGTGGTGTTACAGGCCGCCTTAGAAGGGAAACAGTAAGGTAATTATGTCCATAAGAGTGTCTAGAGCTCTTCTGCAGTAATTAGCGCTGAATTAGGAATATTCATTAGTATTATTAAACTGTAAATAAAAGGTTCACCTCTAGATTGTCGGAAAACTATATTGCATACTATACTGTACTGTTTTGGGTCGAAAGGAAATGTACTTTAAGACTACCATTTTCCACTGCTCTTTAAACGATGCCAAAGTAACAGAGTTCTAACGTAAGCCTCTGATATGATAGTATTGTAACTTTGTTGCTTCGTTAAACTAAAAGTCTGGTTTGTAGAAATTCTAAATGCTCTTTATTTTCGTAAAAAGACAGTTTGTACAGCCCTTTGTAGGAAGATGACGTAACATATACCATCACAGTCTCTCGTGGCTTCACCACACGTAAACAAACAAAAGAATTCACCTTCAAATCACTACACGATTATCAGTTCTGGCTCGACTCAGAACAATTCAAATGTCCACAGACACTAAACAACTCACTGGCTCACAGACGCAACTCTTAGCAGTTCCCTGCCGGACTGGGACTAACTCACAACAATATACACCCGAGCCGCTGTTTCTCGAAGGCTGCCGAAGTTTCTCGAAATTTTTCGAAGCTCCACGGACTTCCGTGGTGCAGCGGAAAGTTCAGACTATCTCTGTCTCTTACTCCCTCTATTGCTCTCGCTCTCCCTCTCGGCAAGTAATTAGCGCTGCACACACGCGCTGGCCACTTTGTCACTTTGTTTCCTGCCCACGCATGGCCCGACAGCAACCCACAAAGCCTGGCGACAGTATCATAAAACGACCTTATTGTGTTTCAGGAAATTCCCCGTAGGGGAGAGGATCCGTCTCCTTCAGCTGCCGTGGTGCGGGCGCTGCGGACCTTTAGCACTCTTGGTACCTCTGACGTTACTAGAGGAACCTCTGACCGAACATTTGAGCCCCTCATTGATTGGGAGTTGTTCGGATTGGGTTGGACTCGAGGGGGTTCCCAATATCCGTGGGAGATCGCGTACGTCCGCGGACGGGGTTGAGGGAAGCAATTAATATTCCCGCGTACTAGCCACCATAGCTAGTAGAAGGTGTGCTAGATCACCAGGCAGCCCCACCGAGGTCATATCGGTAGCCTTCTTATTTTGGAGTTGGCGCGCGTAAGTGGCGTATCCACTTCCATCCCGTGTTTAGCTCACAGGACCAGTTGCGGGGTGGGCGTGTTAGTCTCTAGGTCTTGCCCTATGGAAACCTCCACGGAGGCGCTGGGCGCCCTTTCGGTACAGCTCGGTAGCTCCCTGGTCGTTAGAGGGGGGGAGGGTCAATCTTCACTCCGTGAGGATATGCCCTGGTAGATACACTCGAGTTTATATATATCAGGAAATTATTGGATCAAAAATATATTAAGTAACAAATCCAGTTATTATACTCTAAATCATAAATTTCGCTACAATGTAGCAAATCCAATGCTTAGTTATGTAGTAAAATGCAATGCATCATTTAATAGTTTACAGAAGCTAACAATAAAGCGTGATAATCGGGTTTGTCACTCACAACGAAGTGATAGGTAAAAAGTCCAGCATAAACTGCTTTTAGTTTTTTATTAGCAAAAATGGCAGTCCTTAATTTGTATTACATAAAATTAGTATGACACAGGAGTATTGGAAGGAGATGGAAAGAAATCTGCAACTCATTGGCACAATGGAACACAAATAGTAACGTGCCTTTACTCATCCTCATAATTTTGATGGTCCTTCTCAAAATAGTCTCTTCTGAATGTGATACACTTGTCCCAGCGTTTCTGCCAGGCTTCAAAGACATGCTGTAAACCATTTTTGAGAGATGCTTCAAAATCGCCTCCGCAGCCTTCACCCCTGCTTCTGATGCTGGATAATGCCTCCCATGAAGGGTTTCTTCCAGTTAGGCAATAGAAGAAGTCACATGGGGCTAAATTCGAACTATAGGGAGGGTGAGGGATACACTTCACGTACATTTTTGCCAGATATTCAGCGGCCGCGCATTATCATGGTGCAGCATCCAGCTCGCTTCACGGAAATGTGATCTTTTTCGCCTGACATGGACTAGCAATGGTTTCAGGGCATCCCTGTAGCATTGTCTAGTTACTGATGTGTGTGCAGGTACAACTTGCTGATAAACTATTCCAGGAATATCAAAGAAAGAGATGATCATAACTTTCCCAGCAGAAGCAACCACTTTTGCTTTTTTGCGGGTTGGTGATGAAGGAAATTTCCACATTGAGCTTTGCTATTAGCTCTCAGGATTAAAATGATGTAGCCAAGTCTCATCAGCAGTGATTACGTTTGAAAGAAAGACGGGATCTTCCTCTAACTTCAACTTTAACTGCATGTTACCTCTATTGCAGTGGTAGGCGATACGGAACATATTGAACTTTACTGGTTCTCACAGGCGGGAACCAGGAGTACCAACAATGAAACTACTACGGCGTGTTTGTTTCACATTAACTTAACAGAATAAGATAAGATTGAATTTTAGTGCGAAATATTATGACCGTAAAAATATTCTTTAAGGAGCAGCCCATGTATATCGCAAGTAAATGTTCACTTCTATTTGGAGATGTAGTGATTACAGTGACGTATATAGCATAGAAAAAACTGGTGTTTCGATTTTTATGTACAGTTTGTTGGTTTGACACGAGGAAATACAAGTTATGTTTGAGTAAAATTTACCCCGGCTTTTCATTTTAAACCAAAGTCAACTGAACCGGTAAATGTAGTTCTTAAAGATATTAAATGTTAACATTTTGACTTCAAAAACTTCAAATTATGAAAAAGATAAACTTAAAACGAGAAATGTTTACAGTTTACCTCAAACAGATTGATCCTTGCAAGGTGTGTTGAACATGTTTGAGTTATCTTTGGCTTTTGTTTGCCATTAAAAATCCTCTTCTTGCCAGGTGAGCAAAGAGTTTTCTGGATATATGTCATGTATTTATGCATAGAGAACCTGGACGAGATTTGTTAACTTTCTGATTTCAAAATCTGATTGGGATTAATGTTGATTCCGAAAAGTGAACGCTGTGCTAGTGGAAATAAACATCGCCAATACGTTTCACGTAGAAGAACGTTTATGATAGTCGCGCCATGTTGCTGTGTTGTTACGCAAATGAGGATTATTATTGGCCCACGGGACTTCTTAGCATACTAAATTGTAATCCAATGACGTATTCTTAGTTTCGATAACACTCTCTAAATATAAACATTTCAATCACACTTCATTTTGTGTTACATAATTACCTTTTCGCACTGCTCTCAATTATATCCAAAGATTATAGAAGCAAATGTTATCTATGGAAATGAGTGCTAGGCTTCACATTCGATTAAAACAGTAATTCACTTGCGAAAAGTTCTTAGAAGGAGTTGGAAAAGAATAACTTGAAGCAAAGGTGAGGAAACTGGTATTGAATTTGAAGTATAGCAACTCGCTTTTAAACAATGAATGTTAATTTGATTTCCCATGTTGTCCTTGAGTAAACTGAAATAGTAATCAAATTACTTCTGCAACCGTTTATTTGGAATAACATGAAGTACATGGAATATTAAGAAATTATAATGGTAATATGAAGAATGTATATAAAAATAAATGCTACCGGCAAAGAACTACATAACATGTGTTGATTGGTCAGTGAAGAAACGTTTTACCAATATACATTACTATCAGAGGTCTAGTAATATTGCTAAATTCATTTATGAAATATGTGAGGTTTGAAATCATGGAATCCATCACCTACTGGTCTCTAGCCCACTACAGTTCTGATTTTTTAAAGCAGGTCGTTGCTATCGTAACGTAAACAAATGTTGCCTTATTGGATACACTGATAAAGTAGGTGAATCACATACTCCTCAGCTCAGTTATCGCTTGTTGTATACGGGAAACAGAGTTTGCCTAATCTCTATTTTATATAATCTTGCCCCGCTTACATGTATAACTCCGCGTGCAACTACCTTCCCCCTCACCCTAATTGGCTAATGCTTTCGCGCCATAGGGCATAGGCGGTGCCTTCCCGTCACACTTAAACCTGCAGTAAAAGTACTAATAATTGCCAAGAAAATAGATAAAATCATAAAAATAGGAATGTGAAGGCATGCAAAAATACAAGTTTATAATTGAAACTGAGCAAGTTGAAACTGAATGAACGAGCAATAAAACTGAAACAAGTTTATAATGAAAGGCCTTCAACCTTATCCGCAGGGATTTTTCAAAACCAGCACACATACCTCGCAAAAGTGCCTGTCTCTCAGTCTTAAAAGTCGTGTCACGCCATACTTGTCGTGTGCCCTTCATTCACCCAAGTCTTGTCAAGCTATCCCGACTTGTATCCCGGTACAGTCTGATTGTCCTTAAATAACGTCTTCTCCACAAACCAATATCGCCCCTGGAGTGGTAAGTTTTCCTGCTGTCTCAATTTCATGTCGCGATGATCCTACGCATCTAACACACCTGTAAGTTCAGAGCACAGCTGTACGACTTCTCTCACTGACAAAGATGGATTCTTCTCTGTTGAGTGTATTAAACACATGCACCACAATTCTTTTTTCGCCGCTTTGTAAAGGGTGCGATGCTTCAGCGAAAAACTGGCGGTTATACGTAGAATAAGTACACGCGCAATAAACGAACAATAAAATAATTTAGCTCTCGCACTCGGCACAACACACCTTTGAATGGCGATATATTACTAACCCAGTTCAAAACAAGGTCAGTGATAATTCATATAAACAAATATGTCATCACTACGGCTAGATCACGAGCTGTCGCGTCATGTGCTTGAGAGCAAAGGAATCTCTTCTTTACTTCGTTTAAAAATCAACATGCATGTCAGATAAATCAACTCTGTTGCGTAATATATTTAATTAATACAGTTACGAAAATATAAATTTGACAATTCTCTTCCTACATATAAAGATATCACCATGTTAAACAACGAACAATTTTTACCGCACAACAGTCTATACTACAATGGCAGCTAATGAGAGGTGATAAGGTCACATGATCGTTAAGAGATACGGGGCAAGCTTATGTGAAACAAGGATTAGTTGCGCTGCTTATTGTTAGCCTACTTTGTTAAAACACAATTGAAATACGTTTTTATGGAAGCAAGACGTAGTGGCGGCAGGATTAGAGGTTTGCCGAGGAATCATGGCCCAAGGCAAAGATCAGCTTACGGTCGGGTTGATACATTGCATAGTAAAGCTAGAGAATTCGTCTGTTCTCTTAGAGCATTCTTCCAACAGGAAGACGACACTTCGCTCCTTATCAATGAACAGCTTATTCCTTTTATCCTAAAGCGACAGTCTCATGCCAGTAGATATGCTTGCAAATAAAAGAATTCCTGTGGGTCAAAATTCCGGCATATCGGCGGCGTGATATGAACACGGCAGTTGGCAAAGTCGTTATTAGTAGTATATTGCGATATTAATGTATACAGAACGAGGAAAAGTTTGAAAAAAACGAGGCGCTTGCACCGAGTTTTTTCAATCCTCGAAATTCCATTATGTGCTTATCACAAGTGTGTTGCACATTATTTTGTGCACTATGTGTATTTATATGAATCTGAATTTTGGTAGTTAAGATATTAGCTGAAATATTAATAAATATAATTGAAGATAAATGTTAGATTTTAGAACGTGCATCGCGTATATGTGTTTCTTTGGACGAATATTTACTGCACTATTTGTTTGCCGAGCTGTGATGCGTTTTCCGAAAATTAAAGTCACAAATGCTTGCTTATTTGTGTAAGTGAAAGCGAAATTCTTCAGACACAAAATGATGAAGTAAAGTGACAGGGTGACTTCATTAGCTCAGAACAAATTGAACAACACTATTTTTTCCGTTATACACTAGTGCCTCTTAAGGTTGAAGTGCTGTATGTGCTGGTAATTAAAATGAACAATGTTAGCTCATTTCTACGTATTATTCAGTTGCTGGATTATCAAATAGCACTTAATAGATACAGTAAAACTCTAGAACACTTCCAAAGACATTTTGAAAGTGAGAGATCTTCGCCAGAAGTCTTGATAATATTAACTAATGAGAACCTTTACAATTAAAACAGAATTTTTTTAATCTACGAGCGAATCAAAAATTAAAATTCTAATGCACTAAAACTGCATGAGTTTTGTACTCACTCTTCCAAATACAAACTCTTGTTAGAATATAAATTCATATATCTGCTACATATCAATTGAATTCCTCATCTCTAGAAATTATATTATTGGACATTTTCCTGTAAAGGAATAATGTCTTCTCATTTGAATCATATGCAAGTATTAGAAAATACAAACTAAAATACGAGGAGGATGTCGCAAAGTTTTAATTAACACCCAGTAATTTTTATGCTAGTGCGGTGAAAATTTGTCAATGCCATCATTGATCTCTCGGGACATAATGTTGGTAGTTTCAGTGTTTTGAGTCCTTTTTGTTTTTTACAGTGAGTGCCAGAAGTGACTGAGATGTAAGATGGAGAAAATTGAGGCTCGTAGTGTGATCTAGTTCCTGAATTTGAAGGGAAAAACTGCCCACGAAATCCATGATGAGATAACGGCTGCTTATGGAAATGATTGCCCATCATACTACACTATTGTGAGGATGGAAAGGAATTTTCAAACTGGCCACATGTCCCTGAGAGAGGAACCAAGAGCTGGTGGACCGTCAATGACAGACGACGGTGTCACAGTGAAGAAAGTGGAGTGTTTAATACTGGAAGACAGACGAGCAACCATCCAAATGATCATGAATAAGACACATTTTAGCTATGGGGAAAATTATTCATGACGAACTGCACATGTCTAAGGTGTCTGCATGGTGTGTTCCACGTTTGCTACTCCTTTCCAAAAGCAGACATGGCATGAACTTTCAAGACAGTTGAAGATGCTGTTGGTACGGGATGAAGATTACTTTTTGGTCCTCTGGTAATCATGGATGAATCCTGGATCTGTCAGTATGATCCAGAGAAAAAGTCATGAGATGGAATGGAAATATGTCGATTCCTCCATTCCATGAAGGCAAAGGTGCAAAGGTCAGCTGGGAAGGTCATGCTTTTAGTTTTCTGGGACTGTCGTGGAGTCATCCTTACAGATTATCTTACCAAGAGTCAAGCCATCACTGGCAGATACTACTGCAATCTTCTAGGCAAGTTACGAGCAGCTCTGCTTCACAAGCAACGCGGTATGCTCTCCAAAGTGTTCGTTTTCTGGCTGACAATTCAGCAGCTCATTCATCTCAAGTTGCAGCTGACAAAACAAGAGAATGTGGCTTTGAGAGCTTACAGCATACGCCTTATTCGCCCGATCTCGGACAATGTGAGTTTTCCTTGTTCCCCGACATGAAGAATCCATTGTGTTGTCACCGATTTGACGACGCAAATGACGTCAATAATGAAGTGGAAGAGTGATTTAAAGCGGATTCTGCAGACTTCTACAATGAAGGTATTCGCAAGATCAACAAACGTTGGGAAGAACTTGTGATGGGACTACATAGAGAAGAACTAAGAAGCACGTATCAGTACAATCTCTCTATCACATTTTTTAAGGGATGACAATTAAAACTTTACGTCACGCCCTCGTATATTTCACACAAGGCAAGTTCTTAAACGAGATATACATTTTCATAAGGCAAGATTTGTCAGTCTTTTATAGTTTACGATTCACGCAAAAATGATTCAGAATCAGCAGCAATTCGTAGGTATATTCGTTTCAAGGCATGCGTTCCTTTTACCATGGACATTCCTGAAATACTAGATATTGTTATCAAAATCGTTAAACTATTTTTGTGAAAGTGGTCTTCGATACCTGCGATATCAGATGCTTGGGTACCATCAAAATAAATGATACTTCAGAAAATTAGCTCGACACTTTTTAGATATTTCGGTGGTGATTATATAATTTTTATTTTATTTTAAAATGACAAAATATATTGCCGCAAGTAGAACATTGCAAAGCCCGAGAAATTGCAAGGAATGTGGAACCTGCACAGTAACATAGTGCAAGAAAATAATGTGTCAAATTTAGTAACAGTTACAAGTTTCGAAGAAGAAAGCACTGCATAACTCAACGATGATTTGCTATCTATTTCTATAATGGGTGCATTATAAGTTGGTGATTGGCGTTTTGCCTCCACGTGCTGTTCAGCTGCGAAAACAAGGAGAGGAGATAAACACGTCACTGACACGTCATTGCCGTCGCCTAGCAACCAGCAATCCACCAATCAAAAGTAAACTGTTGCCATAGCAACCCGAGCCGCTTATCCTATGTTGCCAACTCTATCGCACTAGATCACGTGCTTTATGCATGACGCTATTCTATCGGCATGTTGAAGTTTTCAGTAAACAGACACTGCTACTATTGTTGCTTCGCTTATGAATCAGTGGTATCACAATACCGTCGTCGTTCGTTGCCCTTTAGTATGAGACGGTATGCGTTGTTGGAAGGGAACAGGTGTGGATTTAGTTTCAAGGAATAGCTTATGAAATTTTCTGGGTCAATGACCAACCTTTACAGTTTAATGGCCAACACTTACTTAGGGTATTTTTCCCTGTCATCACTGCCAAACTAAGAGTGTACTGCTTCAGGTAGTGAATGTTTCACAGAGTGTAAACAGCTTTACATTTTCGCAATATAATTCGTGTGTTTCAGTGATCAACTTCAGTGTTTTTGTGATCAACTTTAGTGTTTCTGTGATCAACTTTTGTGTTTCAGCGCAACTTTAATATTTAGCTAATTATCGTTAATCATGGCTACCGCAAACACTTGTGCTACAGAAACAGACAGAAAGAAACTATCTGCGAAGACCACAAAAATTGTTATGGACACGGAATCCCAATTAAAGGACAAGCAAGGGAAATTATATGACAGTGGGAGTCCAATAATTCCCGTTTCAAAAGTACCGGACAGAACCTCAGCTGATGTTGGTGTAAGTAAGAATGCCATAGTTAGAGTAGGGGAAGAGAAATACGCTAGTGAAGAAAATCAGGCATGTACATCGCGGTTACAAACTCGTATGCTGTACTTAGGTAACTGCTCACTTAAACGTGTAGACAGTCTTACGGCAATCTTACGATTAATACTGCAGTATGCAAATTTCTAGGAATATGTGCGTGTGCATTACTGCAACTGACTGCAACCGAACTGCCACCTCCCCTCTAACCATCACCTTCATTGCCTAGCACGTGGAGAGGGACGCTAAAGTGGCAACGGTGCCATCCCCTCTCTTTCCCCACTCCTTCAACTGTCAATCACCAACTTATAATGCACCCATAATAGTCCACTGTATTACTGAAAAACAAATTCTAAATTTACATATCTAAAAATAATAAAGAAATAAAAATAAAAACTAATCCGTAAATGTTTGCGCATTCCAACTTTAAGAGTTTTCTCTGGATGACTCATATGTGACTGAAAAAGAAGTAGATTTGATCCCAAAAGGGTCGTTGGGTAACCTCCTGCCGTCCACCCATCGTGAGGATGTACGATTGGCTCGGTTGCGCATTGGCCACCGCTTTTTACTCATAGCCATTTTATTACAAGGGACCCTGCCCCAGTTTGTCCGCATTGCGGCGATGCCCTATCGGTCAGGCATGTTTTAGTAGAATGGCTTAACCTGGTTCATCTTCGCCAGTCTCTTCAGCTGCCGGCCAGCATGGCAGAGGTGTTGGCGGATGACCAGGAGGCTGTGACCAAAGTTTGTCCGTTATTTTTAACCCTAAATTTTAGAATTTAGTTATGTAAGTTTCATCCCTTTTATCCTTTTTATTCTTTTATCCGTTATCTTATGCCTTTGGCGTACTTTTAGACCTTGACGTATACGGATGTGTATGCTCTATTTCAGATAGATCCATTGAAGTTTTGTTTTATCCAGTTTTAGCATGATTAGGTCTTTTGAGGGCGCTGATGACCGCGCTGTTGAGCGCCCTTAACACCATCCATCCATCCATCCATCCATCCATCCATCCATCCATCCATCCATCCGTCCATCCATCCATCCAACCATCCATCCATCCATACATCCATCTCTCCCTCGCTCCCTCCCTCCCTCCATCCATCCATCCATCCATGCATCCATCCCTCCCTCGCTCCCTCCATCCATCCATCCATCCATCCATCCATCCATGCATCCATCCCTCCCTCGCTCCCTCCATCCATCCATCCGTCCGTCCGTCCGTCCGTCCGTCCGTCCGTCCATCCATCCATCCATCCATCCATACATGCATCCATCCCTCCCTCCCTCGCTCCATCCATCCATCCATCCAACCATCCCTCCATCCGTCCGTCCGTCCTTCCATACATCCATCCATCCATCCATCCCTCCCTCCATCCATTCCTCCCTCCCTCCATCCCTCCATCCCTCCATCCATCCATCCATCCATCCCTCCCTCGCTCCCTCCCTCCATCCATCCATCCCTCCCTCCCTACATCCCTCCATCCCTCCATCCCTCCATCCATCCATCCATCCCTCCCTCCCTCCCTCCCTCCCTCCCTCCCTCCATCCCTCCATCCCTCCCTCCCTCCCACCCTCCCTCCGTCCATCCCTCCCTCCATCCATCCATCCGTCCATCCATCCATCCGTCCATCCATCCATCCATCCCTCCCTCCCTGCATCCCTCCCTCCATCCCTCCCTCCAACCCTCCCTCTCTCCATCCCTCCCTCCCTCCCTCCATCCCTCCATCCATCCATCCATCCATGCATCCATGCATCCATCCCTCCCTCGCTCCCTCCATCCATCCATCCACCCATCCATGCATCCATCCCTCCCTCGCTCCCTCCATCCATCCATTCATGCATCCCTCCATCCATCCATCCATCCATCCATCCATCCATGCATCCATCCCTCCCTCGCTCCCTCCATCTATCCATCCATCCATCCATACATCCATCCCTCCCTCGCTCCCTCCATCCATCCATCCATCCATCCATCCATCCATGCATCCATCCCTCCCTCGCTCCCTCCATCCATCCATCCATCCATCCATCCATGCATCCATCCCTCCCTCGCTCCCTCCCTCCATCCATCCATCCATCCGTCCATCCATCCATGCATCCATCCCTCCCTCGCTCCATCCATCCATCCATCCATCCATCCATCCATCCATCCATCCATCCATCCATGCATCCATCCCTCCCTCGCTCCCTCCCTCCATCCATCCATCCATCCATGCATCCATCCCTCCCTCGCTCCCTCCCTCCCTCCATCCATCCATCCATGCATCCATCCCTCCCTTGCTCCCTCCATCCATCCATCCATCCACCCATCCCTCCCTCGCTCCCTCCCTCCATCCATCCATCCATGCATCCATCCCTCCCTCGCTCCCTCCCTCCCTCCCTCCATCCATCCATCCATCCATCCATGCATCCATCCCTCCCTCGCTCCCTCTCTCCATCCATCCATCCATCCATGCATCCATCCCTCCCTCACTCCCTCCATCCATCCATCCATCCATCCATCCATCCATCCGTCCATGCATCCATCCCTCCCTCGCTCCCTCCCTCCATTCATCCATCCATCCATCCATCTGTCCATGCATCCATCCCTCCCTCGCTCCCTCCCTCCATCCATGCATCCATCCATCCATCCATCCAAGCATCCATCCCTCCCTCGCTCCCTCCATCCATCCATCCATCCATCCATCCATCCATCCATCCATCCATCCATCCATCCATCCATCCATCCATCCCAAAAGAGTGACAAAATCGTTTTGAACAAAAACATATAAAAGTGGAGTATTTTGCTTTTAAATATCTAATGCAGAGTTTAAAAATAAGCACATATGTTTTTCATTTATGTCTCATTAAATATATGCACCTATTTTAATTGTATTGGTTTTGTACTGTTCTTTCAACATTCTACTTTATATTGAAGCTGCAAGTAGAAATGAAGGTATCGAGTATCGCTTTGGTAGAATTAGGAAAGACAGGAAGAAATGGAATAATAATGGAAATAATAATAACGTTTTGGTATAGGTGTTTGGTTAAAGAAGAAGGGGAAATTATAAAATTACGCATGAGATAGCAAACAAGATTAGAGAACTCAAATAGTTGATGGGCAGAGATATCAGGAATTATGGAAAAATTAAGAATTTGAGATATATGGAGATAAGAGGAAAGGAATACTTGCGATGTGGGTAAATTAGTAAAATGCAGAATAAAAGATATAGAAAGACAGGAAATATGGGGAAGTCTAGAAAATATAAAATCATTACAATTTTACAAGCAAATAAAAGAAATTGGGGACGAGAAGCATATGTAGATTACTGCAATAGGCAAGAGAGAGAAGGGTTAGCATGGATGAGAACAGGAATAATATTTCTAAGAGTGATAAGAGGTAGAGAAACGGGAATTTTTTAATTGTGAGGGGGATAAGAAAGCATAGAACACTATGTAACAAAATTCGAGGAGGTTGCAATATGGAGAAAAAAGGTTTGGGAAGAAATATGGGAGAAAGTAGAGAAGAGAAAAGAAGGTAAGAAGTATTTGTGAGTTCTTGCAGAACGTAAAAGAAAAGTGGGCGAGAAATGTAAAGAATGTAAGAAAGGAAGATGAGGGGGAAGAAATGGATTAATTAAAGGAAGTATGGAGGTAAAAAGCTACCTGGCAGCGCAGAACACCAGGGAAAATGAAACAAAATTTGTAGTGTTTAACGCCCGCTTTTAATACATACGGCACCGCAGGCGATGACACTGATGAGACATGAGATGAAGATGGAGCACCGATGGAATGAGATGGCGGGGCAAACCGGAGACCCCGGTGAAAACCCGCCCCAGCGCCGTGTTATCCACTACAAATCTCACTTTGCGGTCGCCTGGGTTCGAACCCGGGCCGCCTTGGTGAGAGCCAAGCGGTCTAACCACTGAGCCACGGCGCGACCGCGAAGACCAGGGTGTCATGCAAGCCAAGGTAGCAACAACGTAAAGACAAATGTAGCCAAAAGTTTTAAATTGTAAAATGTTTGAATATGACAATAAATGTATCATATCATATCATATCATATCATGTCAAGTTCCATGTATCGTGGAAAATATCAGGAATTGAGTATCGAGAAAAATTTATCGACCCATTTCTAGGGAAATCTAAAAACGTCCAAAACATTTTCTGTGCAAAAGGTAAGTTTGGGATAATGGAATTATTTTTCAATTTTTTCCTTCTCCTTCTTGAAATATGCTGAAAATAATAGTGCGCTTGTTAACGAGGCCTGTTAATGAGATGCGGATGACCCATAATTTTGTTCGGTGTGGGTCCTTTTAAAATCTGTAAATCTACTAACAAATAGCTGTCATATTGGTTTCATTGGGGTTCGAAACCGGGACACTGGAATCAGTGGGCCAGCAGCACAGACGCTAATATTACCAATTGGAAATTGCACTGTTCAGGAATCAAAGAATTTTCAAAACTCATATTTTAGATGAAATCTCTACATCGAAATTTGAATGGAATTCTGTAAGTTGTGGAGAAAGTAAAAACTCATGTACTAAATAGCGGCAATTGAAAGTAAAGGGAGTATCTTTCAAGTTGTAGGAAACGCTTTAAGTTGAAACCTGCTAAGAAAAATCGATGGAACTTTAGAGTGGAGAATCCTGTTAGAGGCGTGGCAATTAAGATACATTCTCTTAGAAGGCACTGAATAGCGACAACCGAAAAGCTTTACTCAAGCCATTTATCTAGGCTCGGTAGGAATCCCTTAGTTCTGCGCGGTGAAATAATTTATTATGGTTTGTATACAAATAACATCAATTTGTGGTCTTAGGGGGAAAAAACATAGAAAATAATTGACCTATTAAAATAATTCTTTTTGCTTATTAAACTATATAGTACAGGAAAGGCAGGAGTTTTGACTTCCTGATGTTGATGGAAGCTTCGCAGTCAAAACCAGTTATGCTATAGTCTGGCTTTACAAAGAGGAGGAATTTAATAGCAGTTCCCGTAGGAATGCGAATTGTTCCGAAAGGTTAAAGAACGTTTCTCGCGCCGCACAAAGGAGTCGATAGATAACGTCTGTGTGTGAGAAACCCGCTTCACGCCTCTCTGCAACAATTGCACTTGCTTCCGTTATGAAATCAGGAATGCCAACCTCTGTAAAACAAACACTTGCCGCTATGCCAGCATCCCTTTTGATGTGGTTGCGGCTCTGTCATTAGGTAATGACGTCCCATTCCGACGTCATCGTATAGTAATGAAACTAACTGCGGCAATTAGCGGGCTATGCACACATGGGCTGCTTTGTGAGGGCTCCTGCTCTGCGAAGTTTTTAAGCTTATGTTTAATGACATTTTATTTAACATTTGTCCGTTTTAGAACAAAAATTAATATTGCTTTTGAAGTGGAATTTCAATAGAATTTTGATTTTGAATGTAATGGCGGCAAATTGGACAAAATACTGTAATTATGCTTAGTCTTCACTTCAACTTACCTCATCAATGGCGGTGTGATGACACACGCTTGAAGCATTTCCTTCTTACTTCTGAATGAGTTCTTTTCTATCACACACCGACGTACACTGACTGTCAAAGCTGCCATCAGTCTCTCACCGACACTACTTCATGTCTCATTAACACCAAAGATGCTCTGAACTCGCTGACATCGCAGAGTTGTGGAATGTTCACGGATGATGGAGGAAAAAGGTATTCCTCAATTATTCTGTTAGGTTCCCTGGGCTTTACTGACCTCATTTGAAAAGGGGAACTTCTCTCTTTTTTTATTTCTACAACCACTTGGTCGCCGGCGTAAGACAGATCCAGTAGCTCCGGTGAGTTACAACCGATGTGATGCCAAAGTGCAACACTGCCTATCTTAGGCCTGAAAGTACCTTAATAAATGTTCTGAAATCTTTCACATAACCTAGCTGAAACATACTTCTGGAAGCCCAATCCACAAGTAGTTACAGAGAACTCTGATATTGGTATCTGTTGGTACACAGGCTACGGACAGATGAAATCATTAATTTGCATGGCTTGTGTCTAATATCACTTGTATTTTATCATTCACGACTTCCACTTATTTGTCCCAAACAACACAATTTGTGCACGTACTTAAGCACACGAACTACAACATGAAGAGCAAATGCGTCTACCCGGTTCTTATGTGCTTTTAACTATAGGTAATTTTATGAGACCATTCTGGCATCTCAACTCCATTAGTCTCCAATGCAAGAAAATTATCCTGTCAAATATTTTCTGTTAAACGTATGTAATTTGTTTCATTGGTCTATATTTTTATGTGGTAACTTGTAATGATCTACACTATTACACCGTTTACTTTTGTGCCTGTTTGGTAGATGAGAAAGTCATCCCCGTCAGCTTCATGTCATGTGGGTGTAAAACACCATTAGGAGCTGGAATCCCGGCGGATTGCTATCTATGCTGTCACTGATTTTCGCGCACGTAGTCGGTGAACAGGGTAGTTAAGTATAATCGACTCCGCTCGGGGCCTCTCTATTGCGGAAGACGGCCGGCAGTTGCCGTGTAACTTACGCCGGCAGAGGCGGACTGGAATCCTCACCTTATAATAGATACTGGTAATGTTCACCTTCTGCTTTCAAACAGGCAGTATGTCGACTATAAATATTCTCGCTTACTCTCCGAAGTTCAGCAGTAGGTGTTTTGTGATTTATTGCACAATGTTTTCCCTAAGTTCCTGTAGCTTACGAGGATTGGAACATGTACTTTGTTTGAAGAGAACCGCACAAATAAGAACTATAACTCGTTAGATCAGAAGAACTAGGGGGCCACAAGTCAAGATTAACTGTACTGACATCAAACGCCTCTCTTATTCCATTTAATGATTGGGCAGTCGTATGTGCTGTGCAGAATCTTGCTGAAGCTGATCATACGTCTTCTCTTCTTTTGTCAATTAATTGAAAAATGGCCTTAGAATTAACCTCTGTTATCACATCTGCATTTATTTTTTCATCAAAGAATTTTTTTTTAATTTACATCCTCCAACGTTAAGTCATATCGAACTGTGAATGAATTTGGTGAAATGATGCCCAAGTGAGCCCAGGGTCCATGGAACTTAAAGGTAAAGGAATGTTCCGGAATAACCTTATTCAGATAACTCGCCATGACCGAGATTCGATCTCGGAACCTCTTGAACGTGAGGCAGACAGGCTGCCATCTGCGCTACCAAGGCGGGCATCAAAGATATGGGCTCTATTATTCTTATCGCACATCACACTCTTCCAATTTTCTGATCATAATGAGGTGTTGTGTCCAGTAACACAAGCCCGGTATCGACTGCTTTTAAGTTAAGTGTCCGGTTAAATGAACCAAGATTCATCAGTGAAAAGTAAAAGCTGTGGGTCAATAGAACCCCTTTCAGCAGATTGGAAAAAGCAGTTACAATAATTTACACCTTTAGCAGGATAATTTAACTTTGGCGCTTGCAAACGTGTGTAGCGATAGGGCTTCAGTTTCAACAGGCGTGTGTCGTTCCTTTCCTCATACAGTATAGCAACATATTGTGACTATGTGGGTTCGGCGAAATTAGAAGTGCAGGTTACAAACACTAAAAATTGCTCTTTATTCCCTAGAAACACACTTTGTTCAACCTGACAACAGAACTACGTCACATACACAATACAACTTGCAAGGTCATCGACCACAAAAATTTCACTTTTACAGCTGTTCACGCACACGCGTCCAGTTACCTACTGACTCCCAGTGACGTGCGGCGGTTCCTTTTATAGTTGCTATTCCAGAATTTCGTGGAATGTTCTCAAACAATCAGGACGGCGATAGAAGAAAGACGAACTCTCCAGAAATCCGTGTCCTTCTCCGTCCCTTTGAACTCGTCCCTCGCGCCGCTTCGCCGCAACAATGCCTTCGCGGCACTATGGGACACATTGTACGATAAATCACAGGAATACCTGCTGCTGACCTACGGAGAGTGAGTGAGAATATTTACACGGGATATGCTCCCTGTCTGAGAGCAGAAGGTCAACATTTCCAGTACCTATTGTAAGGTAAGATTCTAGTCCGCCTTTGCCAGCCAAAGTTCCCCGCGACTCCCGGCCGTCTCGCACAGTATTGAGCAGGTTCGATTATAATTTAACCGTCCTATAGTAATTTAAAGCCCTTTAACGACCTTAAAGGGCTGTATAACTTCTTGGCTACCTCTGTGTAAGTTCCCATTCGTAGTTTCTCTTGACCTAAGGCTGTTTTATTAACTTATTTTTGTACTTTAATATTCGATTATTATTTATACATTTTGTATTTATCTTTCATTTCTCTCATTTTGTTTTCAAAAAGATTCATTTCATATCAATGTTTATTTAAACGCTGAAGACTGGTACCGCTTTAGAGAGATGTGGAATGCATGGTACGAGAGGAGGCGATCTCCAGGACACAAATGCATTATTGGTATACTGTATGGTCTTTTTCCTGTCTCTTTACAACACACAACCATGAAGTTGAATAAAGGGAAATTCGATACTGTCATATTATGACTTTGTCCATTTCCACTCTCATTCACAAATGTGATTTGGTTCAGCTGTCATTGTCAGTGTCACTTCGTTAGTATGATTTAGTTGAGTTCACATTTTTGCTCCTTTACTGATATGTCTCAGTTCTCAGTGCCACTTCACTAATGCGATTTTTTATAGTTCCTCAATAGTCTAGAGGTAGTTCTGTTGTCCATTATTTAAGAGATCATGGATTAAATCCCAGTTGAAGGCGATGAATCAGTTTTGGCCTTAAACATCTTTAGCATAGCTTCTTTTGAAAGAGTAGTAAAGCCGGTGTTCTCATGCCATAGATATACGGTTAGTGAAAAATCCTAGAGCTTGAGAAAGGACCTATGAGCAAAAATTCACACCTAGTATAGAATGCTATGGTAAGAACCACACCAATCAAAGAGCATACATAATTAGAAGGTCAATTTCAATTAGTTCAGTTCTCAGTGACACTTCAATAATCTAATTTAGTTCAGGTTTTAGGGTCACTTCCCTGATGTGAGTTTGTTTCATTTCCTCCCGCGTGTTGGCCCTTGAAACAGTCCCTTCTTCCTTCAGCGTAACAGTCTGGGCGCATCATACGCAAGGCCTAGGAAGAAATTCAATTTGAACCCCATTTTGTACTTTAGTCTAAAATTAATTTTTAGCTTTCACTTGCATTATAAATGTTTAACATAATGTTTATAAAATATATATATAAATTAATATAATATATAGAAATGAAGTTTACTTACTAACAAATCTAACTAACCTAACATGGCTTGAGAGAAATTAATTGCAATAGTGTGCACGTGCTGTATCATCAAATGTAGCATCTGTAATAAATTTTTGGGCCTTATAGGTAGATGGTACAGCTTAAGAAGCTTATCCGTTCTTCACTGAAAGAAGGGAAAACTATTTTTTCAGTTGCAGATACATTGGATCTTCATAAGGGTTTATTGAAATTACCTCCTGCATCAATATTAGATCAATATTAATGATAAAGCATAATCTTTCTTGGGTCATTCTGTAAGAGAAATTTTAACCATGAAGCCTCACCTTAAATGGTGAAGTATAACGTGACCGGTTATCGGTTATCTGTTTACAGTAAACGTGTGCATGCGCAGAACATCGCTCACGTGACACTAACGTTTACGGTATCTGTCAAGAATATGGGCAAGAACTCCCTAATGTCTAATTATGGGCTATTTGAATTGAGCTGCTGCTGGTTGGTAGGAGAATTTAACTGTTTCTAAACCTTAGCTGTTGAAATATGTCAGTTATCTTCTAGCGCATTAATACTTTGCAGTTTAAAAGAAAAGATTTACAAATTTATATTATCTTAGGTACTTTGACCCAACTAATTACTAATATCAACTGTTAAATTGTACAAGTAATGACGTAAATCATCTGATTAAACTGTAACTCTTGTTAATTACATTTAATATTTATTTATCACGCAAGTTACTTACCTACGTTTAGTTAAATACGTTTTGATCTAAGTATACTTTGTTTATACACTTATCCTTACCATTCTAATATCGGTATCAAAGGGAAACACACATCCTATTTGTGTGTGTGTGTGTGTGTGTGTGTGTGTGTGTGTGTGTGTGTGTGTGTGTGTGTGTGTGTGTGTGTGTGTCACTGCAGCACGTATAGGTATAGTTAGTTGCCAGAAAAGCAATAGCTAATGGCAGGGCGGCAATGTCAGGGGTAAGAATATGTAAATATAAACTGGAGATGTCAGTTAGATGCTTAGAAACAATGTATGAAGCTGTCGTTGAATCCAGAACAATGTATGGGGCACATCAGAGATAGGAACACAATTAGAACAGAGTATGGATTGTTGTGCAAAGAACTACTAGGGCTGCCAAAATCGGCACCAATAGAGGTGGCATTACTAGAGTTAGCTAATACAAAAAGGAGGGGAATAATAATACAGAGAATACTGAAATTCTGGTTTATAAGTATATTAAAGGGCAGAAAGGGGAATTACTGAATCTGTGCACGAAGCAATAGAAAAGCATTAAAAATACAAATAGTTGATGGTCGGAATTGGAAAGAATGATATTAAAGATAGGCATGGGAGATCTATGGAGAGCAGAAGAGTCAAATCATAGCAGTTTTTGGAAGGAAGTGAGAACTAGAGTACAAGACATAGATAGGCAGTAGATATGGGAAAGTATAGAAGAAAATAAATCTTTGAAATTTTTTAAGCAACGAAAGACAGAATGTGACAAAACTGGAAGAGAAGGCATAGCATGGATCAGGGTGGGAATATTATACCTAAAAGTTTTGAGAAGTAATGAGGTAGGTATATGTGAATTTTGTGGAGATGAAGAGAGCACTGTTCAGTATTTGGTAGAACGTAGAATTTGGTAGAATATAATATGTCCAACAATTTTACCTATTAGTGGACCGAACTGTAAAGCCCGGGCCTTAAAAGTACTTACGGCATAGTAACTCACCATTAAGGTAGTTGTCTCATGTTTTTAGGAGAACTCCTAGTGGTTTACTGAAAAAAAAAAACACAAGAATTTAATGTCATGTTGGCAGGTTGGCCATAGTAGCTCAATGGTTTAGAGCGGATGGACGGAGACCAGAAGATCCGTGGTTTTAATCCCGGCTATGGCGTTGAATTTTTCAGTCTGGTTCTACCCTTCCATAATGCGTCCTACACACGGCTAGTGTGAAAGAACAATTAATTTCCAGAATGCAAAGAGTTAACAGGAGGAAAACCATGGGATAAGAAATGGCACAGTGTGAGTAAAGAGATATTGGCGTTACGCACGCTAACGGGGATGGGCGAAAAAATAGATATAAAGGAGAATTCTTATATAGGTTAAGAGAAAAGTAGATTAGGGTAAAAGAAGTGAAGGTCAAGAAGAAATGACACCAAGCTGTGTCAGGAAAACCAAAGGCTTATGACCAGGAGACCTGAGTCATCAAGTAAATCCTATGGCAATTCATGTGTTTGTACAGGATGTATAGTACTGCATGTTGAATGTTGAATACTGCTATCAGATCTTCATATCTAATTGCTAAAATTTCATTCATTCCAAAGTGTTCCTCGGATGTCTTCAGTTCTCGGTAAAACAGATGAAGTTGGGGTTCCGTTAAAGATATCAGCATTAACATATGTGGAAGTGAATGATTGTAAACACCTCATTTTTTAAATGGCTCTAAGAAAAGGCTCAGCGCACATAAGTATGGTTTCCTTAGAATGAGATTTACTTAAGAACTCCAGACACATTTTATCGTCCAAAGCAAGCACTTCTTGTAGCTTTTTCCCCACGTAGAACAACAACCTTCAGGTTTTTTATTTTAAAGGAAATTTTGGGGAGGGTTCTTGATTGTACACATATAATTTGTTTTATGCTTTGATGAGATACATAAATTCTTCATCTTTAACTTTTTGTAAATCACATTATGCATAATAAATTTGCGAAAAGTTTTAAAATTATCATTTTTTCTACATAAATGCAATCTTTAATACGTAAACAGAAAATATAATTAAAAATGAAGATTTTTATTATACTTATACCTTGAATTTTATGTCATAGGACTGACTTTTTAATATTTAGAGTTTTAAAATGGTTCAGTACCGTTTAGGCCAAGCAGTGAACAAATAAGGGCCTATTAATCAGATATCTTTAACTCAGCATAAAGTCAGAAAGTGTTCTTTTAAGTACCTTTTTAACGGTGTATTAATTTACCGGCATGTTCTCAGTTTTGAATTCAAAACATGTCTCACAATTCTGTATACTAAGTAAGAGAAGAAAACGGAATATATATACTGTTTAAATAATTGTTATTCTTTAATAATCTTCTGTTAAACATTTCCTTCAAAATTTCACACTCTGAGGAGAATTTGGAAAATCTTGGCTGGCAGAGAGTATTCCCCCCATGCCGGGAATCGAACTCGGGGCACCTCACACAGTACTTAATTATTATGTATTAAAACGTTTAATTATAAGCTATTATACTTTCAAAAATGCATCAGTGGAACTATGTTTTCAAACAGCGATGAAGCAATAAAGTTTAATTTATATGGATCAAATTTATAAATGCTTAACATTTCGAATATAACTTTTTATTTAGACATTTTATAGATGTGCATCCTACAGTGAACTGTTTATATTTGAATGGATATTCAGATTGACAAATTCAATGCCATGGCCAGGATTTGAAGCACGGATCTCTCGGTCTCCTTCCGTGCCGTCATGACATGTGGTAGCTACCATGTGGTAGCTCAAAGCTTAAGAGTAGCTGTTGGGAGACCGGGATATCCGTGGTTCAGATCCCGGCCATGGCATTGAGTTTTTCAGTCTGACTCTATCTATTCAAATCTTAGCCAACATATGGCCAGTGTGGAAGAACTAATACATTTCGAACTATAAATACGAGTATTATGTAATTTTTACATCAATACTGTATGGATTTGGTTAATTGTGAAGGTATTTGTGTAACTATTACAAGTTACTTCCACAGCGGGCAGTGTTTTATTTGAATCCGACTTTACATATCCATTAACATAGTTTAATTTACTTTTGTATTTTCTCTTTTGCAGATGGAATCAAAGATTGCCTCAGCGCTCTAGAACCATGAACCTGGTACTGTCGACAACTCTGACGTCGCGATTTTCTATCTTCAACTCCCGGGTGCATCTTACGCTCGATTGTGCTTTCCTCTGCCTAACATCGGAGCAGTGTCTGGTGTTCTGCTGCCACATCATGATAAACAGCCTCAACATAGGCGGTACTGTTTCGCTTTCTGGCATTGGATCAAATTGCTTGTAATTTGCGGAGTCGCTACATCACAATACTGGGCCAGTCAACTCTCTCTGTTTCGCTGTTTGTACCAGTGTTTGAAAGAAGTGAGTAAGCTCAAGGTCCCCCGGCGACTTATTTGGAGATGTGCATTTCAAGTGTTCCACAAACTGTCCCTAGAAAAATGTTCTTCACTCGTGAATGTTTCATCATATAAATCTGTACATATCGACGTAAAACAAATCCTGTGTGTTCTGTGTTTGTGTATAAAGTAAAATAATGGTTTACTTGAAAATCAAGTTTTCTTTCCGTATAGAAGCAAATGTGTCATAAGGAACTTTACCCGAAATTTGACTGAAACGCGCTATGATGAACAGAAATATAAAATGGCTTAGGACAGGTTCTTGTTGATGGTGTGTCTGGAGATAAGTGCTGAACCAGGTTCTTCTTGTGTGAGATGCTGTACTCGATGGACAACCCGGCGACGTATTCGACGACAGGCATGCTGTCGCAAATGTCGTATGTAAACGGCACGTCAGCGCTGTATAACGAATCCAACTGGGATACCTGGCTGGGTGTGGGATCGAATTGGTCGCTGTTGAGTGCACCTCCAGTATTGGATGAGGGTAGTGTTGCCCTATTTAATGACACCGATTCATCGGTAACCTTCCATAATGATACTGGAATTGAAGATCACAATCAGTTTATTCTGCCGCTTTGGAGACAGATCCTGTGGTCGCTACTGTTCGCGGGTATGGTGGTGGTAGCCACAGGTGGGAACCTGATAGTCATTTGGATCGTCTTGGCACACAAACGCATGCGCACCGTCACAAACTACTTCCTGGTAAACTTGTCCGTCGCGGACGCGATGGTCTCCACCTTAAACGTCACCTTCAACTACACATACATGCTCAACAGTGACTGGCCATTTGGCACCCTCTACTGCAAGATATCCCAGTTTGTAGCAGTGTTGTCCATCTGCGCCTCTGTCTTCACCCTCATGGCCATCTCCATCGACAGGTAAGTCACCGCTTTTACAGCTTTCAGTTTGGTTCGCACTATTTATTGAACACAAACGCCATTATTTTCTCCTTTCTGAAAATTTAACTTTGATGCAATTTAGAAGCAACTGTGATATAAATACGAACCATTTACAAACCATTTTCTGTACTTATGTGTGCTTGAGAGTGTCGAATCCCAGGAAAATATGTTGTGCTTGAGAGTGTCGAATCACAGGAAAATATGTTGCACTAAATAAACATAGCTTATCAGTGATACTTAAATTTTATTCTTGAATAAAGGAAAAAAAACTGTAGGGTATTTGAAAAGTACTTGCCCAAATAACTTAAGTATATAATTATATGACTAAAATTTCATGACAATTTTCAGAAAACCACCGTTTCCTCTTTTAAGTCTATAACATAGTGTAAGCCTTTCTGAGTCCAAAGAATGCTTACAGAGCACCCGCAAGCCATTTTTAAATGCTCTAATCTAGTTTTAAAGTTACGTGAATGCTAGTGTTAGATATAAATTCCAGTTCCTTAACCTTGTTTTCTCGCTATTGAAAATTTCGAAGCTCCTTACGTCGCAGTTTTAGTGTTAGATTAACGAAACTTGCTACAAAAGTTCACAGAGACGCAGTGAATAGAAATTGCTCTGGGTTTTATTGTGAGATATATTTAAGCAACTTTCTTTACTTCAAAATACAAAATTTTCAAAACTTTGGCAAAAAATCCATGTTCATAGCGTTAAAAATTTATGCAGCCTAAAGTTATTGATACAAACCTAGGGCAAATTAAAAACAATTAATATATTGGGAATATGTTAAAATATTAGACCAAAATATAAATTATTTTGTTGCAAGAAAGTGTTTAGGTGACGTAATAAAAAATAAAAAAAAATTGAACATATTTTCCAAACTATCAAAATGAAATTGACAAAATTTGGGCTGTGTCATATATACACCAAGTTACATCTGTGGTATAAATCCTAAAAGCTAGCGTTATTAGTTCAGTATTTCAAATCTTCAGTCATATGTATTCTTAAAGCAAATAAAATACAGAGGCATAATATTTAATTCATATAACTAAATATATAAAATTTGGGAATTTGATATTATTCTTTTGTAATTTGACCATCATTGTTATTGAAATATAAGAAAATGTGCAGAAGAAATGTTCAACTAAATGATATTTGGGCAATAGATGCTTTGACGCTTCCGATAAACTAAAGCTAGCATTTGCAACAGTGCTGTGAATCACAATCTTATGATGGCTTATGTAATAATAGGTAGGTATTATCAACATATATATTACTGAAGAGCTAGAAAGTCCATATTTTTGAACTAATGTTAAATGTCATATGTTTAATTTCCATAGGAGTGGGAAATATTGTCATCTGTTTGCACGTCAGTTGCTGTTAGCTAGTCTAGAATGAAATCCATTTTCTAGTATATGTACACGAAAAATTAAATTTGCAAATCTGATATACACGGTGTCCCTTTTTATTGGTTATTTCCCGCACTCCGATTGAGCAAGAATGACGTCATTGTTTACTGGTGAGTCTTTATCTTGAAATCTCCGTAGCGTCCTCTACGGAGAAGAAACCAACTACAACGATCTGAGTGTGATTGCGCTGATAATCGGAATTTGCCTTTCAGCCCTCTTTACCTTAATCAAGATTATCATTCTAGTACATATGTAAACTAGCACGTTTCTACTCTAAATGTAGATATGTAGACAGAGCACCGCGTCTTCAATGTTGAATGCTACTTTCGTACCGGCATTAAAATTACTGCGACATATAAATATATTTTAAACCGCTGCGAGTTTCTGCAGTGCTATCCAGCATTCAGAGAAGTCCCTCGGAGCGTAATGTTGTCAAGTGTCCAGGTAACGTCAAATTGACGTACTTTTGTTTGCAACATAAAATTCTTACGTTTTTTCAGTATATGATAAAAAAAATTTGTCATTCTCAAGCTTAATTAAAATGTATTTATTTATGTTAGTATCCTTATGTCTTTTAAAACCAATAGGTGAATCGAACATTTACAAGATACAGGAGCAGTTACTCGCAATATGAGAAATTCTCGATGCTATAAAGTGACGGTACCAGTTTAGAAGTAATAAACGTAATAATTATATATTATAAATATATAATATAAATAATCTGTTTCTTGCCCGCCTCCGTGGTGTGCGGTAGCGTGTGTATCTGACACTCAAGAGGTCGCAGGTTTGAATCTCGCTAAGGAGAATAAGGTTTTTTCCAGGGTTTTGCCTTATATCACGAAAATAGTGTCGGGTAACTCTGAGCTCTAGGAACCCTGGACTCATTTGAGTATCATATCATCCGTTTCATTCATTCACTCATTCATTTATTTATTCATTCATTGTTCGATATGACGTGCACTGTTGAAAGGACAAAAAAAAAAAAATCAGCTTCTTTACTAAAATGTTTTGAAACTAATACTGTTATTAATTTGATATGCCTTTATTAAATCATATTGTTATATGTCTTCACAGAAAAACACCAGATTGCAAGATATTGTTTACATTTATCCCTCATTTAGTCTTGACATTCATTAAAACAAACTACTGCATTTATCGCATGTATGCACCAGGAGAAAAATACAGCTTTATATTACGTGGGCAGGACCCACCCCACAAATAGTATATTTACCTGCCGATAGAGGAGCCCTCAGGGCTGCTGTCAGTAGATCAAGTGCGCTCCCAAGCCTCCTTAAACTGGGAGCGGAGAATTAAGGAAGCTTTGGCGATTTCCTCTGAAAGGAGCACGCTTAATCGTGATGCTGGATTTCAGTTCAGCTCCTCTTGGAAACCGGCCTTAAAAATGTAAATCCATCGAATTAAGAAGCAAAGATAAATAGAGCTTAATAATCAAGTTAAGTAGTTACGTTTCTTTGACACAATTTTCTATACTCACGCCATCTTCTGACCTGGCATTTAATTTACTGAAAAGTCTTTTGTTCAGTAATGCGAATTTTGATAGTGTTTTGTCTTTGTTTATAGTTATAACATTTTATAAATATTCTGATGATGGGAGAGATGTACACTCCCGAAACGTTGATATATAATCATCTTTTCACCTGGCTGGCTGACCCAGAAGAAAGTGAATCTTATATGCAGTTCAGGAGGTAGATAGAATGAACCATCGTCGGACTCCATATTACTAGTCCTTATTTCTTTCGGGCGCAAAGGAGTCCTGTGATGCTAAATTATAGCTACCTCCCTTATAGCATAAATAACTATTGCAGAAGAAATAGTTGTAATATATTTAAGGAAGTACATCTATGTTTTCTAAGATTCTTCATGGAGGGTACGAAACTTTGTCAACGGTGGTAGAAATCTTTGCTTCTAGAGCAGGATGTGCTTGTTTAGTTTTCATTAAGTACATTATTTTACAAGACGGTAATTTTGTAGAAGTAATGTCTAATGTATTTTAGGAGGACACGTAACATTATGAGGTTATTCGTACACAGTAAGGAACCTTGCATTAACGGAATCAGAATTCTTTACTTTTAGAGCAATATATGTGATTATGGTCCTCTGTGTACCTGTTCGGTTTTCATAAAGAATACCTTCAGAATTTGTCGGATATGCCTTCAAAGAGACGTAATATTTCAAGTTCATTAACAGCTGCTCACGGGGTACCCAACCTTCACATCGGTGAATAGTATTACAAAGCGGCTGCTCTTTTTTATGTTTTCTACCCTCTGAAGATTATTTTTCTATGACGGATTACAGAGTTTTAGGTTATCAGAGTGTTCTACGCACCACATACACGTGGAGTGTCATCGCTGTGATCCTTGCCGTATTATGCACTTTGCAGTTACTTTTAATATTTTAAGCAAAATTTGGAGGTACACCTTTTTGCCTATAATCTGAAGGGGCGTCCTCAAAGAGAGAGTGGCGAGGTTAGAGGCTAATAAGGGTAGCCGAACTGAGAAGAGACTCGGGAGAGGGCAGAACCTTAAGGATATCTGTGCCTGAAAATTTGAAATCCTGAACTAATTACGGTAGCTTTTTAAAATTTATACTACGGATGTAACTTGGTGCCGATATGATTTAGCGCAGATGTTTTCAATTTCGCTTTGGTAGTTTGGAAAATATGGTCAAATATATTTATTTTTGGTTACGTCACCTAAAATGTCCCTTGTAACGAAATAACTTACATTTAGGCCTAATATTTTAATAACAGGTTCCCAATACATCCATTTTTGGAAATTGCCTTAGGTTTCTCTGTCTCTCAATAACTTTAGGCTCCAGAAATTTTTAAGGCTATGAATATGGTTTTTTGCTCCAAAAATTTGATTTGTTTTTTAAGTAAAGAAAAGGTGCTTACATGTATATCGTTATAAAACCCAGGGCAATTTCTATTCAATGTGTCTCTATGAACGTGTGTAGCAAGTTTCATTAGTCTAAAACTGAACCTGCGACTGAAGGAGCATTTTAATTGATGAAAAATATTGAAATTTTCAACAGTGAGAAAACAAGGATAAAGAATTAGAACTCATACTTAACACTAGGATTCACGTGACTTTCAAACTAGATTAGAACATTTAAAATGACTTGCGGATGCTGTGAAAGCATTCTTTGGATTCAGGAAGGCTTACACTATTTTATTCACTAAAAACAGGAAAAGGTGATTTTTTTTTTAAAAAAATTTCATGAAATTTCAGTTGTAGATATTTTTAACAACTAGACGACTGACGTTCCCTGTGGTGGATTTACGACTGGTTCCCCTCCTTCCTGCGTCTTTATGGATGCTATATTGGTCGGTATCTCGGAAACCTCCACAAACGAGCAAGGCACCTGCCGTAAACTTAGGGACTTGCCGACAGTTGGAAATAATCAACCAGGATGAATGCTGAAAAGAATTAATAGGAGTAAAACGGAGGAATAGAAAATTCGGGGGATGTAATTATCTTTGCCGGGAATTCGCCTAGAGACCTGCGAAATAAATCCATGGATCAGCAAGGTCGGGATCCATAGGGATCTGAACCAGTTTCCCTAAACTAAAGAAGAAACAAATACTAAAAACACAATGCTAATTTGGATATTGGAATTATCAACTGCTACAGGATTAACCCTTGCTTAACTTTAATTCTGCTTATAGCGTGTAGGGGCTTTTGGAAAGAGGTAGAATTAAGGCTGGAAGATTTAGAAAGCCAAGTCATATTTACCAGTGTAAGGGAGAAAAGAGCATTAAGGACATTTAGGGGAATAAAAACAGTGTGGGGGAGGGAGAAGTAAATAGATGTGTGTAATAAGTCAGGGCGAGAAGGATTTGCCTGGGGAAGGAGAGGAGTTAGAAATTTGAAAGTTATTATATATGATAAGGATACAGGGAATTTCCCAATGTGTGGAGAAGAGGATACAGATTGGCATAGTATACTTTATTGCAAACAAACAAGGATATGGAGAGAACAAATTTGACAACAAAAATGGGACGGTTTTAGGGAGGGGAAAGGTATTAGTAATAAAGAAAATTTTATTGGTAAAAGGAGAAAGGAATGTGAGAAATATAGGTGAATATCTGGGGAAAGTTAGAGAAAAATGGTTAAGATGGATGAAGAATAAATAACAATTAAGGCTGGAAAACTAGAAACAGGGATACAGGGGAGAGGAGGGTCATGAATACACGGAAAACCAGGGGTTATGTGTATTGAGACCGAGACTTGGGGCAAGCAGGTAGGAAGGGTATGTTAGATGTGAATAAGTCATTTTGTTATTGTGAGAAAGAAATGTTCCATTCCATTCTATTCCATTCTATTCTTCTTTTCTATTCTACAACGTAAGTGAAAGGAATACGGTAACGCGAGGTTGGATCTTACATTTGCGATTTAAAATCTTCAGGATTACGCCAATATAGTGTTACATGACAATATCCTTTAAACGGAAAAAGAGCAACCAAGCGCCAAGATTTCGAAAACTTATTCAACAAGGGTCTGCACAAATTGTAGTATGTCAACTATTTCTATAGTAACCTCATCATGCACAGAAGAATCAACCTCAAAATTTTAAATGTAATCATGCTACTTTTGAAAATCATGCTATCCTCACAATAATATAAGAAACAAACATCCCTTTTGTATAATGAATTAAACTGTTATTGTACTAAACAAAAATGTGGATCCCCTTAAAGCACACAATCGAGATATTATTATTTACTGCTTTAAGTTTTTAAAAATTTACACTTTTGCGAATGGTCAATCAAGCTAAGTTTTTATTGTGGTAGAGAAATTTAAATATTACCATTTAGACATCGCTTTTTCAATTTCTCACTAGTATCCTGGTATATCCTCTTCGTACACTTATCAAATCTATGAATGTGCAATGAAGGTTTACCTCCATTAAATAACAATTAGTTAATTAGATAGAAAAAAGTCTGGAAAAGTGAGGGTACAAAATTGCGCAAATTTAATAAATAATTTCGGTGAAATTTTGTCAACAAATGTAATGTTTAATGAAATAAATGAAGACGAAATGAACTAGACATATATATTGGTTAACTTAAACATTATTTGATGCGTTTCTAGATAAAAATCTGATGAATTACATATAAGTGACCTTCATCCTCACTAAAATAAAATAACTTTCTAAACATGTAGCATAAACTTCTACGTATTTCCTGTCATACCTCATAAATGCTTACCAAATTGGATTCAGTGCGGATTTGGATGAAACTACGAGGGCTGTTCAATAAAGAATTATCACATTTTTTTCACAACGTACGTTTACTCATCTTCATAATTTTGATGGTACTTCTCAAAAAAGTATCCTCTGAACGCGATGCACTTATCCCAGCGTTTCTGCCAGTCTTCAAAGACATGCTGGAAACCATTCTTTGAGAGATCCTTCAAACTCGCCTCCGCAGCGTTCACCACTGCTTCTGATTTATGATAATGCCGCCCACGAAGGCGTTTCTTCAAGTTAGGGAATAGAAAAATGTCACATGGGGCTAAATCCGGACTATAGGGAGGGTGAGGGATGGCCTTCACGTTAATTTTTGCAAGATATTCAGCAACAATATTGACAATATGCAGCCTCGCATTATCGTGGTGCATCATCCAGCCTGCTTTATGTAAAGGTGGTCTTTTGCCCCTGATATGGACTTGCAATGTTTTCAGGACATCGCTGTAGTATTGTCCGGTTACTGATGTGTGTGCAGGGACAACATGCTGATAAACCATTCCATGAATATCAAAGAATGAGATGACCATAACTTTCCCAGCAGAAGCAACCACTTTTGCTTTTTGTGGGGTTGGTGATGAAGGAGATTTCCACAATGAGCTTTGCTGTTTGCTCTCAGGATCAAAATGATGTAGCCAAGTTTCATCAGCAGTGATTACGTTTGAAAGAAACTCCGGCTCTTCCTCTAACATCAACTCTATCTGCATGTTACCTCCATTGCAGCGGTAGGTGATACTGAACATGTCTGAACTTGCCTAGTTCTCACAGGCAGGAACCAAGAGTACCAAAAATAAACTACTACGGCCTATTTGTTTCACATTCATCTAATAGAATATAATAAGATGGAATTTTAGTGTGAAAAGTTATGGCCATAAAAAATTATGATCATTGTTTATTGAACAGCCCTCGTATAAGGCAGCATACATATAAGACTATAAACTTACTTGCAAATTGATGTAGCTATGTGCTGGTTCTGATACTGCATATTCTGTCTGTCCTCATGCAGAGGAAAAGAAGAAAGAAAAAAGTATTCTAGGTATCATTTAAGAATATTAAAATTAAAACATTGGAAAATCTTAAAGAAAGTAGTAAATAATTTTTCTGTAAACGTCTAAAAATTCAAAACATTTATATATAAAATGCACATTTTCAAGAGTTCATTTCTTCTTTTATAAGTGTAAGGGCCTCTAATATTTAAGACTGAAGATGATTTCATAGATAATTATTGAATATTCAATGCAGGTACGTATTTTATTTTTCACGTCAATAGCTCAGATATATAATTTTAACTGTTTGTGTAAAATTATTTGTCTTTAAATATAAAAGACAACAAATTTTCCTTGCAAAGATGGACTGAAGTGAGAGAATGTCTGTAACGATTTGCGTTGCAGTAAAGGTGCTGAGTAACAAAAATTAAATACAAACACACATATTGGTTATCTGAGTTTTGGAAGAGTTTTGGTTAGAGCAATGTGTTGTAAAATGCAGTAAACAGTGTAGATAAGGAGATTAAGATAAAAGTAATTAAGATAGGATAACATAACTGGATAAAGAAGTAATGCAGGCAATAATGGCTTAGGGAACATTCAGAGGAAAAGCTAAACAAATATGTAAAGTAACAAGAAGATAGGAAGATATTGAGATACAAAACCTATTCAGTCATTTATTATAAAAAGGCAGAAATTATAGGTATTCTAGTTTCATTGAGAAAGCACTGGAAAAGAAGGACATAAACATCACTAAACGGGGCAGAAATGGATAATAGCATAACAAAGAGATTGAGCGTGTAGGATAAATGACGAACAAATGATTATCCACAAGGTGAATTCCCCTGAGAGAGTTAAATTCCCAGTACTTCTATTTAAATCTAGGAAAGTTGTAGTTTAGAAGGCACGATTAAGAATGACTAGAAGTGACATTAATCACTTTGTGACAAAGATTTTACGAATATAGGGAATATTTAGAAATGGTAAAATATAAACAGAAATAGGAAAGAAAGGATAATTTATTATTGCATTGTAAAGTAAGAGCTATAATATACTATAGGGCTTACTGATATGTAATTTCTTGGCACATCAGTAAATATATCATCATTATTGTAAGAATTATCATTATTATTAATGCACTAATTAGGAGTTACATTCATATGTTAAGTATCGAAAAATAACTGTAAGGCATTCGATTATAATATAAAACTTTACCTTTGAAACTGAACTTAACTAATAAAACTGAACGTTAATATTACTCAGTTATTTTAAACATAAATTTCCATATAGTGTTGTATATGAAATGTGCATGGCTTCTCATTCCTTTTTAAATACACGTTACATTGCACATAACCTCAAGCAAGCAAGTTGACAATGTCGTTAAATCAGTGTCCAGAGACAGACTTCAGTTTCTTGTAAACGCTAATTGATGTGGGAATTGCCAGTCTCTGCGGTGCTTGGCAAATTGACATGTCTGGCTCATTTTCGAGCACTTCACTCGTTAATTCAACACGCCGCTAGAGATGTACCGCTATGACCGAAGATTCTCTCGAGGGTCTGATCATTGGATTTGTAGAACAGGCAATCGTTTCTCATATCGTGCTTTACCACCTTAAACTATTTTCTACTATAAATACAAATTGACCAAGACGCCTTGTCAGTTATGTTGCATTCAACATTACTCCATTCTTGTTGTACAACCTCAATGACTTTTGGTTTTTCAAGGTGTTTTCTGGCCGGTTGGTGAACTCTAAGATAGCTTCTCATCTACCTTGATCACTTTTGGACCTCATTTTGGACCTTATGTTTACTTAGGTTTGATGTCGTGAGGCTGTATCCTGCAAATGGCATAAGCTCCAAGGCAGGACCACCATTATTTAGAAAGTGTTTGAGATCTACACGTGTCTCTGACTGCTATACATAGGCCATATAGGTAGCATCTTTTCATTTGTTGTAGAAGGGAATTTACATCACATGTTTGCGTATGGTCACTAAATTGTGCATGATATTAGCTATTTAAAAGAATAAGTTTCATATTCTTCTTCCTCATAAGGCTTTGGGCTTCACACATCTTCCGAAGCAAACAAAACTGCGCCCTCCTACTTTTTCTTGGTTTCCAATATATCGTCTTCCTGAAGGTGCCTTTGATATCTTGAAGGGGGCATGCTCTTTCCGTCGCTTTTGATACTTCTGAGTTTCTTCAGTAATATCTTCTTCTATTAAATGTTCTCTTATTACAGTGTTTCCTAATCGTATCACTTCTAGTAATTCCCAACTGTCTGAAAATCTTATTTAAGTTGCTTCCAATCTTGACTTTTCTCTGGTTCTTAATGCCCACGTTTTACAAGAGTACATAAGAGCTGGTTTAGAAATATTCTGAGGCCTTTTCTTTATTTCTCTCCCCATATATTTAACAAAATTTTTTATGCATTCATTTAATGTACTGTATGTCTCAATATTCTCTACAAGTCTACCTTACTGTTCAGCTTTAATAATTCTGACCCTAAATACTTGAATATTGAAACTCGTTGACAGTTTTCCCCTCAATAACTATTTTTACTCTTCTTTGTACTTTCACTATCATCACCATGAGTTTAGTTTTTCTAACAGAGATTTTCATATTGTGCTATTCTTTAAATTAGTTACTTATCTTTGCATTTCCACTTCATTTTCTGCTAACAAATTGGAGCCATCCACAAATAGTATTGTGTTGCTTAAAGTATTTTGGTTTAAAGGTAGTTTGGTTTAAAATTAAACAAGATGGGCGATAGTATACCTCCTTACCTTATCCTTTCTTAGCTTATGTGCTTTTATCCATAGAACTTACGAGGGTTGATCAACAAAGACTGATGAGATGTTTATTACTGTAATTTAATGTTTACATGATCTTTTTCAGAATACTCCACTCCTACTTCAATGCACTTTTTATAGCGTCTCTGCCAGGCCTTGAACGCGTACTGCAGACCATTCTTTGTCAGGACCTTGAAAATCGTCTCACTTTTCTTGAGCACTGCTTCAGAGTTCACAAATCTAATTCCCCTAAGATTTGTCTTTTGTGATGGGGATAAAAAAGTTGCAAGGTGCAAGATGTGGTACACAGGTAATGTTGAATCGAGCCAAAAACTGCATGACTTGATTTGCGACGTGAGGCCGTGCATTGGCATGATGAAGTCACCACCCAGTCCGAGAAAGCTCTTTGCAGTGTGCTTCCTCAGTGTAACCAGTACTGACGTGTAGTACGCTGTTGTAACAGTAGTATGAGGGGGAACTGCATGCTGGTAAATCGCTCCTTTACAGTAAAAAAATGTGATCACCATCAATTTCCCTGCAGATGGAACAACTCTTGCATTTTTTGGTGTTGGATAACCTGGCGATGTCCACACTGTGCTGGCTTCTTTTCATTCAGGATCATAATGATACAGCCATTACTCATCTCCTGTGAGAATAGAAGCTTAGGGATATTCGATTTGAGAACTCTGAAGCAGTGCTCAAGAAAAGTGAGGCGGTTCTCAAGGACCTGACTAAGAATGGTCTGCAGTACGTGCTCAAGAACTGGCAGAGACGGTATAAAAAAGCGCATTGAAGTAGCAGCGTAATACTTTGAAAAAGATCATGTAAATATTCAATTGCAGTAATAAACATCTATGTAAAGCTCCATGAAACATTCAGCGAGTCGATGACATCATTCATGGTGTTCGCCGGGTAACAACAGGTGATCTGTATCGCATTACATCGCTCAGTAAAGGCAGTGTTATGACGATTATTCAACAACTGGGTTACTCAAAAGTTTGTTCACGTTGGGTACAAAGAATGTTAACCGCCCAAAACAAAGAAACAAGGAAAACAATTGCCTCCAAACACTTGCAGCGCTTCAATTTGGAGGGAGAGGGGTTTCTGAAAAAAAAAATTACTGGAGATGAAACGTAGATTCATTTTCTTGAACTTGAATCAAAGAGGCAGTCAATGGAGCGGCATCACACAACGTCACCGAAGGAAAAAGAAGTTCAAAACTCAGCGGTCGGCAGGGAAAGTTATGGCGACAGTGTTTTGGGATGCAGAGGGTGTGCTTATGATTGATGTTTTGGAGCAGGGATGAACAAGACATTCGGTCCAATACGTTAGAACTCTCAAAAAGCTGAGAGCATATCTTCGCCGATTTCGCCCAACAAAAGCTATGGCGGATGGTCTTCTTTTGAATGACAATGCAAGACTACACACCAGCCGTTACATCGCTGCAGAAATTGAGAAATTGGGATGGCAAGTCTTACCTCACCCTCCATAAAGCCCTGACCTGGCACCACCAGACTTCCATCTGTTCGGGCCACTAAAGAAAGCTGATCGTGGGATTCATTTTGAAGATGAGGAAGCTGTGAAAACGTCCGTGCCTCTATGGCTTAGGAAGCAAGACCGTGTGTTTTACCACACTGAAATGCATGCCTAGTTAAATGGTGGACCAAAACTGTGGAAAAGGACGGAGATTATATTGAATAGTGAAAAATTAATCGTCAATGTTGCAGTTTTCAAGCTATGTAAATTGGATTAAATTTCCTTGGCACTTAATGGAGAAAAAAAATAGGAGGCATTACTTTTTGACCCACCCCGTAGAATACTTTAAAACCAATGAAACATTTACTTTACTATGCCAGTCCTTTGGTTTGAACTTTTTTTAGGTATCGTGATTTTTATTTTCTGTATCATTTACGCATTAGGTGGAGAAAGTACCTATTGCATTCCAAACAAACATTTTACAGCAACATTTCACAGGAAATACGTGTTTTGAGGTTCCTCGAATCACAGCTTTTTTAGGAAAGGTTCATATGCGTGTTTAGTCATGTGTGTATAAGTGTGTATACCTATATACATATAACTGGATATTTAGGTATATATTCCAATCATGTGAGGCACAAATTTTAAATAACTTTCCCTTCCCCGAAGCACTCTTAATGAAACATTTTATGACATTTGGGTCCCCCCTCCAAAAAAATAAAATCATTCAAATACCAGTTTAAAATACTTTCACGAAGAGATAAATATTGTGGTAACCCACTAGTTTAAGCCAGCATTTTTGTCTGCGCGACAGGACCTCTCAAGCCAGGTGGAAAGGGAAACAGTGTGGATCACGTAAGCAATTGCTTTCTACATGGAGGGATGGTTTGGACCGGTATGACCACCCGATCATCTGGTTGTTCCGTCACTTTTAGCATAGGTATGCAGACAGACACATCTCCCGAGCAAGACAATTTAGTGTGTGTATAATATGTATATAGCAGCCAAGTGGTTGCAGGAATGTAACCAAAAACTTCGGATGCAAGAGCTGACGACCACTTTGTAAGTAGAGTATTGTATTTTATTTAATTATCACATTGTGAAAACTATATATTTCTTTGAGATTTGCTATGTATAAACTTCTCCTAGCCAAACAACGTCCTGGTCTGGTAAAGGTGGTTCTCAGAGAAGTCCCATCTTATAGTCTGACAATATACCTGTCAAGTTTTGTCAGAATCATCTCTGAAGTTCTGTTTATTCTGGGTAGTTTTTCATAGATGATAAAAGAAAATAATCTCACTACCCAGAAATATAGAGTATAATAAAGTTTGTGTAAATTATACCTCTTTTTGTATTTATAACCACATATAGGTACACCATTTCTTTAAATATTTACGAATCACTTACTGTGCTGTGATCTTCAATCTCTATTGTATCCTTAATAGAAAAATTATTTCTACAAATGTTTATCTTAACATAAAGTGGACAGACAATAGGCGATTGAAAGAATAGTTTACACAAATATGAATAGAGAGGGGCATGTGAGGTTACACATAAGAACATTTTCATTTTGAACTTAATCTTTCATGACATGTTTGCAAGGCCATGCTTTCCTTCACTCATTGAAACCAAGTTATCCTCCCACATTTTCTACCATTGCAGTGTAGAAAACACGTTTTTAACTTGCTGACTGCTATTGTCATGGAATAACACTTTTTATTTAACTTATTCCCATTTTGGTATTAATTATACACCCATTTTAGTTCCCTGTAAGCATTTAGGTGGAGCATTATTTCAGGATATACAGGGTGTTTCAAAACGACACCGAAAATATGGAAGTAGTTGTTCAGCTTCTGTATGACACACACAGAGAGCTTTTACCACCAAGAGAGTCGGATTAAAATGCTCCAGAATGAGTGTGGATTAGGCAGTGACATGAACAACGGCACATGCCTCACGCTGTCGGAGTTCGTAGCTATAGGTTACACGCCGTGCCGCGATCTGTAACTACAAGCATACTCCGCAGCAGCTTGCTTGCTACTATTAAGAATTTCTTTGCCTTATGAAGCTGCAATAAAGAAGCTATTGCTTAATCATTGCTTATGAGTATTTAACGTGCTCCAAATTTCCGTTATAGCAATCCATGATGACAAATAAGCTGGTGGACATATGCAACTTATACCTTTTAGAGGGAAGTTAATGTTAGTGAGGTTGAGGACGAAAGCATTAAATGTTAAACAGAACACAAAACAGCATCAAAGAATTGTAGATAAATTAACCAAAACTATATGGCTTATACAACGAGGCGAACATTTTATTTCACGTGCTTGATAATACTAAGTAAACGATTTCTAACTTAAAAGGAAGCTGTTGATATTTACAGTAAGTGGCTGAAAGTATTTTCCAATTAAGATCATAACAAAATGCTCTGAAGTTAAACAAATAAATATTATCATTGGAAATTAATTGTTCTTTCACACTAGCCGTGTGTAGGACGCACTATGAAAGGGTAGAGCCAGAATGAAAAATTCAATGCCATAGCCGGGATTTGAACCACGGATCTTCTGGTTTCCGTCCAGCCGCACTACCATTGTGCTACTATGGCCAACGTGCCGATATGACATTAAATTCTCATTCATTTTTCATTCTGGCTCTACCCTTTCAAATATTATCATTGACGTAACTACTTTTACAATTCATATTTTTAATAAAACTGAAGTAATCGTCCGTTCGTTGAACTCCCTTCACCTCTTCCATACATCAAAACCATATCCGTCATTTGCGCGTTCGTATAGCGTTCCGTGTTGCTAGTATTTACTATGTAAGTACGTGCAAAATCGTCCCTGTTAGGACGGAATGGGCGGTTTTACTCTGAAGGGCAATCTTGCAACTCTCAGAGTTTTTAGTCGACTTTTTCCATAAGTAACTACGCTTTTCCCCATTACCTGAAAGGCAGACTAGGGTCGCTGATAGAGCAAGGAGTAATGTTTCTGTTTTCGTGGCTGGTGCTTCCCAATAACAACTTTGGATGTTCGCACACGAGTGGTTCCTGCGCTGCCTAATCACGAGATCATGTAATATTTAATGCTGCATAAAATTATACCTAAGAGAATTTCGAAGCAGCAACGCCGAAATTCGGATTAGTTAAGTTATAAACAACTGAACGGCTATAATCGTTCGGTGTCGTTTTGGAACAACCTGTATATCTGGTGATACTAATCTGAAGACCTGTATGTGCTTTTGTTCATCCAACTGCTCTATCGCACATTTATTTAGACTTATTAGGAAGTAAATAAAATATTATTTGGCAAGCCACTACAATTTCCAAAGATTGTAATCTTTTCCTAAAACGTCAAAATTATTGGATGACACTGAACTTTACTCAACTTCAGTTGATCTGGTGTTCATTTGAAATTAAAGTTGGACCTTGAAGAGGTATTTATATAAGTATCTTAATAATTGGAAATGACTGTAAATTTTTCAGTGGATAGCAGCTTCAATCAGCTGCTGAGGATTGAAAATACCTAACACCACGATTAAGATGTTTGTCATTCAAGAATATTTGTTTTCACTTAATGAATTAACGGTTTTTAGCTAGCACCATTCGGTTATATTTAACCAATTGGCCATTGTTATTGATGCAACAGCACAAAAGATGTTCCGTAGGCTGCAAGGTACACCATAGAGGAGCACCTCGTGGTCTGCGTCGTATGTAATACTAATTGCGACTACCATTCCTTGCAGCAAGGGATGAACTGAAGCTAACTAAGGAGGCTACTGACCTCAGAGACACTGGAAGTCCCTATCAGTTCCTCCCTGCTGGAGCTACCCAGAGAGAACGAGCAACAAACCAAACAAGTAGCTCTCAAGTATCCAGAGATATTCAAGCCCTTGAGTATCCTTTCGCAACAATCATCCGCGCCATCTGTCCTTACCGGCAAACATCATGAAATCGGGAAATGAAATGAACGGTTAACAAGGGAAAGAAAGTCAGTGTTTATAGCCCAGTGAACTTAATGTTCATAATATTCGTCTTCTTGAATCTGATAATCATACAGCATTCGCCACAAAAGGAAACCACTAAAACTACAAGGTCAGAATGGACATTCGACGGGATTTGGGCGCTGCACCTGTTAAATGCAGGTCTCACACGCTTCATTCGTTCCCATTATTTAACTAACTGATTTTGTGACACTGTGTATCACGCAAATGTCCCGATATGTCCTGTTGTGTTGCACCATGTCGCGTGACCTCTCTTAAACGTTCCTCTGCGTCTAGTGAATACATAAAAGACAAATGACTATCAACACTTCCATTAGTAGCCTAACATTAGAATTATGTAAGAGCTTTTAGTAATATCAGAGTTGCGTGGTTGGAAACGTTCCCTTATGATTAAGGCTGACGCTGAATCATGTAGGATGAAATCGAGACAAATGGCTCAACAGGTCGATCGCATCGGTACTTAATCAAGGTGCCCTGGAGCCTTTGCAGAATGCGTGGGATGTACTGTACCGTGACACATGCAACGGTGACAGATGTTTCGTACATGAGGCAATGCAGATTTGCATATGTTAGCAACATACGTCGCCGGCAAGTAGAGATGACATCTGGACCACATTAACGGAGTAAATATAGATTGGGCTGTAATATGGATACTCCATCTATCCATTTCCCTAATATGTACAGGGAGTGGGAAAAATAATGGAAACACCACCTTTCCAGTCACATCTGTAGATGAGTTGGCCCTGGTGCAGTCGTAATGGGTGCGGCATTGTTTTCTTTCTTTATCTCAAAGTACAACAGACAATAGAAGTCTCTCCCAGGGTTATTAGGCTTCTGGTTCACCTGAAAGCTTAAACTACAGGACAATGGAAGAACTTTGAGATATAAAAAGTAGTAAAATAATAATTATCAAATTGTTGTTACTGGGCCATCAATATCTACAGTGATTTAAGCAGTAATTTATTGAATATTTTAAGAATTACAGATTCTGAGTTTATGATCGCATACTTGATAGAAAATAAAATTTCTGAGAAAAGTGGTTGCTAACAAAAGAGCGCGAATGAAGTTAGAATTTTATGGATTAAACGAAGAGATAGAAGGCTTGAGGGGTGCCGAAATAGGATTTTCTTGACTTTTTTTCAGTTCAGATTTTAATTTATATGAGTGTACAAATACCCCGCTCATTTTTATGTAACTTTCTTAGACGTACCATAATTGAAAATAGTTTAAACATTTTCTTCAATATATTCCTACATAGCAGTTTTCTATAAAATGCTGATACACTCGCTTGGTTAAATGTCAATAACTTTGTAAATATTAGTGTTAAAGAAGTTTTTTTTTTTTTTTTTTTGATCTGGAAGGTGATTCAAACTTATTCAAATTAGTGATTGTAGCTAATGGAGATCTGCTGCAAATCAAACTAGAAGTTTTTCTGCCACGTACAATAAGGAATGGGTACAAGATATAAAAAAATAAAAACTGTTTTTTGATTGATACTGGAGACAACAAAATTAACTGATAAGAAAACAGTCAGAGGACGTCTTACAGATTCAATCATTAACCAGCTGACTGAATATTATGTGAAGGCTATGAGAGAAAATTTGAATCACCTTGAGGTCATGATTAAAGCAGTGTAGGCTACCTAATTTCACAAAGCTTCCACTGCACAAATTGTAGTCTGTGGATTGGTGCAAATATAAAGAAACAGATGCTGGCGATACACTGCATGAATTTCACCACATCCAATGGCAATAATTTGGTATTGAAAGCCGTTTATGTAGATCTGGCTAATCCAGAATTACTGAAAATGTATTTACAGAGAAGACTCAAAATGTAAATGAATCATTTAATACTGTAGTTTGGTCTTGAGTACCTAAAAGGTTTTTGTTGGTCTAAAAGCTCTACGTCTTGGTGAAAATGGTGCCATTATCACATTCAGTGTAGTTAATGCTGAGTGAAATGGGAATGACTATTGGTTATAGTACCAGAAATACTCCAAAGAGTTAGATGCGACAGGGTATATAAGGCAGAACATGTGTTTCAGGAGCTTTGGTCAATAAAAAGAAGGAAAACAAACATATCCAAGTCGAGACACAGATGATTATGCAGCTGGGTATTTTGTTAACCATAAGTGGAGAGTTCTTTCTTTTTAATTTTATGTTTGAAAGCAATTTTTATCATTAAATCTTCAGAGATCAGTTGTAAAATATATTAGATTCATATTTATTTTAACACATATTTGCATCTAAAATAGCTTTATTTTAATGAGAGCTTTTATATACATGTATTAGCTTTTTGAAATTTAAAAACCATCCGTTTTCTATAAACTTTTGAGAGCTTTATTTAAAAAATCATAACATTCCTTTTAATGAACAGAAATATTTTATTTTTCATCAATCAAATGTAAAGGTATTGTTGAATATCTCTTAACAGGTTTACATCATTACATAGTTGCCGAGATAATGGGTCAAACATTAAGACTGGCGAGATAGAACATTTCGACTCCCCTTAAAGAAATTTGTATCAAGAAATCATAAAACTTAAGTAGTTGTAGAACTTGCCTCTTGTATCAGGCAATCAGTTTGTACCACCAGAAATTACAAGACGGCGATTCACAGATTCACAAGAGTTACACTGCAGAACAACAGTTGCCAAACCATTAATATCATAGATTTATGCGAAAAGAGAAAACAATTTGCCACGAACATAGAGTCTATACAGCTCATGACTGAAGGAGTGTGATGTCCGATGAATCACCTTTCACTCATTTCCTTGTCACTGGCAGAGTATATGTTTGGAGACCACGTAAAGAAACTTATGGTCTTGACTGCTTAATGTTAGTGTTAAGCATCGTGGAGAGTGAGTCATGGTTTGGGCTGTAATATTTTGGCTCTCTGCAAGTTTTATCTTCACAACGGCAAGAAAATGTTCGCCGATATGGCAAATATTGTTTCCTTCAGGCAATGCAGTATTTCAGGGTAATAATGCTCCATTAATAATATTTTCTGTATAGCAGTGTGGTTTGAAGAGCATGAAAAATAACTGAAATATCTGCCAGTTCGTTCTCCGGATGTAAATATCATTAAATCTTCAGAGCTCAGTTGGAAAAGAGATTTGAGTCAAGATTTCGACTTCCTTCACCCTTTAAGATGCTTGAAAGAGGCCTATACGACGGGTGCTCCACTGGTATATTACCTCCAGAAAGAACTCATACATTACGTAAATAAATTAAAGGAAGGACTGAAGCTGTTTTGGAATTAAAAAGTGGCTCAACAGCTGATTAATAGAGCGCTTATCCATTTAAGAATTATTTCCACTAGTTTTTTCACGCATCTTTATCTGCATTTTGTTTTACTACGGTGGGAAAATATAGCCGTATCTATGAAGTCTTCAAAGAGTAATTTCAGCAAATGTATCTTCTAAAATATCCAATTGCTATCTCGTCAGTCAATCATCATTTAAACTATTGCATTATGATTTCCTTGAGTTTCCAAATACTTATACATTTTATTATAGATTATCTGCTATTTTGGTTTCCCTCGTGATCATGCTGACACAAAATTTGAAAGTCGTCGCTTGCAGCTCATATTAGAGATTTGTTAAGGCTATGAACCAGTTTCTGCACCGAAAACTGATAAAAAAATCTGAAAATGCATCTCAACACAAGCAAGTACAAGAATAGTTTCTTATTTAGCAGCATGTTTGTAGGTTTAAAGATATATATGTATGTATTTACACTTACATACATTTACTACTGTAATGGTGTAGATCAAGAATACTGTTTTGTAAACTAATAAAGCTATATAAACAACAGATACCAGACAGTTAATTCTCTTATATCAACCTAATGTAAACATCCATTTCTGCAACAATAATCTACGAGCATACGATGTATATTGTAAGAAAGCTTTTGAAGCATTTGAACTGACAAGATATTAATTAGCTGTCGTTGTGGTTCAGCAGTTAGCTGCAGAAATGTTTGCCAAATCACACAGTGGAATTGTCCTGGCAGCTGTGAGTGTTCTCTTTTTCAATTAAGTTAATTCTAGAAACGGATAAAATAAACAGATCCTACTCTGTGGATATCTAAAGGGCAAGAATTTCTCAAAGTGTCCTAAAGCACTGTAGAGCTTAGAGAACACATTAGGAAATAAGCATGCTAATCCAGTTAAACAATTCCTCCCAGTCCATGACTTTTAGGGGGTTGCCAGCTATGCAAAATTCATCAGGAGTTCTTCAGGAAAATCTCAAGGGTACATTTTATTAGGGGCATACAGCTTATTCTTGAGGTATTTTTGTAATGACAGTTCCTCATTCTGAAACGATTTTCAGATATAAGCTTTTAAATTGACAATTTTAGTCCAAAAGTCTTTGTCGTGTAGCTGGGAGAAACAAAGTTTGTTATTTATATGACCTTTCACCTTTGAGCCCTGCTGTTCACTCACTCGTGTGGACCCGAGCTGATACAATCACATAAAAGCAATACTCCGATGAACCCATATATCGCATTTATGGTGAAATTTAGTACTTTTACTTCTTATTACACGTGACTGAGAAGTTTAGGGGGGAGGACAGATTCTTTGCAATTTGCTTTTTCGTTCCTTTCTTCTGTTTTTCTTTAGTTCGTTCTACACTTTACCTGAAACATGTCATAGACGTTTCAGCACGTGAAAGTTGGGTGTCGGTGCTTAAAATTCTGTATCCTGAATAAAAATTAATTTGTAATTAAGAAACGAATGCCATATTCAATCTCTTTCAGAATTGAAATTGTGTGTGTTAGATTCTTGCTAGGAGTACCATTTTAGCTATCATTTCAAAATTTCATGACTTCAGCTTAAAACCCAAAGAAGTTTAACATGGTAGAACTTAAATAAAAATGAACATAATCTTTGGGAATAAAAAGAAGTTTGTATGCCTACAAAAACCTTTTTGTATCTTTTTTTTTTTTTTTTTTTTACTTTGTTTATTGCATATAAATGAAGGTTCCAATTATCTTTAATGGTTTTGTTTTCAAATATTAGTCAACCTTATTATCTCTTTTGAATACACAATAAACAGATATGAAGGAATAGGAATAGGAATAGATAAACGGAAGGTAGCAAATTGATTTAATTTGTAATACATTTTAATGTATGGGGATCTGCCGCTTTCACGAGTATTAATTTATTTAAATCTCAAGCAGGTCGTATATTTCATGACTTGTTTGGGCTATGCTGAACCAATAAACTATTATGATATGTTATGTGCAGAGGTTCTACTCCCATTAGTCCTGGAGCCGTAAGATCAAGGACCCAGGTCACTTCTATCCGTGAGCGATGGATACTGCAGAACTCTTTCCATAGGGCAATACCCGATTTCTTAAAAGGCCTACCACCACGCTGAGCACAACGTCAAAACGGGATGGAAGTGGATACGCCACTTACGCGCGTCAACCCCGCAGGGAAGACTACCGAAAACCTCGGTGGGGCCGCCTGGTGATCTAGCACACCTTCTACTAGCTCTGCAGGCTAGTACCCGGGACTTATGAGGCAACCCTCTACCCCCTCCGGGCGGCCGTAGCCTGGCCGGAGGCACCCAATTCCCCGTGGGTGTCAGGAACACACTGCCCCCTCGAGTCCAACCCAATCCGAACAACTCCCATTCAGGTAGGGGCTCAAATGCTCGGCGCGAGGTTCCTCTAGTAATGTCAGAGGTAGCACGAGTGCTAAGGGTCCACAGCGCCCGCACCTCGGCAGCTGAAAGGGATGGATCTTCTCCGCTACGGGAACCAATAAACTATTACTAAAATTAAAAGCTTCCAACAAATTTGGAAACCGGTGCATAAATGTGACTAATTATTTTGGAACAAAGAATTCAAAGAAGCGCCGAAGAAACGTGAGCGAATCGCATTCGAATCGCAATTCTAACCCTTTAAAGCATGGTGGCTTCAGGTGTCAACATTAGGCTTTGTTCACCTTGAATGTTTTACTGCGGTTCTTTTGCTATTAAAATTTGTACTGGCCTTTGTAAAAATATTTTAAGACTTTTGAATTGTAAACATTACATTATTTTTACAATTACATTGTAGTGTTTTTAGTATAGAAAGGCAAAATTCAAACAACTGCAGTCAAATGATAGCCCGTCTACATTCAAGCATGCCATCACACCGATTATTTTACTTGGACCCTCCCCGTCCTTTACCACAGGAACATTTGGCCGAATTCACGACGTTTAGCTCTGAATGGATGGCCAGTCCAAACGTATCGTTTTAACTATCATGGCTATTCGATTCGATTGCGTTGAGGTACCGCAGTAAGTTATATGAGAACCGGTTTAGCAAGTAGAGCAAGGCGGCATAAGTAGTAAAATAATTTGTGCATCAAATGTTTAAACTTTCAGGGATGAGTAATATATGTGAAGATTTCTTCGTGGTTTTCCTCTGGTGCTAGGAGCATTCTGTGTTGTATAATTTGCACAAATAACTGTACTATCATCCCTTTTGTCAAAATCCTTCATTTCCTGAAGGACCTTCAACGTCATGCCAGATACTGGACTGACACCCATCTTTCTTAAGCCTTGATCCAAGTTTGCTTGCTCCTGTGGGACTACTAACGCAAATCAGTGATTTGTAGGTCTTCTAAAAAGGCGCGTTATTCGAAGAAGTAGCGAAGGCTGTATTGAGCTTTGTAAAGACCCAAATAAGGTTAGATGTGTAAGGACTTGGATCCTTTTATGAACTGTGATACAAAATTACATGAAAATCGATTTAATATTGGCATATCTGCTGTAGATCCTTCGTAAACTTATTGAACTATTATGTGTTTCAAATGGGAAGAGTTTTCGCCTGTAGCCAATCAGATGCGTTAGACCCTTCACCGTTGCCACCTCCTTATCCCCTCTCTTTTTATATTTCCCTCTCTCTATCTCTCTCTCTCTCGCACATATGCGACTGTTCGTGGCGCTAACGCAAACTGAATTTCCCAAAGTTTTATAATAATGCAGTTGTTGGAATCACAAATGCAACATGAATATTCGTATATTACGCAAATGTTTTAAATATTTTGTTTAAAGTTAATTATAGTTTATGAATTACTTATTTTTCTAATCCAACGAAATTATCAGCGGTGCATTCATATAGCTGTGAATGTTACGTTAAGAGATAATTCGTCATTGTCATTGTCTTCAACGTCTGAGTACTACAAATTTATGAATGATAGGTTCCAAAATCTGGTTACGTGGTATTTCTTTCCAAAAGTCGTCTTCTTGTAGTTTATCTGATGTATCTTGCAGTGTTCTCAGTCCTGTATTCCTTGTCCATTTCTTCGTAAAAAAGTCTTTCAGTGTCAGTCAGTTTAAAAATATTTCTGTTTGCCACATTTTGAGCCCACATTAACTCTATTGGATTGTTCTGGCAGTAGTAAGGGAGGAAAGGTGGATCGTGTCTCATTGCTCCAGTTGATAGGAAACTGAATAATGCTGCGTTGAACTCTAGAGTAAATAGAGATGACGAACCATTCATAAACAAAGATATAATGTGAGCAGACATGTTCTGCCAGACTAGCAGGAAGTGTATCGTTTCCTCTTATCGAATTTAACAAACACCTTGGTTTATTCAAAGTACATATTTCTAAAATGTTTACGTTTCAGTTCTGAGTAATTTTAAATATACGTTCACGCATACATGCCAACGAATAATGATGCTCATGACAGTGCTTACGTCGCAATGCATTGTTATAACATAATAGTAATTTACTTTATTTGTATAGGAAAACTATGTGAGCTAAAAATATGGGGTTTTTACGGTTATGTTAAATACATTACTCTCTCGTTCCTCATGGATCAGTTTTTGAAAAATCTGAATTTTTGTCTTAGCGCGAATAGTATGTATTAGAGACTGATTAGTTTGGCGCTCGTCACACACTACTTAGGGGGAATGCAGTACGGCAATACCGCAGGACTCCTATTGGCTGCTCACCTAGTAATGCTCAAGGACAAACACCTTCCCATTTTAAAACACATAATAATTAATATGTTCTAAATAAGGAATACCAGATAACTGAATAAAATGCTAAATTATAAGTAGAAATCAAAGCTAGTCCTTAAAACTTGAATATTAAAGGAGGGCGAGAAGCTCTATGGCACATACAAAGTTGAGTATATTACATGCGATAATTCTGAACTTCTGTTACTATAACACTGTATTTACATTATATACTGACAATGTTATAAATATAGGCAAATGAATTCCATAGAAACTAACATTTAACAACTCTAATGCGCACGACTTTCAGAGCATATGGATGAAGCACTGCAAACGACATTATTTGCGAGTAAATAGATATCTGACGCAAATTTCCTCGTGGAACTGAAACACATTCACATCTCCTTCTAATTATCATCTCATTAGTGAGGAGACAAGTTACGCTATGCATATACGCTTCTCGAGCTGAACATTGCAAATTAACTTGGCCGGTATGTATATTCTCTGTATTTCGCTGCTACATGCTGCGATTCCTTGACTTTTCACCCCCCCCCCCTCTGTATCCATTATTCAAACACTATAAGCAGAAAAGCTGCCTGCCTAAAGCAGCAAGTGAAGTAGGCGGGAATGTAAATACTCGCATGCTCCTACGCAAACTGTGTGATTTATGAAATGCTATATTCACATTTAAAAGGGTCATTTTCCTTCTCATAGTATAGCTGTGAAAAGTGTCTGACTTCAGGTACAGCGGTATTATAATGAATAAATACTTAAAGAAAACTGTTGCTCCTTTGCTTTCTCGAATTATTCATGGAGCAAGGTAACACAGGTAACATGTATGATGAAGCAATATAATGGGTGGCGTACAGTTCCACGTTGACGCTACAGATTGTAACGATTGTAAAACTGTCTCTCAAAAGGATGTACATATACCAGAAATTAAGCTTTACAATAAACTGCCATCTGATATTAAATCAATAGCTAGCATCAAAAAACAGCAGTTTAAATGGAGGTTAAAGGCTTTCCTCATAAATAAATGTTTATATAACTTAAATGAATTATGACATTTAAGCTTTACTTATACTTGAAAGTGACAAATTCATTAAGCTGATTAAGGGATCATGTGTAGAATTAGTTTCTAATGCTGTAATTGACTCTGTAAATTAGATTCTAATATTGTAGAATTGACTATGTACAAGTAGTATTAATGATGAAGAATTGACTCTGCCAGAAATTGTAACCAACAATCTATTGACAATATTTATTTGCTTTTTCTACTTCAGACTTTTGTTGGATCTTGTATCTGTTACAGTGTTTAGTCTTATGTAACTTTTTATGTTTATCATTGTATCTTGAACTGACGTGTCCTATAACATATGTATTATGTTCCAAATGATGAAATAAATACAGTACACTAATATGAGTAGCTCAGGGTTGAGCAGTGAGGTTTCTCTCAGGGTATACGTGGGTATGTATCAGTAAGGATGGTTCTAATGACACGTGCATGCCCGTTTCAAACTGATTTAATGACTGCTTCTTTTTAACACTACATCAAACTCCAAGTTGCCGACCAAGGGTTACCAATATATCACTGTTTAGAGTCACTCTAGGTGTGATGCTTATTACTCGATAATACTAATTCGTTGTGTATGAACCGACAGAGCTTCCCTCCGGTTCTAATCTGCCTTCGACCAAGACAGAAAAAGAGAACTGCCTTAATCGGCTTCACGCCGCGGACTACCTGTCTTCACATTATGCACATGTAACTTTCACTTCTGGAAGCCCTCTTTTCACACAAAGATTCCCTTTGTGACTATTTTGTCCATTTTCATTATTAGTCTCGGCCATGCCATTATTAAGGGTCCGAGGAATACCCCTTTCAAACAAAGTCAAGTGCTATCCCATAGAATTCTGTTTCACCCGTGTCTTTTGTTACACGATTCAACTCAACTGCACGTGCATGCGTTTCACGAAGTAACAATATTTCTTTGAAATCCATCACGATTCTTTACTTATTGCAATCCTTTAATTTCGGTATCAATGAGTCGATTAGAGTGGCCGTGACTCTTCATGATCATACATTCTGACTAGAGTTTACCGCAATTTGTTCCTTACCACTTAGGCAAATACTAGATGTTCTAATATAATGTGACTTTGTGGGTTCATGATATTATAAGTCCAGGTGCACAAACTCAAAATGTTCTTTATTTACACCAATTACAGTTGGTATACTTGCCGATTACATAGAATTACGTAGCGTACACAATTACAATCCACCAGTTCGTCTGTCACAGGTCCACACCACACTCACTATTACGTACAACTCTCTCTAGAGCTACACTAAAAACTCCTCTGATACACGTACGCAGTCTTCCAGTCCGTTCACTAGCACTGCGCTCTTCATGTCTGCTCACCAAGAACAGTCTGAGTCGTCTACTGCAGCCCACATATAGGAAGATCGTTGTTTCTGGAAGCTTCGCGGCTTGGAATATCACCACGATTGTTCGAGACGTCAGGGGAAGGGGAAAGAGATGGTACAGTGCCTAGTGACAATTTTCCTAACCATCCTCTATGTTAGCGCTACAAGATAAATGGGAGGGCATGCGCTGAATACCTCCTGTCTCCTACCCAGCTCCACTTGGCCATGTCTTCTGATAATTGTGTGACAATAATATAAAGTATTAACCGGGCTTGTGGGCCTTGGGAAGATGGAGCCCAGTAGACCACGGCCCACAAGCCCTGTTAGTACTTTATATTATACTGATACCGGCCGTGAAAGCTTACTAATTTTAATTACTAGATGTTCTGTCTCATACCAAGGCTTTTCTGACCACATTTCCCGTAATTCCCTTCTATCCTTTTCAGAATTGTGGGAGACCAGGCGATGGTGTTCGGCATGTTGCAGCTGAGCGTTGGCTATGTGTTCTGTAACACTTTCTTCCCTAGACTTTCCGTGACTGCCAATAACTCTTCGTTAGTCACGCCTGTATCCGTGAGATACATGACCTAAGTTTGTTTCATTATTATGAAAATAAATAGAGGTAAGGGCTGGCCTAGCCAGGATACCTTCCTCCACACCTTTTTTATTGCTTCCTGTAAGCTTCAACCATTTCTCCCTAATGCTAAGTTTGATAATTATTGAAATGTCATCACATGTGTGCTGTTGTATCTGTCAGATGCATCGCGCCAACTCACGTTACGCATTGTCGTCGCTATCGGATCCAACTATGTCATTGCTAGAGAATGCTGATATAAGTGGTTGCGTTGTTGCAAGGTAAATTGAGAGTGCCTTTCTTTACTACTGTGAACCGTACATAGGTTTGAAAATGAGTCAAGAATATGATTTGGAAAATCCTGAGGATTTGGAGGAAGTACATCGCCTTATTTAAGTTATTTTCGACGATGATGCGCTGCCGATTGAAGATAATTTTGTAGAAACAGATTCCGAATATGAAGACATAACTGAAACACGATTTGTGGACACAGCATGATGTTGATGAAGAGGTAAGTAATAAAGTGCCAGAAAATTATGATAATTACTATTTTGGTGAGTACAAAGGACACAAGATGTTAACGATAAATATATTGATGATGTTAAAAATGATAATGGTTATAATGACGATGATGATAATTAAGAACCAAAACCTGCCTGAATTTGTGGGGAAATTATGAAAACTGAATTTGACTTCTTGAAACTTTTCGTCAGTGATGATATTCGGCATATAATATTTGAACACACCGACAGAGGCATAGATGATTTCAAAGTGAAATATGAATGTGGGAATGATTTCACAGACACATACATAAAAAAATGAAAGCCTTTATTGCCTTATTACACCGTGCTGGTGTGTTCCGCGGAGGACGGCAAAATATTCACTTCTGAACAAAATTTTCATATGGATTTAACGAAAAATTAATATTCTTACGTATTTTAATCTTAACTTTAACTAACTCGATTTGATAAAGCAGTTGAAATATTCTTTTATTCAAATAAAATCCTTTTTACTATATTTCTTTTACCTTTAATTTTACTTGGTCTCAAAATTTTCAGGATGACTGTGTCCGAGAAACGCTTCCGATTCATAATAAGATGCATTCATTTTAAAACAATTGAAAACAGATTCTAAATCAATTAACGTCATATGAATCCAGCAAATACATCGCGACTAACCGCGTCACGGAAGTTGTCGCGCCCAACGGAAGCATAAAGATCTGCCTCCGCAGTGGGTCCTTCATGGGAACAATCAGAGCTGAGGAGACTTGTACAGGTGAAATCGGACATCAGACGAGTTTGCCTGTTATCATCCAGATTTGGTCACCCTTCGGGCCTTTACGCTCATCTTTTCCTACTAAGTGGTATGATTGCGACAAAAAGAGCCTACTTGTTTACGCACAGCTATGCCGGGTAGTTTCGAACCCACCAACGGCCTCTTGAGGATTCGCTAGCCCTATGTTCTGTTGCCGAATATTGCTGGAGCTAAACATACGATTTCTCTTCTTCCATCAAGCGATTGGAAAATGGTCTCAGAATTAACTTCTGCTATCGCACAGCATTTATTGTGCAACCAATTGTAAAGAAAATATCACATTCATTCATTCGTTTGTATAAGTTCAGGAATGTAAACATTTTGTGCTTCCACGTAAACAAAAAGTGTACCTTTTAAGACTGAAGCTTTCCTGGCGACAAATACGCTCACTTTTTTCTCGGGCAGCCAGCCAGGTGAAAAGATGATTAGATATCAACGTTTCGGCAGTTTGCGTCTTTTCCATCATCAGGATATTTATAAAATTTTATAACCAGAAATGGAATAATGGATATAACACAACTATAAACAAAGTCAAAACACTATCAAAATTCGCATTACTGAACAAAAGTGTTTTCAGTAAATTAAATGACAGGTCAGGATATTGTGTCAAAAAAACGTAACTACTTAACCTGATTATCAAGCTGTATTGATCTTTACTTCTTAATTCGACAGATTTTCATTTTTAAGGCCGGTTTCCAAGAGGAGCTGAACTGAAATCCAGCATCACGATTAAGCGTGCTCCTTTCAGAGGAAATCGCCAAAGTCTCCTTAATTCTTCGCTCCTAGTAACTGTTGCATTTTGCCAAGATGGTCGTCTCCCGAAATTGGCTCTATGGTCATTATCAAAACAATGCTCTGCCAGCCCAGACTTCTCAGGTTGCATTAAACGAATGCTCCGTTCATGATCGATTATTCTAGTAGCGATGGTCCATCCGGTTTGTCCTATATACGGAGTCCCACATTCACAGGGAATGCGGTACACTCCCGGAACTTGGAAGTCTAGTTTGACTTTCACTAAAAAAATAATAATAAATAAAAATAAAAATGGAAATCCGTCGAATTAAGAAGCAAAGATCAATACAGCTTGATAAACAAGTTAGGTTGTTACGTTTCTATACTCACGCCATCTCCTGACCTGGCATTTAATTTACTGAAAACACACTTTTTGTTCAGTAATGCGAATTTTGATATTTACATTTGTGGTTATAACATTTTATAAATATCCTGATGATGGGAGAGATGCACACTCCCGAAACGTTGCTATCTAATCATCTTTTCACCTGGCTTGCTGCCCAAGAAGAAAGTGAATGTCACTTTTGTATGTAAGAGGTGCTTTTAAAGATAAAATTCATTAGAATAAACTTAATTTTTTCTTATCTCTCATATATGTGCTTATTTAAATATTTGATCTGTATATTTCTCTTTGGTAGAGTTTATTCAACGTTTGCTTTATTTTCCTTCAAGCAATTGCATTAAGTTTCGGAAGTTTTAAACCACTCACTGGTAACAATGGTATTCATAATTTGCATTGAAGTACACGCACTACTGTGTACTTCAGATGGAAAATAAGTTCGGTGGTGCAAATGCTACTAATATTCTCCAGCACCTTTATAACCACGTGACAGGTAGTTAACTAAGGGTGGCTGAACTTTGGAAACAGTTGTTTATGGAGTAAAATTATAATCTAGAACACCGATTACAAAATTTGTCTGGATTTCAGTACATAAATCTATTTATTGCTGCCTATTGGGCTGCAAACACACGCTCTACTTCACCAGAAAACACTACTTCATTCTATCATTCCCGAACATAGCACGTTTCCTCAGCAGTATCTCGTTTATATTTGATTCTAATATTTGATATTTACGGCTGTCTGAACATTAAACTGGCCTTACCGACACATACGCGCGCGCACGTACACATATATTGTTATATCCATCCAGACTCCAGAAGCACAGGAAGGGAAGCATTCTCCCTCCAGATGAGAATCGATTGACAATCCCTGGTTAGAGAGGCTAAGAGGTAATTAAACATTTTAGACGTTAACAAATAATTAATATTGGAGTGCATGCGCTGAGTACATCTATTTATATTACATCACTCTTTATACATTTTCTAGATAGTCTTTGGAAGAAAAGATGAAATAATATACCGCTACAATACTTATAAAAATTGCTTGAAGCAAGAATTAATTGAGCAGATTTTATTCAAAAAGAACATTTTCAGTACAGAATATTTTGGTAAAAAGTATTCAAAAATAATTTAAATCTGTAGGAATTTTAAAGAAATAAATTATGGACATTTGGTTAGGACCTCCAATTGCTCAAATACTTGCTGAAGAAATAATTAATTATTAAAGTACTAATAAAATTATTTGAATGTAGAATTTATTGGCTAATACATATGAAATTAGTATGAGAGGAGCAATTTTTGGGATTGATAAAATAGTAAAGCAGTTTATTCATGAGTCCTTCTACTTTGAAGGTGATCATCCTTTATGTTAGACTTTATGATTAGAAAAACACGAGGGCAATGAATTCAACGTAAGTCAATGAAATTTAATTTTATAAATATGAAATTTGTAGTGCATGTAGTAGTATAAACACCGAACAATACTTCAAGAAATAATAACAAAATCAAATGGAATGTCGAAGGATAATGCCCACATAAAACTGGTAAAACTTTAATGTAAAAAAAAAACCCTTGAAAATTAGGAATGAGAGATTGCCTTAGAAAATAAGAAATTTGAGGAACATAAGGTACATTGTGAGAAGTTAAATTAAATTGGATGGATATTTATTCTCGTATAATTAGTAAATGTGAGAAAGATCCGAATGGTAATAAATTGATACCGAAATTAAGGGATGCAATGTATTAAGAATCGTAATGAATTTCAAAGGAATGTATATTTGTGTAGAACGCATGCACGTGCAGTTGAGTCGAATAGCAATTGGGTTGAATAATTATTTCAACAAAAGAAACTTAAGAAAAAATATTCTTAGCATGGTTCTAAAGGGATAGCACTTGACTCTGATTGCAAAGGTATTCTTCGGACCCTTATTAATGACATGAGCGAGACTAATAATCACAATGAACAAAATAGTCACAAAGGGAATCTTTGTGTGAAAAGACAGGGCTTCCAGAAGTGAAAGTAGCACACCCACGCACAGCTGTGCATAGTGTGTGGACAGACAGTCCGCGGCGTGACGCCGATTAAGGCAGTACTCCTCTTCTGTCCTGGTCGAAGGCAGATCAGAACCGAAGGGAAGATTTGTCGGTTCATACGTAACTAATTAAGTAGTATCGAGTAATAAGCATTCCACCTTCAGTGACTCTAAACAGTGATACTATTAACCCTTGGTCAGCAACTTCAAGTTTGATGTAATGATAAAAAGAAGCAGTCATTAAACCAGTTTGAAACGAGCATTCCAGTGTCATTAGAACCCTCCTTACTCATACATACCCACGCATACCCTGAGAGTATCTCTTTGCTTCACCCTGAGGATAGATTACCGCTTCAAAATTAATAAGCTCCGGGAGAGATAAGTAGGTGTACTAAAATTTTCCTATATCATATAAATTTTCCTATTTCCTTACTTTAATGTTTAACTTTAAGAATGCCAATATCTTGTATAAGAGGATTATTTACTTTTTATGTCATTGTTTTTTTTACATGTGCTAAAATAAGCGATTATACCAAAACAGATTATTTTAGAATGCATGATTTAATTAAAAGCCGAATTTATTTGAACATGTCCATGAGCTCTAAAGAATAGGAAAATGAAGATACTAGGATGCAGATCGCACTACCAATAAGGGTAACATCAAAACGTTCAGCACTTTACAAGAGTAAAATTTGATCCTGTCTGAATAAAATAAATGAGTATCGGATATGGCGATAGTTGTGTTTAGTTATAGAACAAAATGTGTACATGCTTACTCATATGGAATAAATAAAAAGGCGGTAATATGTGTAATATTTTACGTTCATGTGGAAATGAAAATTCTCATAACTAAAGAGATAACTATCCAAAGAACTCATTACAGCTCGGACAGCGGTTCTTTGCCGGTGATCTACTTTCTTCGCGCACTGATGAGAGTCTATACCCAGGCGTCACTTGCACCTTCTGCTGGCACTGGAAGATGGGAGACGATGCAGCACGGCCATATTTTGCACGATACTGACCATTTCAGTGTACTGCGCATGACTGCAAGTGAGAGTACTGCGCATGAACGGGAGTGTAGGCTCGGTAACTGGCTTTAGACTAGTGCACATACGGTCCTCACCGGCATGAAACCATTGTCCGACCTGTAGTAGTGTAACTTTTACAGTTCACGATAAACACAAAAGATATAAACGGACTCCTTCCTACAGTAGCGAAACAGTTGACTGAATACCATCCAAAAGCATTCTTTTAGTACTATACATAAAAGTATTTGTGTAATAATTTCTAAAAGTTAACAGAAAGTAACACAAGAACTAAAAATATCAAAACGTTACTCGTATTAACGAAATAAAATATGGGAACGTCAACATTTTAAAGGTCATTAAAAAGTAAGGTATTACCACAACAACAGCTGAAATCTCTTGGAAGCACCATAGGTTCCAGTTTGCCCCGAGACTGTTTGACAAAGCCGAACTAAAATTGGAGAGGTCCATGTGCAAACAAACAGAAAGAGAAGAGAATGGTGTCCATACTACTGTATTTCTCAGTAACAAATTATTTTAAATAACAGATACCATAACAAAGTTAACCACATTTTGCTAGAATAAAGCCACGAAAATCGTAGTCTTTAAATTCTGGAAGGTTCCAGAAATTGTCCAATGGTTAGAGAACTTCCCTCTTAATTCAACTAACCTGTAATCCGTTACTAGTTTTTAGACGATCATGCCATACATACATTTCGAGTAGGTTGAAACAAACAAGTGAATTCCGAAAATCTCAGTTAAGACAGGTGGGGTCAATTTCTGTGTTTGACCAACACGACCTTTACTTTTTCTTACTGAATCACCAGGCGAATGCTGGGAAGGTTAATTATATTATCAAAGTTCCTTTTCCCGCCCTTTTTTACCTTACTCTTTATTTCACTTCACCTTTAACTTGCTGGGTTGCTTCAGTGCTGCTAGTGTGGGCGGGAGCCCTGAGTGGAATCAGAGTGTCCTCAGAGTCCCGCAGCCCCAAGTGGGAAGGTACAAACTCGCCAGGCGAAGCCGATTGTACCAGCTTCCCCGGGTTGTTTCGGCTCAGAAAAAAGTAGGGATTCTGTCCTCTGTTCTGTCGTGTGTCCTGATTGGACGCCGACCCCGCACACCTGGTCATATATCATACGTAACGCGCGAGGATTTAGCCAATGTTATGGGAAGGTCTCTGAGTATGTGAACAACTTGTGCTGCATGTGGTAGGTCATGCTGTATTGGCTACAGTAAACAGACAGGAAATACGCCTCGAGTGAAAACAAATTGTGCATAAATGAGGACTTCCTACTAACAGCCACAACAGACCATCTTTCCTCTGATGGTGGGAATATTGATCATATTTTGAAAGACTTGGTAAACCTATGAGGGCAGTATATAAAGAATTAAAGTAGTGAATTTTGCTTTCTAAATATATTTTAAATAATAAAATTTTATTGCTGAACTTATTCTATTATCATAAACTTCCCTCAAACAGGAAATAGAAAACTTTAAACTGATTTCTTGTAGATCAGCCAGTCTAATTTCAGAAAAGTGGTAAACAAAATATCACATTATTTTTTCATTTTTATGATCAGCATACTGTGGAACCTTCCTGTGGGTATAACTTTGACATTTTGTTAATTTTAACTTGTTTATAGTCACTTTACCTCTGGAAGTCATATCTCGACTTTACAACATTTAAAACATTTTAAAGAACATCTGTTGTACATTAAAGTAGACATAGTTATTGAACACAACATAATAAAATACAATGCTAAGAGAAACATAATCATTTTAACATTACAACAGACAGAACAATATATTGTTGCATTATAGATAGTGTACCGGAATGATTTTAAACTGCAAGTTGTGGATAGGGTTGTGTATACTTAACGGTGGTTTACCGTAAGGGTTTACAATCTACTTTGCATTTAGGAGCATAGCTGAAAGGACAGGGGGTCAGATGGTAGAGGTAAATGGTAAAGGGAATTTGTAGTCAGGTTACAGATAGAAATAGCGCAACTTTCTACGAAATGCCAGTTTACTATGACATCATAATTTCCTACAATACAAGTCAACCCCCAAGTCTTGAAGAGATTGGTGTTGATAGCTACATTAGTACATTAAGACCCAGACGGGCTTACCTTCGACGAGATGTCGGTGCGCGGTGAAGTGAAGATTCGGCGTAGCCTCCGGCCGCAACAATACACTTTAGACTCCCGCGCGCCTCGATAATCAGCCTATAAGTATTCACGGCCAAGCCCAAAAAGAGGGCAACCAACACACGTTCAACCTAGGGATAATTTCCCTTTGATCTGCAGAAAAGCTTCTGGAGAATTCCATCGGCCATGTTGGTTTAAGTCCAACGACCTGTTGATCATCAATTACCAACTACCGGGTTCAGCGCCTAGAGTTGATGCGTGTGGCATTCTTACTCGGTTAATGCTCCGAAAATATGCAAATTACGGTTTTGACGTCTAATGTTCCTTTATGAGGTTTCTCCATCTTTACTTCCATAAATTAATACTTTCAATTGTATAAAGTAACCTCATGCTATTAAAAGTTCAAATGAATTCCTAAAATAAATAAAGTCTCTTCTCTTCACCAAAGCATACGCGGCAATATATGATTATACATATTTATCTTTTTAAGGAAATTAACTATCTTCATATAACTTAGGACTGAACTGAGTGCTTCTTGGAGATCATTGGTAGCGCTGTCTCAATTTGCTGTGCAACGGACATTCCACGATTATGTGTTTTACCGTGAGTTGTGTGTCACACTGCTGACAGAGGGGTGGGTGATCCTTTTCTAGAAGATAGCTGTGGCTGATTTTCGAGTGGCCTATTCTTAATCGGGTAATTAACACCTGATGTTGTCTGAACAGAGATTTGAATGCATGTTGTGTTCCAAGGTCTGTTAGTTCTCGCAGTTTGCTTTACGAAGTGGTAAACCAGTTTGTCTTCCACTGTAGATAAAACTTCTTTTAAACGTATGTGATTATGCCACTGTATGGGTTAGGTATTTCTGGGTCATTTTGAGGGTGTTTTGTAGCCTTTTTACTGCCTGATCTGCCAACTCATTTCCTTGAATTCCGATGTGTAATGCAACCCAAATTAAGGTGATTTGTTTCCTTGCAGAATTAGCTTTGTGCACCAGTAACTGGACTTCTTTTATGAGAATATGAGATGGCGCTGGGTCTTGCAATGCAAGCGATGCACTTTTAGAGTCCGAAAAAAACTAAGAATGAGTGGGAAAACTTAGTTTCTAAAATGTATAGTACAGTTTGACATTTTTGTTGTTGCAGAGTTTAATTATTGTGCCCAGTTTTATCTGCCTACAAATATATTAACGCGGAATGTAGTGGGTCTAGTAACGCGCCTTGTCTGAGTACATTAGTTTGGATTAGATTAATCCATCACACTGTATTGCCCGCCTCGGTAGCGTAGATGGTAGTGTGTCTACCTCACGTTCACCTCGGTTAGGGTTACTTGGATAAGATTTTTCCGGGTTTTTCCCTTATCCTGATAGACAAATGTCAAGTAACTCTAAGCTCCATGGACGCCGGACTCTTTTGAGCGTCGTTTCACCCGTTTCATTCATCTTCCGATATGACTTAACGTTGGAGGACGTAAATTACACAAAAATCACACTGATTCTTCCATTCCTACAAAATAGTCTCTGTTTCATTAGATTCTCCTCTTTGCCCCGCTCTTTCTTCCTAAAATAACTATCCATTATATGCAATTAATTGTAAATAATTTCGGTCTCTTAGAAATGTGGGAAATGTTATGGCACGTATGTTGTTTATTCTACAAGCATACTAACGTAAATATTTGCCTCAGTTTGTAACAGCTGTATAACGTTAATTATATTTGTCGTAGTTTCAGCTGGATAATGCTCTTTGTTTATGTTGCGTTGAGATTGCCTTGTCATTTAAAGGCATTTAATGGCCTTTACTTGTCATAGTGCTTGCTTTCATAAACAACAACCAGAATGACACATTGTTTCTAAAAAAGCAATCCCGTTGCACGCTATGCATGCATATAAAAGGGTCATTTTATAGTTTAGAGCTATCGACGAGGTAAGGCGTCACGCACATGCGTTTCTTGCACATCTTTCAAGCAAACTGCTTATAGTTTTTTATCCTATAACGAAAGAATAGTGAGAATAGAACTGTTTTCCACATCATTAAGCAAGACCGAATTGGCAATGGTAATTTCACCTTGGAGATGTAGCAAATTATGTTCTCGCAGCACTACGTTGGGAAGTCATATGTAGCCGAGACGTTTTCCTGGTTCCTGGTTGGAATGATCCTACGTCGTCGAAGTCCGACGGTGAAAATTTTGGAATGATGGTCTCCTCCTTAATCTGAAAATTTTATTCCATATTTTTTGCTCAGTCTCTAGCGGAGCTCCAATCGGTTCATAAGAACTCCGTAAACTCGGGTGAGGTCGTGAGCGAGGGAATTAGTTTTGCTTAATAAATTTCGAAATACGAGGGTGGGTCAAAAGTAATGCCTCCTATTTTTTTATTCCTTAAATAAGTAAGTTATGTGAACACTTTGAATTTGGCGCAATTCCTCAAACCTTCTTCTCCAATCCTCTGAAGTAGTAATTTCCTAAGTCAACAGGTGGCAGCACTGCATCCTCTTGCAAAATGGCTGACATCGACATTCGTATTAGACAGCGCTCTGTGATTTAATTTTTGACTCCGGAAGGTGAAACGCCAATTCGCATTCACGAAAGGCTAAAAAAAAGAGTATGGTGATGCTACGGTGGATGTCAGCACTGTTGGACGATGGGTTCGTCGCATTAACGAAGCTGAAGGGCAAACACCATTGGCAGATGAGAAAGGAAGCGGCAGGCCGATGACTGCAGTGACTCCATGGAACATTCAGCGAGGCGATGACATCATTCGTGGTGATCGCCGGGTAACAACAGGTGAATTGTGTCGCATTACCTCCCTCAGCAAAGGCAGTGTGATGACGATTATTCAACAACTGGGTTACTCAAAAGCTTGTTCACGTTGGCTACCAAGAATGTTAACGGCCCAAAACAAGGAAACAAGGAAAACAATAGCCCCCGAACACCTGCAGCGCTTCAATTGGGAGGGAGAGGAGTTTCTGGAAAAAATTGTTACTGAAGACGAAACGTGGGTTCATTTTTTTGAACCTCAATCAAAGAGGCACTCAATGGAATGGCAACACACAAAGTCACCGAAGAAAAAAAAAAAAAAAAAAAAAAAAAAAATTAAAAACTCAGCGGTTGGCAGGGAAAGTTATGGTGACAGTGTTTTGGGATACAGAAGGTGTGTTTATGATTGATTTTTAGGAGGAGGATGCACAATAAATTCTGCCCAATACATCAGAACTCTCAAAAAGCTGAAAGCACGTCTTCGCCATTTCGCCCTACAAAAACTATGGTGGATGTTCTTCTTTCGCATGACAATGCAAGACCACACGCCAGCCGTTACACCATACAGAAATTAGAAATTGCGATGGTAAATCTTACCTCAACCCCCATGATGCCCCTGGCATCATCAGACTTTCATCTGTTCGGGCCACTAAAGGAAGCTCATCGTGGAATTCATTTTGAAGATGAGGAGTCTGTGAAAACGTCCGTGCGTCAATGGCTTGGGAAGCAAGACCTGTGCTGTACCACACAGGAATACATACCCTAGTTCTAAGGTGGACCAAAACTGTGGAATAGGATGGAGATTATATTGAATAGTGAGAAATTAATCGTCAGTGTTGTATTTTTCTAGCTATGTAAATTAGGTTCAATTTTCTTGGCAATTAAAAGAAAAAAAATAGGAAGCATTACTTTTTGACCCACCCTCATAAATCACGGTCATTTAGTTTTAAAATTCCAAACGTTTAATTCAGTTTAAGCGCTTGATAGCACTTTTGGAACAAAACTTTACATAAGAATTGCATTCCTTTGTTATCATTTTCCGGAAGTCAATTTAAAGTCTTTTTAATAATATTTCATCCTGACACTGAATTGTACGTCAGTTCACCTCGACGTTCCCAAGTCAAAAAAACACTATATTTCTAGCCGCTTACCCAAGATTATTGATTTTTCTCCTTTCGTTGCTACAGCTACTAATAACTTAACAACCAATACCAGCACATTGCATCGTATCATGTCCTTCTAAATTTCACACTTTCATTTCTTACGCATATTAACTTTTCCATAATAACCAATGGCGCGACAGCCCCTAGAGGGCCAACCTGACTGCCGGCCTCACGCCCACTTACGCACGGTAGAGGTGGACGATCGTCCAACCGATACGGGGAGGACATGTGGTCAGCATCTCGGCATCGCCCAGCCGGAATGTTGGTTTCCGTGACCAGAGCCGCTTACCTAGCGTAAGCTCTTCACTTCCTTCACGATGCTGAGTGGGCACCGGCACTAAAATCCACACCCCATGTGTGGGATCGAACCCGGGCCGCTTTCCGTGGCCAGATTAACTTTTCCATACCGAGCTTTAAACTATTATTAAACACTATACATATATAACAATTTGTAAGAAAAGCTTCACTCAACTAAAGAAAATGATGTTAACACTTCTTTTTATTTAAATCGATTTCACGAACTCTTGTCCACATCTTCAGTCAAAGAAAACCACAGGAGAAAACAAATTCGTCATCAAGGAAGTTATTATGTTGTTATGTTTTTCTCAGTACTACCAAAATCTGAAAACGAAACAAACTTAAGAACAGAATCAATTGCCGGTATTTCAAAATTCATTACGGGATGTTTATTTCTTAAAATAAATATGTTTTCCCAAACCATTATATCTGTTGGAACATTTAATTGTTTTAATAATTTAACTTCAGGATTTATGTTATGGTTAAATGACCAAAAATGATCCGTAACAAAAATGTTCTTTCGTTCAGGTTCCCAAATTACTTTTCGTAAATTTAGTAATTTACGTTTCACATTGATCGGATTTACATTGATATGGAAGGTATTGTAATTCAATTAAAATTTATATGTCCACATTTAACTGGACATATGTGTGCGTACGTGCGTGCGTGCTTGTGTGTCGAGATCTCTAAACGCCCGTTTTATGATTGAGTGGTTAGACCGCTTAGCTCTCATCCGGGTTCAATCCCAGGCGACCGCAGAATGAGATTTGTGGTGAACAATTGGGACGGGTTTTCTCCGGGTCCTCCTGTTTCCCCAGTAAGCATTTCACAAATTGATCCATCTTTCCAATCATTTATTTCTCATATATATCATCCACTTCCTTCACCTTTACACCAGGCATTGGGCTGAACACTTTTCCTGGTTGTCTAACTCTTCATTCTTATTCAATTTTGCATTACTCGTAAAGCGTAAAAGATATACAAAATCATATCTTACGAAAATTTGGATGTCGTTAAAGTACATCTTTTTCGAAATATTGATGGATATTGTTTTAAACTTTTGTAAGTACTTACAACTTCTCAAATAGGCGGTAGATTGTCTATAAGTCGTTGTGCTAAGTCCCAACTCAACTTAGTTATAAAGTGAAAAAGTAATTTCTCCAATTGGAAGTTATTGTCCATTTTTCATGTCCTGGCCGTACAAAAGGTCATACCATGAGATAAACCTCTAAGCGATACTTGTATCGCTTAAACCTAATGCATTTTCCTGTTCTACTGAATCTGCAAAAAGAAAAAAAGGAAAAAAAAAAAAAAGAAAAAGAAACTGTAATACAACTACATCTATCTCAGTTAACATGAAGTAGATAGAACATCGTTGCTTACGAACGGATACAGAAATTGAATCATTTGAATGGAAAACATTATTCCTAGAAACGATACCAATGCATACTCCAGAGCCACATCAATGCTACGAAAATATAACAAACTGTGATCCTACATTGACATGTAAAGGATTTTTGTTTTCAGAAAAAATAAATAATTTTTCATTCGGAAGGTTGTTTTGTTCATAAATATCGTTTGTAATTCTTTGACGGTTCGGGTATAAAATGTGTACGAGATGTGACAAAAGGTAACGAATATTCTTTTTAATTTCGCGATCTTTATTCTTTCGATTTTGAAATCTTGTTTTTTATGTTGATAATATCTATGCTATTGATGTCTATTTGCGTTTTCAGCTGTTTTAAATGTTTAGTCCATTGTTTACAGTCGAAAAGATTTTACGTGTTTTCGGGATCTTGACGAATGTTTTCTTAATTTACATAAAATTTTGCTTGAACAGTGGAAAAAATTAGCCCGCTTTAAATATTAACAGAAGTTTTTGACCAATCTGCTATAATTAAGATAAGAGATTACGACTGGTTAATGTTCGAGAAGACGTTGAAAACGACGACCGCTCTGGACGCCCTCGCACATCAATTACCTACGGCAAAGTGGAAGAAATAAAGAGGATGGTTCTAGAAAATTCCGGAATCGCCATCGTTAATGCTGAACATAATTGTGACAAAACCACGCGTGGATTTCGCATCCGGATACTGCTTATCCCCAATGCTTCTTCTAATTGTTTGCCAAAAGAACAAAACGGTAATGAAGTCTTAGAGATGTCCATATTCTTTAGAGATGTCCACTGCGACTTCTTCTATTCCCGTGGCTACAGAAAATTACGAAATACGTTGTTTTGTTACCATTAATAAGATTGCCAGAGGTTCGACTCCCATTAGTCCTGGACCCGTAGAACCAAGGACCCGGCCCTCTTTCAACCAGGCAGTTACCAAGCTGTGCCAATAGGGCGCCCGGTACCTCCGTGGGGCTTTTTATAGGGCAAGCTCTAGACACTAACAACCCCCCCCCCCATCTGGTCCTGTGGACTTAAGATGGGATGAAAGTGGATACGCCACTTAGGCGCGCCAACTCCAAAATGGGAAGGATACCGATATGACCTCGTTGGGGCCGCCTGGTGATCTAGCACACCTTCTACTAGCTATGCTGGCTAGTACGTGGGAATATTAATGGCTTCCCTCAACCCCGTCCGGAGACGTACCCGATCTCCCCCGGGTATCACGAACCACTGCCCCTCGAGTCCAAACCAATCCGAACAACTCCCTATCAGGGAGGTGCTCGAATGTTCCGCCAAGGTTCCTCTAGTAACGTCCGATGTACCACGAGAGCTAGGGGTCCGCAGCGCCCGCACCACGGCAGCTGAAGGGGACGGATCCCCTCCCCTAGGGAACCATTAATAACATAAAACCAAATGGCTATAAAAGCAAACGCCATAATGGAAAGTGAGTTCCAGAAGTGCTTCTAAGATTGAGAAAAACGCAGGTGTGTGCTATCTGAATTGCATTACTTTAAAGAGGATGAAGTTGATGTTGAATACATAAAGATTCTTTAAGAAAAAAGAAAATCCCCGTTATGTTTATACACACCTCCAACGTTGACTATGTTGTTCACACACACACGCGCGCGTGCGCGCACACACACACACACACACACACACACACACACACACACACACACACACACACACACACACACACACTTTTCTCAGAATGTGTTGAGTTTGGCAGCCTCAGAACGTGTATTTATGTAAAATATCCATGTATGTTCAATTTTTGGATTCGCCTAACTGGTTCAGAGACTGAACTTAAGTATATCTGTTTAATCTGCTAAGTAATAAATTTTTATAACTTGCCATTAATTTTCCATGGTAATACCTTCTGTTAGCTGGTGTGATTTCATGCCAAATGGGCGGTGCCATTAGAAGATCATTAACTTCAAGTTCGTCACGACGAAAGTAAACACAGTCTCCGTTACCATGCAGTTAATCGATAAATTCCTATTACTTTATTTCCCGACACATAACAATTACTACATCTTTTTTATTTATTTGTGACTCACACCACGTCATACAGACCTGCATGACTGGCTGTTTAGTTGCATGCAGTTCCGTTTGAATCGATACAAATACAAAAGCTTGAATGTCCTGTAAATGGTTTGTTACGTGCTTAGGCCTTTTCAGACCATTATTTCTTCACATTTTTAATACCGTTTTCAGGTGTTACAGAGAAACTCCCGAGGTAAATACTTTTCTTGTTCACTAAAACATATACATAGTTCCAAATAACTGTCCTCTGTTTCGTGAAGTAGTCACCTCTCATTGGCTGTTGACATTGAATAGTGCTGTACAATAAAAACTAGTTTTTTTCTGTTTTTTTTTTTTTTTCTTTTTTCCATTTAAGATGCTCGAAGAGGGTTGTCAGATTTCCTTTTCGATTAGTTTGTGAGCTGAATACATTAGTATATACGAGTATAATACACTAAACAAGTCATGTCCTTAGTATGATGGTAGCATTGCTGCTCACCAAGCGGGCGACGCAGGTTCGATTCCCCACCCGTTAGAGATTTCCCCTCTAGAAGCCCAATTTGAGCAACTACTTGATTGAGAAATTGCTGCCGCTGACCTCTAAGATCATATTGGCCGCTAACTACTCCCCACTCTACTGTTCCTATCCCTATAATGAGCAGATATGTAAGACACACGTGTCTGGGGGGGGGGGATGCCATGGCCAGGAAAGGGCTGTTACACCGAGGGCTTAGTTTATAAGGATTCATTGCACAAAGACCAGCTAGCCCACCTTGGTAGCATAGATGGTAGCGTGTCTGCCTCACGTACAAGAGGTCCCGAGTTAGAATCCTGGTCAGGGTGAGTTACCTGGATAAGATTTTTCCGGCGTTTTCCCTTATCCCTTATCCTCAAAGACCAATGTTGGGTAACTCTAAGCTCCATGGATCCCGGGCTCACTTGAGCATCATTTTACCCACTTCACTCATCGTCCGATATGACTTAAAACTTGGAGGACGTAGATTAAAAAAAAGAGCTAAACCTTTGAATTTGGTACTAAACTTAAAAAAAAAGAAAAAAAAAAAAAGATGAAAAGTGGGTACTAAATAGCGAAAGGGTAGAAGTAGTAAATGAATTTGAATACTTACTTTTCCATAAAAAAAATGGAAAGTGGGGAGCACACAGGAGAAAAATTGAAGCAAAAGGAAGGTCGGCAATGAATGGAATAGGAATATGCAAATATAAACCAGACATGCCAACCAAATGGTTACAAAGAATGTACGAAGCACTAGTTGTATCCAAAATGTTGTATGCAGTAGAGATCTGGGGGGGGGGGCGTTACAGAGGTAAACAAAACGGTGGACCTAAACTACAGAAAATTTTGTAAAGAACTACTAGGCTTACCAAGATCAGCACCTAGGGAAGTATTTAGTAGATTTAGGAAGGACAAGAAGAAATGGAATAATAATGGAAAGAATAATAAAATTTTTGTGCAGGTGTTTGGTTAAAGAAGAAGGGGAAATTATGAAATAATACATGAGACAGCAAAAATGATTAGAGAACTCAAATAGTTGGTGGGCAGAGATAGGAGGAATTATGGAAAAAATAGGAATGGGAGATATATGGAGATTAGAGGAAAGGAATACATGCGATGTGGGTAAATTGGTAAAATGCAGAATAGAAGATATAGAAAGACACGAAATATGGGGAGGTTTAGAAAATATATAATCATTACAATTTTACAGCAAATAAAATAATATTGGGGACGAGAAGCGTATGTAGATTACTGCAATAGGCAAGAGAGAGAAGGGTTAGCATGGATGAGAACAGGAATAGTATTTCTTAGAAGGATAAGAGGTAGGGAGAAGGGAATTTGTGAATTGTGTGGGGGAAAAGAGAGCATAGAACACTATGTAACAGAATGCTAGGAGGTTGCAATATGGAGAAAATAGGTTTGGGAAGAAAAATGGCAGAAAGTAGAGAAGAGGATAGTAGCTATAAGGTTGTTAACGGGCAGGGAGGAAAAGAAGGTAAGAAGTTTTGGTGAGTTCTTACGGAAAGTAAACGAAAAATGGGTCAGAAATGTAAAAAAAAAAGTAAGAAAGGAAGAGGAGGAGGAAGAAAGGGGCTAATTAAGTAATCAAGGAGGAATGGAGGTTAAGAGCTACCTGGCAGAGCAAAAGACTAGGGTGTTATTCAAGCCAAGGTAGCAACAGGTAACGACAAATAAATGTAGTCAAAAGTTGTAAATTGTAAAATTTTGGAATATACACAATAAATATATCATATCATAAAACTAGCAGAACTATAAGACATGAATGAATTTCTTTACTTATATAGTCATTTACATAAGTTTAAACTTTCCTCCATTTCAGATACTTTAAATTTTTTCTTCGGTTCCAGTCATCTGAACACCGTGGTTATACTATATATGCTACATTCACCGTGTCTAATTTTATCTTTTTTTAACATTGCTCTGACTCTCCCTTTAATGCCTCTTTTACTTTTATCTTTTATATTCACCCGCCCACGCTCTCGCTCTCTCTTTCTCTCTACTTCTCATCTCATCACCTTCACTCTGATATTCAAATTTCATTACGTACCAGATTTTCATTAATTGCCAACTATTTTTTTTTTCGTTTTAATATATTATTTATCTTTTCATACCATTATTTGAATTCTTACACTAATTGTTATTTAATTTTGATTTTGTTCACTAATTTGTATACACCTTTAAGCTTATTCATATCTACTTTTATTGGTTTTGTTTATTTTTGCAGTTGAAACTCGCTTGTACATTATTCACTTCTATATTTTTTCGCACATATACGCTACATTTTTAAAGGACCAGTTATTCTCCATTAAAATTTTGCTTAATTGTACGTTTTTCGGTTATAAGTTTTCTCGGTAATGCGTCACTTTTTCTGATCTCCATACACAAAATATGCGCACTGATACGTTTTTTTTAAAAAAAAAAAGCGTATGGTGGGATAGCTTATGAACTGCCTGGTTACCGACCGACCGACCGACCGACCGACCGACCGAAGGTGTTGGCTGGCTGTGTAAAGAGAGAATGATTTTGCTGCGTGCCCGCCCGTTAAGGGTTTTACCTTGCACCCTGGTGTTTTTATTTAGTTTAAGTTGGGAAAAATTATGATGCCAAACAGTTTAGGAGAATTATATGGAATTCAGCTTTAGCTGCTGATAGGATTAGCTCCTGGGTTATCTTGGGTGCCCGCAAGCCATGCGGGGTACCCGATGTAGTCTAGAACGGCGTCTTGTGGGGTCATAATCTCCCAGTGATCTGACAAGGACGCTTCTATTTTTTGGTAAATTGGCGTATATAATTTTGATGCCTGCCGCCTAATTTCATCCTCTATTTATGGAAGACCCGAGGCTTCTTGAAGCTACCTGGTAGGAAAGTAGTGACCCACAGAATATATAGACCAGAGTCCTCCATTCAGTGCACGTTGGAGCCATGCCAACCAACTCTCTGCGGCCATGTCTCAGATCTCGCAGGCATATAGCATCACAGGAACTACCAGCGTCGGATGAGGTACAACCTCAGTCCAAGCGGCATGGAGCTCGACCCCAGCATTGGGTACAGGGAAGCAGTTGCTCCCTGTACCCTTGCCGTTAGGTCCCTGATGTGCTGGCGAAAGGTTAGGCCTCTATCCAATGTAACTCCTAGGTACCGGACAGAGTTAGTCCACACTATCCTTCGACCTCGGATGCTGAAGTTGGGGCAGTCTGCGGGGGTGCGGCACTTTGTAAAAAGTATGGCGTCGCTTTTGTCCGGATATACGGACCTCCGCCAACGCCGACACCACTGTCGTGTGAGACGGAAGTGTCTCTGTAATGGGTTGAAGGCTCTGACGATGTATTTGTCTTTGCAGAACAGAAGCACGTCGTCAGCGTATTGTGCCATTTCGACTTGTGGCTCTGTGGGGAAATCTGCCATAAAGACGTTGAGTAGGGTGGGAGATAGTACAGAGCCTTCCGAGACTCCGCCTGTCACTGGTATAAGTGTTGGTGTTTTCCCCGCAACTGTGACTTTAAAGGTGCGGTGTCGCAAGAAGCTGTGTAGAATGTTGATCATCTGTGTTGGGAGCTCCAGTTGGATCAATTTATAAAGGAGACTGCCTGGTTTGCAGTTTTCATTGTGATTTATCCTTTCATTGTCGTCATATCATTCCAACAATCACTTATCTATTTCAAGTGGAGTTTCGAGTTACACACAGGAGAAGAAACATGTGTGAATATCAACCAATAAGGAAGAAATCAAGAAAATGCTTAACTCTTGGAGAAAAATTAAACGTTCTGGATGAGGTTGAAAACAATCCTAAAGATACGAAGCAGAATATTGCTAAACGTTTGGGCTTACCTTACTTGACATTGAAAACCATAATAGAAATAAAGAGGATATACGGAATGTATCAAATTCTGGATACAGCTATGAAAATGTAGAGAGAATATAAACAGGGCGTTTTGCCGATTTGGAAAAAATGTCTTATAGTCTGGTACAATCAACATCACGAGGAAAATGTTCCCATCGTTGGAAAAATGTTACAAGAGGAGGCACTAGATTTTGCAAAGCAGCTACATGACGGATGATATGACCTGGCTCCAAAAGTTTAGGAAAAGAAACGACATAAGTGGTTGGAGAACTTGTGGAGAGGCCAAGTGTTTATAGTCAACTAGTGTATAGCTGTACGGAAAAATCCAAAAACAGAGAAAAAATGAAAGTTTCTTTAAAGACATGTGAAGTGCACAGTGCTTACACTAATTTTCTTTATGTAATTAATACGCATTTCCATATCAGAAGAGAAAATCATTTACACGTTTTCTCATTTAACATTATCTTAGTAGTGTCCTTGAAAAACGTATAAGTGAGGTTCCACTGTATTTCCATAATTCATTTCATTAGTACACTTATGTTATCACTCATTAACGCTTTCCCCTTAGAGTTTCAGCACATCTTGCTATCCCATTAATTTGTCTTGTCACATGTGAACTTTTAGATTTGTTTGAGGTTATTGGTTCTTTAATCGTATAGCATTTCCGTCTTCTGTCAGTCAGCGACCTTTTTCGTCTCTCCGCATCCTGACGACCTTATTTTTCTCATTTCTTCCCCGTCTCACCCACCCGGTGTATGTTTCTCTCCATTATCTTATTTTCCCATTCGAAATGGTCATGCGTACTTCCAGATTTATTTAAATGTGCTTTGGAATCGTTCCAATACGACATTATAATGCAATGCTTCCTGAACTGTTGTCCCTTTTCTTTCATTCTGTCGTTACTCCCTTCCTTCCCTTCACTGCTCTACAAACTAATACACTATCTTCTTCTAAGGTAACTACCTTCTTTGTAGTACTCTTATTTTTATGCTTCCTTTTTCTTATTGCTGTTATGCTGATTCTGTATCCGCTGATCCATCAGTTCTTACTTCAGTGTCACGTCCTGCTATTGTAAACTCCTAACAGGCTTATTTTATCCTCATTCAATGCTCGTAGTTCAGAATAATCTTCTGCCAGCTTGCCTTTTATCCATTATATAAAAGTTCGTGTGTAAGCATACATTTCTTATATATGCACTACCCTTAATGTCCCATTAACCCTTCTAATAATTCTCTTTGCTTGTATTATTTATTAATGGTTACTTAATAATAATTGTTTTTGCTAGCATGTCAGGATAGTGAAAATGCCAGTGTCTTATAGATTCCTCACCTGTTTAATTGCCTCAAACTGGCTCCGTGCTTGTAAATTTCCTAATACTTTATTCTGCCATTTCTCTTCCTAAAACGGAAAGGGTCACAGATCTCATTTCCTCTCCCCTTTATTTCTACTCTTTCTTCTAAAAGATCTTGTAGTTCACGACTTACGAGGAGCATTATTTATATGTTGAGTCTAATAATTCAAACATAGTAATTTTTGATTGAAAACTTCTTTATTACTTTTCAAAATCTTCTTTATGATCAATACACTTTTACATCCGTTTGAACCAATTATCAAAGCAATTATTCCAGTCTTCTTGACTCCAGAACATAGTCTTTGAAGATATCAACGGCTTCTTTTGTTTATAAAAAACGTTGCACATGCAGTTTATTCTTGATGAAGACTTAATTGAGTGTCAAATCAGGACTGTATGGTGGATGACTCACCTTACTATTTTTTGAGCCTTCAAATATTCTGTTGTTCAAATACACACACGAGATATATGTGCACTACCATTGTCTAGATGAAGCACGGTCCTAGGTTTCATGTTGGTTTTCCTTACTTACCGAAGACTTCCGCCACTGTTGCCACATTGGACAGTTTTGCTGAAAAGCAGGCCACCATTTAGCTTCGAAGAGCTTCGAGTGTGAACAACTTTTGTTTTGATTTGCTTCATCTTGAAACACCAACGTGTGGGTGGCACCCAATCAAATGTTCAGTATTTCAGAAAGTGATCTTAAGGTAATTCGTCGATCCTCTCTCACAATGGCAGCAGTAGTGTTGACGTTTACTTCCGTAAGAGCAGTAACTGGAGAACCGGGTCCACCTGCCTTTGAAATTGATGTCTCCGCTCTTTAAACATTTTAAACCACCTTCGAGTTGGGCTGTAGGGAAGAACAGATTATCCATACACCTCCTGTACTAGCAATGTATAGGCCTGAAGATTTTTTGAGACGATAGCAGAATTTCAAAGCCGCATATTGTTCCTCACGTGTTACCTCCATTGCAGCGGTAGGCGATACTGAACAAGTCTGAACTTACCTGGTTCCATGTGTGCCAACAATGAAACTACTACGGCGTGTTTGTTTCACATTAAGCTAACAGAATATAATAAGTGGATTTTAGTGCGAAAAATTATGACCATAAAAATTATGATAATGTATATATATATATATATATATATATATATATATATATATATATATATATATATATAAAGCTTTGCAGAGTGAGCGAGAACCTTTACAGGAGATGCGCTGTCTGCCTGAGAGCAGCTGATCAACATTTCCAACACCAATTATACGGTAAGAATTCAAGTCCGCCTCTGCCGGCGTAAGTTTCCCGGCGACTGCTACCTGTATCGCGCAGCAGAGAGTGACCGTGAATGGGTTCGATTATTATTTAACTAGGTATCCTATGGTATCATTTTTTTTAAGAAAAAGTGGCAGAAAAGGGTGTGAATGATGCTTTACTGAACACTTTAAATGGGAAACTTTTAACTTAAAGCTTGTTTCAATTTCAAACGTCTGAGATGGACTTACGGCTAAGTAATACGTGATGCATAATTGTTTTGGCCATTTACGTTGATTTAAACCTTAGGGATTCTTTTAAAATAAAGTTTTCTTACGTCTTTGAGCCAACTAAGTTTATTTTTCACTAAGCAGAAATTAGTTACTTCAAGCCACAACCAAAATAATAAAAGAGGACGGAATTACTATTTGAACAGTTCACATGCTAGTTAATTCTCCATATAAAGCTTTTTCATCCGCTAGTTATACTGCCATGAACTCACTTCATAAATATAAGATTTACAATACAGTGATCATAATTTAGGTCCTCCCCAGTTATATAAAATGATATACTGCAGATTTAGTACATTAAAGGGACCCTTTATTGGACTCATCAAAAGCATCGCATATGAAAAACAACCTCCTTTTATGTGTCCCAGGCTACATACATAAGCACGTTGAGCAAATGGAGCTATTTTGCGTTCGTAGCTGGGACTAATGGAGGGAATCCTCTTATGTTATTTTTGTACATCTCTTCAGCGACTTTCTTTTCTCTGTATTTTTATCCCCAGACTCAGATGTAATGCTTGAGCAGCGCTGTCACACGTAAGAGTAAATTACTGTCATTATATTCTGTTTCTGTGTTGCTCGTTTTCTAATCTTTATTCTCAAAATAATAGCGAAACTGGTATTTTATTGTCTCGAGAGATTAACTATGAAAGGAATAATGGAAATATAAGCCGTCACTTATAGATAAAATGAAAATTAAAGTAACAAATGTATACGTAATTGGAAAGAATATTCAACTGAAATAAAGAGGCATAAATGTTTAATATAGAAAAAGGGGAAAATCGGAAATGGAATGTTTTAAACTAGGAGACTGGAGGGCAAATGAAGGTCAAGAGAATCTGTCCATTCTAAGGTTTGAATGAAGACTGGGTTATATTTTGGCGAAATGTGAACATTGAGTGAAACAACGACTCATAACTTCAGTCCTGGTACTGATATTGGCATTTTGGGATCTACTGGAATCTACAAAACATTGATACTGTTGACATTTTATTAGCTAAAGGGCAAAATCAGGTCAAATTTGTTCAGTTATAGGCAATGCATCTATATCTCTTACCTTACTTTTACTCTCCGTACTATTTATAGTAAGTAGTGGAAGGTGTTAAATTTGGCCTTAAACTTCAAAATGAATATTTTAGCCGAAATACTTGTTTTGAGATCCCTTGAAAATAAAAATAATATAACGTGCTTTTTAGGAAATTTTCCATTTATTGTGTCTATGTGTCTGTCTCTACCTGTGTCTGTGTTTGTGTGTGTGCATGTGCGTGCGTGTGTGCGTTTTATAACCCTTTATTCCCTTTCCCTTTCGTAATTTAGTCCTCCAACGTTAAGTCATATCAGACGATGAATGAAGTTGGTGAAATGATGCTCAAATGAATCCGGGGTCCATGGAGCTTAGAGCTACCTGACATTCATTTTTAAGGATGAAGGGAAAACCCGGAAAAAGTCTTATCCAGGTAACTCGCCCTGACCGAGATTCGAACTCGGGACCTCTTGAACGTGAGGCAGACACTCTACCACCACGCTACCGAGGCGGGCGCACCCTTTATTCATGCACATGTTTCATTACATCAGTAATATTACACGTTCTGGTTTGCTTTATTTCCAGATTGTTCATATTAACTGAAGTTTTAATATCTTTATGTGTTCAGATTGCCTACATTTGCATAATCACTGAAGTCTTTGAGAATTAAGTCGCTTATTTACACTTCTGTTTTAGTTATTCAGCACTTTCTAGATTAATTGTGTTTACATATTCACTGAAGTCCTTTAGATACTGTTCCACAAGTGATGGTTCATGTACCGGTTATTTTCCTCATTTCTTACCTAGTTGTATCCTTAGATTTTTCCTTGGGGCCTTCAATTTGACGCAGTCATAGAGGATGTGATCTGTCGTTTCATTTTCTCTGCTGCAGGTGCATGTATCATCATAGTTTATGTGTAATCTCTTCCATAGGATTTTATCTCTTGTAATAGACCTGTTAACCCTGGCATGGTATCAGCTCTGGAAAAATATATTACATATCTTGGGACCTTTTTAACCTCTAAGTGATTCTAACAGCTATGTGGCGCTAAAGCGACAAAAATAATAATGTCTGTATTCCGAGACCAAAACATATCTTCTAAATTAAAACTCAATTGTTGTAAGCTATATAAGTTATGTACTAGCCATGTCTGAGCTATGAAAACGTATATATTTTAGTTCCAAAAAGTATATACTGTAGTATTAAGAAGTGGTACTTGAAGAGCATTAAAAGGAATAATTCCTGATGGAGGAATGATCCATTTACCTCACACTGTATAACGATACTGTAATTTTTATTATGATGTGTATCATAGCTTTATAAAAAATCCTATTATAAATAAACTTTTATACATTCTCCACTTGAAATGATGGACATTCATTGCAGAACATTTTTAATCTTGCTTATTCTTTGCACATAAATTTGTGACACTCATCGCATCGTTTCTTCACGTTCTTGTCCTTTGACCTTTGGCAGGAATCAAATATTTTTTTGTTTCAGATTTGGAACATCATCTTGACCTTGTTGGTTGCCATTAAGAAGATTCTTTGAAACCAGCTTGAGTTATTGCTGAGCGAATGCGTTGTGTTCTGCATTGGAGGGAAATAATTCGTTTCTCAATGAGGTCTGACTAGCCTATTTCTCAGTTCTGAAAGGATTCTCTTCTAGCATTTTTACCTCTTAAATGATGTAAACATTTACAGTACAGAACGCAAGTATCGAGGAATGCTAAGTCAAGTATATCAAGAAGTAGAGCAAGTGGCCATCTTCTTGTTCCACGTTTCACTGAATAGTGCCCAGCTATCTTATCAACAGTATCAACATCTGATTTTGTTCAGTTCTAGAACATTATCACTTCAGGATTATTTTTTATATTTTCATGTTTAACTTCTGTGTTTATATTTTATAATAATTTGTCCGAACAAAGCATGTGTATGTCTTCTGTACCATTTTGTCGCAACAATAGACATGCAAATGTAGATTCAGATGGTGCATTATTACCAAGTTTTAATTATTTTAGTAAATTTGTAATACAACATGGAAAATCACATATTGTATACCTTGCGCATTTTCTGACCATGTTACAAAAAGATTCAAATTTCTGTGCTACCGACCGTTCTTCTGACATAAATATTTTGACTATTTATAATAAAAAGTACACAAAAAGCATATCTGAAAGATGAGAAGTCTGCGTTAACATTAAAACAATTTTTACGTAGTTAAAGCAGCCTTGGGGTCCATAAAGACCCCAGATACCAAGCAAGGGTTAAGATGTTAGTGACGTTTGTTGTCAGGTTAATTCTTAGTTCCAGTCATTTTGCTGCTGTGGGAAAATATTGCCCGCCTTTCCTTTTGACGTGTTTTGCCATTCTCTTTCCCATTTCTTAAGTGTCTCTTCTATCTCTCTCTCTCTCTCTCTCTCTCTCTCTCTCTCTCTCTCTCTCTCTCTCTCTCTCTCTCTCTTTCTTTGGTTGTTTCTTGATGACACTTTTTAGATTCTGTTGTAGCTTTGGTTGTTTCGGAAGCTTATCTGCGATTTCATTTCTTTCTATTCTTATGTGGCCTTTTACCATGCTATTCCCACTATCTATTTTTTATTTAATTCTCCTTATTTGTCTCTTACAGCTTCTGTCAGTTATTTATGGCTATTGGTAGTACATTGCAATTTTGCTGTCCGTATATTAGTTAGCTTGTGCTATTCCCATATCTATTGCTTCAAGTGCTTCTTAGACTGTAAGTAGTTCTGCTTTATTTGAACAGCTTTCGTTTAGGTTTTACTGTAATTGTTGAGCTAAGTCTTTGTTCTTGTAGATTACCACTCCAGGTCCTAACCCTTCATCTGTTTTGCTTCCGTCAGTGTAAACTCCAATGTTACATTTGCATTTACTTTGTTTCTTTTATTGCTGAAATATCTGACGGATGTGGTCATTTCTTGTAGCATAATGCAGTATCTATTTCCCAGTCTGTGTTCTGTATTGTTTGTTTATACTCCTAGGCGATCTCCTGGATAGGCATCAGTCCAGTTGTTATACAGGATGTTTCCGTGGATGTAGTTCGAATAGCTATAGCTATTTTGGTATTGGCTAGCCGTTGTACTCTAATGTACTTGACACAATTATATTTCTTGTTTAGTGCTGCGTAGGATAGTAAAGGTAATACTGCACCCTCATGCATAGTCTTTAGGGCTTCGTGTGTGAGTCCCCAGTTAAGTTTTGCCGCTTTAGACAGCGCAGTCAGTTTTGTGGTTCCCTCTGTTACTTATTCGATGTGCAGATTGAAGCTGAAGTTTTTGTCCAATATTATCGCCAGGTATTATCCCCAAGTATGCAACCGGTTCTATTTCCTCACTATTTAGGAAGGTATGTGTGTGCGTGCTTATGAGCAGATAACCAATAGTCCGTTAAATCCCAAAGTAGAAACCAAATCTCAGAAATTTTCAATAATATATCACGAAAGTTTTCAAAAAGATTGTCACACTTCAGACTACCCTTTATGTACAGTCCGGTGCACGGAAATGTTCCGATACTGTTGGTATCTGCTGGTGTGTTACTTTGTTGGCATAACTATTTCATCATTCGTGTTTTATACCAATCCTGGCTGTGCCAATCTCTTATTAGTTTTTATCAAAGTCCAGTAACACAAGCAATGACAGATGAAGAAGCCGAGGTATGTAGCCGAGGTACGTAGTGCAAGGGAGGTGTAAGGAGGAATTTAACCTTAGTGGAAGGATTGTCAACACCAGCTCCTGGCTGTATCCGTCGCTCATAGGTTTGTTGTCATATCTCGGGAACCGAGGAGGACGGGATGAGCTATAAGGAATGGAGGTGCACGATTAATTACTAGAACATTAGCGTCTGTTTGTTGCTCCCTTATGTTTGTATAAGTGACAAAAATATACTTTAGAATGCTCTGTATATTTTGTGTAGACAGAGCTCAAATGACAGCTTTATATTATTTTGCAATGAAATGAGATGATTCGAAATAAATATGCACTATGTGGAGTTCAAGTTGATACACGTACTAAAACACACAAATCTATTCCATCCCTCATTCCCTTCCCAAGAAAACTGCACAAACCTGAGAAGGTTTATTATTCGAAATGGATGGGAAATCTGCTCCAGTCCTCTATAACCGCTTATAAAATAATCAAAGTTCGATGGGACTCATATTCAATTATATGTTTCAATGTAGCTTAAACTGTCTGGGCTTCTGGTTCACCTCCGCCATCGCGAAACAAATAGCAAGCGCACGCCTTACTACCGCTAACATGGGTTTAAACTGGGGGCGTGGTGCCATTTATCTACCAACCTAAACAGCTGTATCATATATCGGAAAGTTTCCGTGCACCGGAATGTACATATAGACATTTTGAATAGTTTTATTTTCTAAAACTGCCTCTGACGACTTGTATTAAATAACCATATTTTTGCATTATTTCTCTGACAAATGAAAGGTATATCTTCAAATATCTAGGAGTAGCCTTTGAATCCCTCTTCATTCAAAAAGCCTGGATCATCTTTGCACAATTGTTAAAGCTAAGGTACAAATTCCTTGAACACATGCTTGATGTGTGTTAAATAGTTTTAACGATAATCATAATATTTTTGTTATTGTTTTGATTTTTAAATACTTCTAGTTTTCTAAACAGAAAGTAATTAGTTTTATGTATTCGCTACGAAAGAAAATGCAATAACAGAGCCATCACATTATGACCAGCTCTTAAAGACTTGACTATCACTTTAAGGCTTATATTCTCTTATTACTATTGTACCTATAATAAAGTCTAATAAAACCATTTCTACAAGCATTTATTTCCAATAACTTCCAGTCGATAAAAGGGTAATTGCTTTAATAATATTTTTGGATAAGCAGAGAGGCTCATAAAAGTGCATATGAGATTATTTTTCTTTCTATCTACCTTAACTTTTAGTTGAAATGATGTGCTGTCAATTATGATCAATGCTTGTACTATTTTGTACTATGACAGCAATAACAATAAGTTGTATATCCATATAGTATAAGCCCGCCTCGGTAGAGTAGATGGTAGTGTGTCTGCCCTACTTTCAAGGGGTCCCGAATTCGAATCTCGGTCAGAATGAGTTACCTGGATAAGGTTTTATCCGGGGTTCTCCCTTATCCTGCAGGACCAATGTCGGGAATCTCTAAGCTCTATGGACCCTGGGATCATTTGAACATCATTTCACCCATTCCATTCATCGTCCGATATGACTTAACGTCTGAGGACGTAAATTACACCAAAAGACACGTAGTATAAAATTTCTATAATCTTTTATGATTTAAGTTTGTGATATGTCACAAATTGTGTCACGCAAAGGCCGAAATAAATACAATTTCTTCGTACTTTTCTCCCTTGCAGAGCTGCATTTTACCATCACACGTTAGTGTTATTCTGCATATTGTTTAAATATTCGCATGGTATCTAAATGGTCACTGGAATGGAAACTTTGTGATGGCTTCTCTTCCTTCACTTCTGTCGTGTGCTGTTGACGTAATATCTCTGGTAGTTTTTATGGCGCTGTGCTGTTAAGATTCAGTTCACATTTCTGTTTATGCAAGATTCAGTTAACTCTGATATTTTAAGTGTATGTGTTTGTCTTATAAATCATTATGGTCGAGTAACGAAAGCTGAAAGTTGAATAAATAAGACTGGTGGTTTTAAACGTTATATATGCACATTTGTTAATACAATATTAGAATGAAGAAAGATTTAGAGCTCTATTGATCGTGGTTTGTTAAGCCTTTAAGACTTTAAGAGGATGAGTGATTGTACAGCATCCGACTTTAAAAATAGATGTTCTCCTTGCAGTTCCTGTTTAGCGGAAAGAGAGTCTAGAAGAAAATTAGCCCTTCCAAGCTTGTATTTATCATTCTATCCGCATATCGCAATCCATTATACACTGGCCTTCTGTGCCAAAATTAATAAAGGTAAAGAACTTATCTTTATTAAAAGAACTTCATTAGAGAAAATCCCAGCCCACAATGTGCGACAAAAGTGATACTTGCGAGGGAAAGAAGAGGGAGAGATAGAGGTGTGGTTTAATTAACTTGAGGTGGCAGCTGAGCAAAGATGCACACTAACTGGTGTTAGTCTGTAACCAATCCTGAACGGAGACTGAGTATGATTCATACAGGCATAGTAGTTGATGCGACATCAATGGCTCCACATGTATATATCATCCTCAGCCTCCTTCCAGGATTGGTAGCAGAATAATTTCATTTGCTGTGCAACTTTACTCAGCTGCCACCTCAAGTTAATCAGAGTGTACATTCGATCACAGTATTCCATTTTAATAACTAAATAGCTATATACAGATGCATATTTCGTAACCGCACATGTTCCCTAATTTTCATGCTATCTAACCGCACAAAAACAGTTATACTTACGTATGTGTAGGGGATGAAAATCTCTGAACATTTCACCGTAAACTACTATTATCACAAAGTGTACATTTCACAGATTACATACTGATTCGCATATCTGACGTTGCAGCTTTAAAATCATAAGACATTTCTTAATATATGTATGTATACCAGCACTCACCATATGGCACATACGGCCTTCGGGGCAACCTCGCCCCTCCACGTGATGACCGGACCATGTCTCAGGTGGTGGCACCCAGAGGACGGTGTCCATTACCTACAATGTCAGGGTAATGGCGAAGATGACGGTGAGGCGAATGGATGTACAGTTTATACTGTGGACTCCAAACCACGCTGGGAATAGTGGACACTTCACATGCGTTTAGACAGAGGTGAAGACGTAGCTAGGGCCGACTTAAAATTGACACCGTAGAGCCGGGAATCGAACTCGGACGCTTAGCACGAGAGTCGCAAGCGAAACCACTCTGCTACCCCGCCGCCCCTTTCTTAATGCGAGGGTTGTTCAATAAACAATGATCATAACTCTTTTACGATCATAATTTCTCGCTCTAAAATCAATTTTATTGTATTCTGTTAGCTTAATGTGAAACAAACACGCCGTAGTAGTTTCATTGTTGGTACTCCTGATTCCCGCCTGTGAGAACCAGGTGAGTTTAGATATTTTCAGTATCGCCTACCGCTGCAACGGAGGTAACATGCAGTTAAAGTTGATGTTAGAGGAAGATCCGGAGTTTCCTTCAAACGTGATAACTGCTGCTGAAACTTGGCTACATCATTTTGATCCTGAGAGCAAACAGCAAATCTCAGTTTGGGAATCTCCTGCATCAACAACCCCAAAAAAGCAAAAGTGGTTGCTTCTGCTGGCAAAGTTATGGTCATCTCATTCTTTGATATTCATGGAATGGTTTATCAGTATGTTGTACCTGCACACACATCAGTAACTGGATAATACTACAGGGATGTCCTGAAAACATTGCAAGTTCATACCAGGAGCAAAAGACCACATTTCCCTGAAGCAGGCTGGATGTTACACCAAGATAATGCACGGCTGCATATTGCCAATGCTGTTGCTGAATATCTTGCAAAAATCAGCGTGAAGTGCATCCCTCATCCTCCCTGTAGTCCGGATTTAGCCCCATGTGACTCTTTTCTATTCCCTGACTAGAAGAAACGCCTTCGTGGGAGGTATTATCCGTCATCAGAAGCAGTGCATTAGGCTGCGGAGGCGATTTTGAAGGATCCCTCAAAAATGGTTTCCAGCAAGTCTTTGAAGACTGGCAGAAACCCTGGGATAAGTGCATTGCATTCAGGGGAGACTATTTTGAGCAGGACTATCAAAATTGTGGAGATGAGTAACGGTACGTTGCCAAAAAAAAAAAAAAAAAAAAAAAAAATAATAAAAAATGTGATCATTCTTTATTGAACTGCACTCATATATAGTAAGAACAATTTGATTAATCAGGAAATATTATTACAGTAATTTCATTGAGCTCGTTCAGTGAATTTGAAGTATAAACGTTCTCATACGAACTCATATGTAACCTTTACCTTCCGAAATGTAATGGGTTTCACTTTCACAGAATATTTAAATTCGTAACTTGACGTATGTAGATCTAAGTAAGGTCTTCTTGTTTTCTATCTAAAAGTGTCTGCTTACTACTGAACTTACTTTTCTTTGCAAGCTGTGCTGATTTCTACATATACAGAAATTTGTGCAGAGTAAACGGTACACGAAAGCCTTATTAATGTTCTAACCTGAAGCAGTATTTCACAGTGCATAATCTCTTAAGAGCTAAGCCTGTGGACAGTCTCGAAATATGGTCAATACCCGGTGTACAAAGGGAAGTCACACTCTGCATTGTGTTAAACTCCTCAAACATAAATGTATCGTGCGGGTCATCATAAATTTATGAGGAATGAGAAGCTTTCTCAAACTTTTATTGTCTATGCTGGTACAGTTTCATTGACGCTCCGGTGAAAATGTTGGAAAATACCTACCGCAGAAAATGAATGGGCATATGCAGAATATGCAGAAACTAAATGAAGGGGAAAACATATGAGAAGAAAAATCAATAGGATAGAGGAGCAAATGCAAATAGCACAAATTGTGATTATTATAATAAATAGAATGTAACATGAAGTATATTATCTTATGTATGGAGCATTATATAAAGCAAACTAAAGTAATTAACAAGTGGCCTGTAACACCACTGTAATAGAGAGGAATTCACAGATATAACATTAGCAACAAAGGAGTTGGAAAAATTGACAGTTTTTAGAGAGAGAAGACGGAAAAGTGAATAAAACATACGTAGGCGTTTCAAATATGCCAGCAGAAGCGAGATAGAAATAAATGTGCTATGGAAAATACCAATAAAAATTGAATTTATCTTTAATAGACTTGTCGGATCATTTTCATAGTAAGAGGAACCCTGGTCAAAAATCCACTTAGTTATTTGGATTTCTAAGCAGCGAGACGCTAAACCTATGTAACGTGTGAAGGGTTAAGATTCTCTTTGATCTTTTTTTTTTGTAAAAGATTTTTATAAGGAGTATAAAAGAAATAGAAAAGATGTGACAACGAAAATAAGTAAAACAAATTAGCAGTTTTGCAGTAACTTTTCCCGCTTTATATCCAGAATGTAATCAAAATAATAATCGAACATGTGTTTAGATAATAATCGATGGAAATAAGCCTAATTGACACCATCGTCAAGCACGAGACTGCAGCCGGCGGAATTTCAAATAAGAAACGAATTGATAACATGTCAGGGAAAGTGAGCGCGATCTAACATCTTTTGCTGTAGAGTTTATATCACAAATAATAATAATAATAATAATAATAATAATAATAATAATAATAATAATAATAATAATAATAATAATAATAATAATAATAATAATAATAATAATAATAATAATAATAATAATAATAATAATAATAATAATAATAATAATAGTAATAATGACAATAGTAATAATGACAATAATAATAATAATAGTAATAATGACAATAGTAATAATGACAATAGTAATAATGACAATAATAATAATGACAATAATAATAATGACAATAATAATAATAATAATAATAATAATAATAATAATAATAATAATAATAATAATAATAATAATAATAATAATAATAATAATAATAATAATAATAATAATAATAATAATAATAATAATAATAATAATAATAATAATAATAATAATAATAATAATAATAATAATAATAATAATAATAATAATAATAATAATAATAATAATAATAATAATAATAATAATAATAATAATAATAATAATAATAATAATAATAATAATAATAATAATAATAATAATAATAATAATAATAATAATAATAATAATAATAATAATAATAATAATAATAATAATAATAATAATAATAATAATAATAATAATAATAATAATAATAATAATAATAATAATAATGACAATAATAATAATAATGACAATAATAATAATAATGACAATAATAATAATAATGACAATAATAATAATGACAATAATAATAATAATGACAACAATAACAACAATAATAACAACAATAATAACAACAATAACAACAATAACAACAACAATAACAGTAATAACAATAATAATAATAATAACAATAATAACAGCAATAATAACAACAATAATAATAACAATAATAATAACAACAATAACAATAATAACAATAACAATAATAAAAATAACAACAATAATAAAAATAATAACAATAATAATAATAATAATAGTAATAATAATAATAATAATAATAATAATAATAATAATAATAATAATAATAATAATAATAATAATAATAATAATAATAATAATAATAATAATAATAATAGTAATAATAGTAATAATAGTAATAATAGTAATAATAGTAATAATAGTAATAATAGTAATAGTAATAATAATAGTAATAATAATAGTAATAATAATAATAATAATAATAATAATAATAATAATAATAATAATAATAATAATAATAATAATAATAATAATAATAATAATAATAATAATAATAATAATAATAATAATAATAATAATAATAATAATAATAATAATAATAATAATAATAATAATAATAATAATAATAATAATAATAATAATAATAATAATAATAATAATAATAATAATAATAATAATAATAATAATAATAATAATAATAATATAATAATCATAATCATCATCGTCATCATCGTAATCGTAATCGTAATAATTAAACATGCGAAACAATGCAGATTGTGGCCTTCATTTCAACATGACTATCTCAGGCTGAGATAGATTTCTTAATCGGATATTAGATAGCCTCCAGCGTAATGTCGTAATACATGAGATGAAGTTTGAGCACCGATGGAATGAGATGGCGGGGGAAACCGGAGATCCCGGAGAAAACGCACCCCAGCGCCGTGTTGTTCACTACAAATCTCACTTTGCGGTCACCTGGGAACGAACTCGGGTCGCTTTGGTGAGAGCCAAGCGGTCTAACCACTGAGCCACGGCGAGGCCTTGCTTCCGTACATCGTACTAACGTGTACAAATCAGCTTCTGCACACACTGCTTAAATCTCATTCCACAGTTGGTTTAGGTTACGTGGTTTGTTTGTATACCACATCTTTTACTGTGCTCCATAAGAAGGAATCCATCTGTCTAAGGTCTGGAGAACGTAGAGGATTCCAAAGCTCAAACGTACGTCCGCCATATTGCAATATGTTCTTTGCCATAACTGGGTTGAGTGATTAGAGTGATCTGCTGCCACCTACTGAAGAAAGAATATTTTCTCCCAGAAATTGAAACTTGTAGCACGGGAAATACACTTTCCATGACGGTTCTAATTGTTCACACTTTTTTCGGACGCATTCTGTATATTAGTGAGTTTCTCACTGAGGTTGAGTGCATTATGTCTTTTACTTTCACTGTAATATTCAACAACAATTAGTGCAAAAAGTCGGCCAGGAAATACTAGACGTAATGCCTCTTTTTGCTCACTTTGTTACGCTTGAATGTTTTTCTCGTGGACAATAACAAAATTGTGTTATGGAGATTTGATTTATGGCGCTCACGTAAGTTCCAAGTTTAACTCTGGTTGTTTCAGTAGGTTGTGGAAACGGCTTTCTCTCGGAATCTCAAACTTAGCGTGCGACTGGTACTTAGCGAAATGTTTCTTCAATATTTAACTTTTTCCATTAGCAAAATACAACATTGTGCGTCATCTGATGGCTTGAGCTTCTATGCTTGTCTGTACATTTTACCGGACTGTTACAGTATACGAGCGGATGTTCAAAATTTCCTTTATTGTAATTTTGTAGTCAAAGATTACTGTTTCGCTTATAAGATCATGCACTTTTGTGGTTATATATAGATACCTCAATTATGGCGTTGGCCTTCTAACTATGTTTTAAATTCCTAGTTGGCAGTTATAAATTTTGCACAGTGTTTCAAAAGAGAGGTTATAATTATTATCCAATTCTTCTTCTCTTGGTATAGGACAAGTTCCTATTCATTTAAGGTCTTCTAGAGAGGGAGAGAGAGAGAGAAATAGAAATCCAGGGAAGGGTGATCAGCCCGCTCACCTGAATGGGAGTGAGGGAAGTAGATGGATTGAGGGCAAAATTGATGAAAGGAGAAATGACAATGGAGCAATCGGTGGGGTAACCCCCAGGGAAACCCGCCCCAGCACCTGAAATCTCACTTTGCGGCCGCCTGGGATTGAACCCGAGCTGCTTTGGTGAGAGTCAAGCTGTCTAACCGCTTACCCATGGTGGTGCCCCAATGTTTGTATTTTGTAATAACTATCTATTTTATATATTGTTATAATTTACATTGTCACACGCTCTTGATAGTAAGAAATTGTGATCCCTCTAGGATTTTCTTCCACGATATTTGTCCGGTATAATTAAGGGCACTGAATACTGATTCTAATACTATTTGGTTGAACGTTTATGGACTTCTAGTACGGAAATACAATATATCCATTTTCCGAAATTCATTTTAATTACGTAACTAATATAATCGGAAACCAGGTAGTTATTTAAAATGGATACAAAGGTGTGTTTAGGAAGAATACGGCGTATCTAATTCTAGCAGTGAATTTTACTTCAGCAACATTAAATCTTATTCCTTGAATATTTTTGGGCAAAATTTACTGTCGTAATCTAAATTTACTTGTATTTCTCACTATATCCAAGGAACATTTTGAATTTGGTACCGTTCTTTTCCACACCTCGGCAACTACAGTTAAATATTAATTAAATTGAATTTGTAGCTGTTTAGAAAAGTGCAGAGAGGTTTCGAAAATTTTGAGTTACAAATAACTTTCTTTGTATGTGTCATTCTTGAACTTTCTACATTAGAACATCCAGGACTCCACCATATTAAAGTATTAACTGCCCAGAGAGCTTTATAGTAATTATTTAGAATTTTAAAAGGAGTATTGGTACTTATTATGCAAAACAAATCAATTCTTTGTTCACAAATCGGTATCTGGGCCCTTAATGTAAAGGAGTTCACGTTTGAAACTAACTTACTGCAGTATTTAAGATATTTGGCTGCCACACTGGAAAACATAAGCATGAAGAAAGAAAATATTAGACTGGTGTATCACATGACATTTATTTGTAAAATATCCGTTGCTGGAAACCTTTTAGAACTATGGAACAGCGAGAGTTGAGAAATCCCATAGGTCAACTAGTTATGCTAACCCTAGTGTTGTCAGGGATGGAATAGCTTCACGTATCAGGGGGTCATTGGGTTAACGATGTACGTGCTTACGGCGTACTTTATAGCACAAACATACGCCCCCTTGTCGTGTGATATGACATAGTGGTGAAGTCTCTGTAACTTTGCTATTAAGCACACTTAACCTGTAGAGACTGCAGATTTTCGCTTGTTTATGACCTTCCTTTGTCTCACTTTAGGGAGAGAGAGCATTGAGGGTCGCGTTTACACGACTTAGAATATATAAACTGAGTAAAGAGTGAAATTAAGGAGTACAGGACTTCACAGAGAGGATATAGATAGTCCTGTTATAAACAGACATCTTCACCTTATATAATAAGCAAAGTGAACTTCCCTTTCTTTGGCGATGATGTCTTTCAGCTTATTCTTCTTTCTTCTTCTTCACTTCATGGCATGGGCAATCAAGTGCCTGTTCCGCCTTCGAAGTCCTCTAGCCATCGTTTCCTGGGTCTGCCCACCGATCTCCTACCTTTAGGATGATAATGTAATATTTGCTTTGTAAGTCTATTATCTAGCATTCTTTCAACATGTTCCTTCCATTTTTGTTTGAGATCTTTTAACCTATCACTCATACTAAAAACGTCCAGCTCTTCTCTTATATTTTCATTTCTTATTAAGTCCCTCTTCGTGCATCCTTTCACACTTCTCAAGAATTTCATTTCTGAAGCCTGTATTTTACTCTGTTGCTTTTTAGCTAACGTCCAAGTCTCACTTCCGTAGGTCAGTATAGGTACAGCCATAACTTTATAGAACTTTAATTTTGTTTCTTTAATTACTTTGTTTCTAAATGTTCTATTTTATGTTCCACACACTCTTTGAAATTTGCATATTTTATTGTATACATCATATTCCTTGCCATAACTAACATCATCCCAAGTAGTTAAAATGGCTTACCTGTTCAACGCAACGATTATTTATAGCTATTTTTGTTCTAATTGGCTCTTTCCCAATGAATGTCATTACCTTTGATTTTATAAAAGAAATTTTCATGTTATATTGCTTACAAAGTTCACTAAGTTTAAAAATAGATTTTTGCAGGGCAGACTCGATATTTCTTTCAGATTATTAAAAGTAGTATTTAATGAAATAATTTGTAACTTTTGCGAGTGGTATAGGGGTTTACTGGGATATTGCGACTCAGAGAATTAATAACACACTGGCACGTTGGCTAATACTCAAGCGGAGCGTTGCCAAGCGTAGTACGTGTACCTGGAGAGGTTCCGTGTACAAAAGAGAAGTTTTTTGTTTTTTGAACTTTTATTTCAATTGCTCAGCACAGTTGGTGCTATACAAATTGTGGAGCTATATACATAATATACATAATAAAATTAAAGTATACAGCGATAGAGGATACTTATATTAGAGTCCTCAAGCAAACTGGTCTGATTAGTTTGAGTATAAATTAAATAACTTCATTACAGAATAAATAAACATTATAGAAATAAAATATCCTGTGGCAAGCGTGCCTTCAGTCTTGGTGCAGCATCAAGGCGACGTCCCAGTTGGAAGAATAAAGTACCTGATACATAAGGAAGGTGAGCAAAGAATCTGCTTGTCGTTGTAGAGATGTACTCATTAATGCTGACTATGTTCAATTCTCTATGCAGCTGTGCATTCCGGATGTACCACGGGATGTTCACAGACAATCGCAATATTCTGTTCTGAAACACCTGGAGTTGGTGAATATGAGTAGGTGAAGCACATCCCCATACAGGACTGGCATATAGAAGAAGTGGTCGTAGAATACTCTTGTATAGTAGCAGCGTACATTCGACTCGTAAAGAGGATCTGTGGTTGAGGTTGGGATACAACTTGTGAAGACGAGCATAGGCTTGAAAATTAAAACAACACATTAAATATTCCTAAAACATTAAGACCTTACCTGGACACAAGTCACAGCAGCGGAACAGCAAGCACGGTTTCCAATCCACTAACTCGCTTTCCGACGTCATGGATCTTTCCCGGAGATTGAAACACAGGTACGCTCCCTTTTTCTAAGATTGAAGCTGTTTCACTACAAATTCGTGACACTGTGTGCACACTACCTACACTACAAGGCTATAGATTTAATTTCTGGAATTTTTAAAAATCTACATTTGCCCTATATCCTGGATTGGAGAGCTTTCGTGAATACTTGTTCATATTAAATATAATTTTTCTGCCCTGAGAACGAATCACTTCGAAAAATCACATGTTCCAGCTTCGAGGTACATGTTCACCTTCTCTGATCAAAACAAAGGAAAAAAGATATGTGTATAACAATAGTTTATTATATTATTAACTACATTTCAACTCAAGTTCAAGACACGACTTAACGATGCCATTCACTTTAACGAAACAACACCTCTACTCTGAGAACGAACTGAAAATTAACTCTGTTTCAAACTGCGTGACTTCTGTTTTAATAGTAGGTGCATTATTTATTTATGCTTGAGATAAATGTTATGATGAAGGAATTGTGGTGTTTTTCAGGCTTATATGTGTTGAATGGATCGATATTGGGTGTAACCATAACCATGTGAAGATAAAGGTTGCATCCCTCGCGTTATAAGTATAGTAGAGACAGGATTTTTGTACGGTAGTGCTCAGAAAATAAAATTGTTTCATGTTATAAGCTTTGCATCTGTAATTTTCACAAATTTATCCGTAACATTTAACCATAAAATGTGAAGATAAAACGTGCATCGCTCGTGTTCTAAGCATCGTATAGGCAGGATGTTTATACGGTCATGATCAGAAAATAAAATTATTTCTTATAATAAGATTGGCATCTGTTATTTTTCAAGCATTTATCCGAGCGTAATTAATTAACATACGAGATGTGTGTGCCACATTCGTCTGCACTGCTAGGCGGGGCAAGCTTAGGATTGGCTGGATTCTGCAGTACGGCTCGTCTCCATATGCCTTTAACTTTTGCAAAGATTATAGGAAATTCTGTTATACACATGCGATAACGCCTTAATGACAACTTACAACATGCAAGTACTTTAGGGCCCGGGCTTTGCACTCCAACCACTATTTTACTATTATTGGTAATTAAATTGTTCTTTCACATCAGCCGTGAGTATGCCAAATTCTGAACACGTTGAGTCAGATGTGTATATGAGAATTTGCTAGTGGTTTACTGGGATAATGCGAGTCAGAGAATTGCCATACTGGTACGTTGGCTATGGTAGCTCAATGGTTAAAGGAAACGCACGGAGACCTGGAGATCTATGTTCAAATTCCGTCTATGGCATTGAATTTTTAAGCCTGACTCAACCTGTCCTTGCTTTGATTTATAAAAAGCAAAATTTGTAATACTTTCAAGATTGGCTACTTAACATTAAGTTCGGAATATAATATGCTAAGTGAAATAAATAAAATAACAGGGAAATCAAAATAAGGAATATAAATTACTGCAAAACGGCTCTACAATGACTGTTATAAAGGAAGAGCAGTCTAGAAGTGGCACATATAAAATCACTCGTTACCTAATAGGAATGACAAGACATGTAACAGTGAACCAATTACAGAACAATTAACAAAAAAATTATGGTCGGAATGTTTAAGGAATTTAAGGAATTATTGAAACATTATATCCTTATAAGTCAGAGAAGAAAGAAGTCAAGATGGTCCAAGGGCAAGTTCGAAGGATAACCCAGTACGAACAGCAGTTTAAGAAATCTTGCACATCAGGATTAAAATGAAGAAGAAGAAGATGATGACTAGGAGGTCTTAAGATAAATGACATAACATTTTCGAATATGCGGTGTGATTAAAATAAATATATACAGTTTGTTTACCATGTTTATGTTTTTGAGCATCATTTAATGCCTTTTATGGTGGATGCTTCCTTATGTGCTGAAATGCTGCAGCATGCTCTTTTGTTTTACAAATCACGTTGTAGGAATTTTAATAGACCATGTAAATAATGCATTATTGTAGGTATAAGAAATCGAACACAACCAATATTGAACTCTTGTTGTATGAAAAACACTTGCGTAACTTAACTTCAACGAGCTGAGAGCCTGCAAGCTCGGTAATCAGTATTGTGCATGCTTACAACCCTCCCTTCTTGCCTCCCCGATGTCTTAATTTCCCTAGATTTTCACACAAATGCCTGCTGCAGCAGGGTGTTGAGCGGTAATCATTCGCTGCACGGGGAAGCAGGGCCACCAACACTCATAGTTATGCATTGAAAATAATTTAACAATATATTATTGCCTAATATTTTAGTTCTAGGAACTACTTTCATCCTTCTTATGCAAACAGATCCAATACCTAATGGTTATTAAGTCGCAGGCCAGATTATTTGTGATGCACCTATCATGTTGGTACGATACTGCATTCCCGCAAACATAACCAGAATCCCTCATAATAAGTGCATGTGGTACACGAGCTCGCATTGCATCCAAGTATTCCTTTGTGAAACGTTATTTAGTGGTTTCTTTATTTTGTGAGTGAGTGTGAAACGTGTTATACATTCACATTATTCAGTGTATGAGTAATTTAATAGTACGAAAAATTTATCCAATAAATAATGAACTTCTGAAAACTGCCTTTCCAAGGCATGTATTAGAAGAAAGGGTTAGTAATACTGTTAGGCCGACCAATACCTGCTCTAAAAATTGAGCAAAAAGCGAAGAAACATCACGAAGAAACATCGGCGCATTGACTTCATTTTTGGAAACTTTTTCCCGCAGCACGCTATTTTCGGCACGAGTCGCCACTGTTTACCGGGCTACGCTTACACAAAAGTCTTATGTGTACAACACACCTGTCTTTCTCTACCCTTTACAAACTATTGTTAAACACGCTAGTTGCTCTATTTGCTTTATTATTATCTTATCCAAACATTATGTTATTGCTAAGGAGGGTATGATGATACATCGGTGTTTAGGCGATAGTGAAGTATATAAAATTGTTATGCTTATATAATGGCCTTGAAATTCCGTTCTCTTGGGATGGCCAAGAGATACAGAAATTAGTAACAAAGTATAATTGACATATTTGATTTACACTGCGAATTTTAGCCAAATATTGCTCAGTGAAACTTCGTCTATTTCTTACGGTTTGCCAGTTATGCAGACGTCATCCTAACCAAGAGCACTTCTGAAGACATTCTCCGAGAATTCAAGCATTTTATTCACATCATATGAAAATATCCTAAATGTATGGTGTTTTCGCCAAAAGCATTACAATTATTTCTGAGAAAATTAATGTTTTAAAAATGTTCCAGGTATAAAGGGTTGCTAGGAATCTAGGAACTTTCATGAAATATTCGTGTTTCAGTCTTTAAAGATGAGAACCTAAATTACCAAATTTTATAACTAAACCAGGTTTCGTTATTTAGTTTATGTTTACCCATATTCCACATATTTTTCTACAAATTGCGATGTCAAATTTTTTAGTGAAATACAATACTTTTCCTATTATGTACGTGGTAGAGAAAATAAATTATTTATTCTTAAAGCTTCCCCAATACATTTTTAATGAAAATTACTGTGCAATAATGCAGCATTCCGATTATTAATTCTCTTTATATATAAACACTTTCCTGAACAGGAACTTTTCTTCGCGCTTTTCTTTTTTCTCCGCAGTGGAGCGAATTGTAAGCAACGGAGCCACAGCTGCACACAGAGGCAGTCAACGAGCACTGCCACTGATTGTGTTAGATAGAAGTATTTAACTACGAAGGTTGTGTGTCATATTCCATTTCTCTTCTTTACCACGATTCAAAGATTATAATGCATTAGGATCTAGGAAAACGACTCTGACCACATTCTGGTGCAAAAGTTCAGTAACGTTTTCGAGGGTTAACTGAGATGATAATTTACACTTCGGTAAAATAGTAGTCAAGCTCTAATCAAGGGGTGGCTTTTGAATAGTGAAAATACGCAGGCATCGTGTGTAATCTGAGAAGAAAACTGGATCATATCTTTATAACAAAAACGAATGTTATTATAACTTTATGTCTTTAAAGACAGTGACAGTAATAAACAAGCACAAGAATTCTTAAGCAGTTGGCACAAAATTATCTAACCTCAAATGATTTTCTACCCAAAGATTGTAAAGAAGACCACCCATGGGACACTGACGGCATGTGAAACATGGTCGGCTGAGTAGCTGAAAGTTTCCTACAAATTGTACGAGGAATGGGTTGGTTTGTGATCTGCGACACCACTATGTAAGGTGCAGTAGTCGTTCAATGCAATTTTATTTCGTTCTGGCTTTTATTCTTTAAAATTCCTATCATATTAATAACTAACTTTAGACCGGACTGCTCCTTCAGGATCCTTCAAGAACTGATAGAATACAAATTTGAATGGACAACATCACATGGCAGGATAGTTCTAACATTTCGTTACAAATCGGATACATAACTAAATTCCACTTTTATTGGCTTTTGGGAGGCATTACAGTGACGCCCCATTATAAATCTGTTGCACCTAAAATCTGGAAAATGACATTTAATCACCAATTATCATTTTTCGCTGCAGGTTAAAAATCGCATATTCATCGTACGACATCCAAACACATTATGCAGTTGAAAGCTGTGCAAATGAAGATGAATCGAATGCGAGGTATCATTCGATCGAGATTGATGTGAATATTTAAACATAAATAGCCTGTTAGCGACAGCCGCCTCATCGAAAAATCAGAGCACAACAATGAAACTGAAACCAAACGCGGGATTGGAATTTCATTTGTGGACACTAAATACAGCTTTTATTCAAATTGTTCGTTAAGGCAAAATAAGTCCGGATAACTAATAAACAGAATTGAAATATGCGCATTACAGTCAAGCAACCAAAACACTCGACAGGCTTTTCATGATATGCCCACATAAATTTTATGTCCAGGTTTAATATATATATATATATATAAAACATATCAGTCCGGGATTACTGATATAAGTAAACATACGAGGGGGTGTCGCAAAATTTTTAATTATCACCCTTTAAAAAATGTGGTAGTTTGTGTTTTTGTGCTTGTTAGTTCCATCCAGAGTTACACATTTTTCCCCGCGCTTCTTGACCTTCCAATAACTTGATTGTATAAGTCTGCAGAATTCGCTTTAAACCACTCTTGCATTTCTTTAATGACGTCATTTGTGTTTTTAAATCAGCGACCATGCAACGGATTCATTTTCGGGAAAAAGAAAGAGTCACTTGGTGCGAGATCGGGCGAATAAGGCGGATGCTGTAAGGTTGGAAAGCCACATAGCTTTTTCAACTGCAACTTGAGATGAATAAGCTGGTGCATAGTCAGCCAGAAGACGAACATCTTTGGAGAGCATACCGCGTCGTTTCTTAATTAGAGCTGCACGTAACTTGTCCAGAAGATTGCAGCAGTATCTGCCAGTGATGGTTTCACCCTTGGCAAGATAATCTGTAAGGAGGACTCCAAGACAGTCCCAGAAAACTAAAAGCATGGCCTTCCCAGCTGAATTTTGCAGCTTTTCCTAACTGGAAGGGGGAATCGGCTTGTTTCCATTCCATGCTCATTGTTTTTGTTTCTGGATCATGTTGATGGATCTAGGACTCATCCATAGTTACCAGACGATCAAAAAAGTCATCTTCATCTTGTTCCAACAGCAGGAATGTTTCTCTTGAAAGGTCACGCCGTGTTTGCTTTTGGAAAAGGATTAGCAAACGTGGAACCCACCGTGCAGACACCTTAGACATGTGCAGTTCGTCATGAATAATTCTCCACACACTACCATAACTAAGATGTGTCGCATTCATAATCATTTGGATGGTTGCTCGTCTGTCTTTCAGTATTAAACACTCCACTTTCTTCACGGCCACGCCGTGGCTCAGTGGTTAGACCGCTTGGCTCTCACCAAGGCGGCCTGGGTTCGATCCCAGGTGACCGCAAAAGTGAGATTTGTGGTGGACAACACGGCGTTGGGGCGGGTTTTCTCCGGGACCTCCGGTTTCCCACGCCATCTCATTCCACCGGTGCTCCATCTTCATCTCATGCATCATCAGTGTCAGCGCCTGCGGTGCCGTATGTAGTAAAAGCGGGTGTTAAACACTACACATTTCATTTTCATTTCATTTCACTGTGGCAGCATCGTCTGTCATTGACGGTGTACCAGCTCTTGGCTCATCTGCCAGGGACATGTGACCAGTTAGAAAATTCCTTTTCCACCTCACAATAGTGTCATACGATGGGCAATAATTTCCATAAACCGCCGTCGTCTCATCATGGATTTTCCGGGGTTTTGTCCTACGAGCCTCAATTTTCTCCATCTAACACCTCAGTCACTTCTGGCACTCACTGAAGAGAGAGAGAGAGAGAGAGAGAGAGAGAGAGAGAGAGAGAGAGAGAGAGAGAGAGAGAGAGTACCCAAATCACTGAAACTACCAACATTATATCAGAGGGATCAAAGATGACACCGAAAAATTTTCATAACTCTAGCTAAAGAACTACCGGGTGAGAATTAACATTTTAGGTCACCCCCTGTAACAATAAGTAGTCGGGTGTAGTACTTAAATATTTTCTTTCTAGTGAGGCTTCATAACTTGATGTTTATCTAAGAAGCACGCATCCGAAACGTCATTCAAGTTTTAATATACGAAAAAGGGGTGTTTTCTCGTTCGGCAGCTATATCGGCTCAGGATTATTCTTATTCTAATTTGTTGTTTTGCTTTCATTGGCATATAACTATAGGCTGGAGAACTGTGCGCTCGCATAAAAATTACCAGGGCACAGAATATGAATGACGTCAGGTGTACAGCACGACCATCAAATGTGCAAGTGTCGGAGACAACATAACGTAGCACTGTGTGAACTACAATCCTCGCAAAACTTAAAGGCATATGGAGGTGGGCCTAGCAGCAGACTCTAAACAATCTTCAGCTTGCTCCGCCTAGCAGCGCTGCCGAATTTGTTACACGCATCTTGCACGCCTGAACTGAGAATATTATATTAATTAATTACGCTCGGATAAATGTTTAATAAATGACCGATGCCAATCTTATAATAAGAAATGATTTTAGTTTCTGATCCTGACCGTACAATAATCTTGTCTTTAGATACTTAGAGCACGAGTGATGCACGTTTTATCTTTCACAAGGTTATGGTTTAATGTTACGGATAAATATGTGAAAATTAAGATGCCAACCTTATAACAAGAGAGAATTTTACTTTCTGATTATGACCGTATAGAAATCCTGTCTCTACGATACTCATAACGCGAGCAATGCACTTTTTATCTTCACATGATTATGATTACAGCCAACATCCATCCATTCAACAAAGCCTGAAAAGCAACACCATACTTTCCTGATAACATTTATCTCAAGCATAAATAAATAATGCACCTACTATTAAAATAGAAGTCATGGAGTTTGAAACACAGTTAATTTTCAGTTCGTTTTCAGAGTAGAGGTGATGTTTCGTTAAAGTGAATGGCATCGTTAAGTCGTGAGTTGAACTCAAGATGAAATATTGTTACTGTTATATTGAATCATTATTATACACATTTTTTACATTGTTTGTGATCCGACCGCGGGAACATGTCCCTCGAAACTGGAACAAGTGTTTTTTCGATCAACAGACGTGATGTGATTCATTCTCAGGGCAGAAAAATTATATATAATGTGAACAAGTTTTTACGATCCAGAATAAAGGGCAACTGTAGATTTTTCAAAAGGCCCCTGTAACCTTGTGGTGTTGGTAGTGTGTTCACAGTGTCACGAATTTTTAGTGAAGCAGCTTCATCATTAGAAAAAGGGAGCGTATCTGTGTTTCAATCTCCGGGAAAGATCCATGAAGTTGGAAAGCGAGTTACTGGATTGACAACCGTGCTTGCTGTTCCACTTCTGTGACTTGTGCCAAGCTAAGATTTCAATGTTTTAGGAATATATAATGTGTTATTTAATTACGGTAAGAATAGCCGAAACATTTGCTGGCGGGTAAAACTGCTCTTATGTACACAGAACCTCTGCAGGTGCACGTACTACGCTTGGCAACAGCGCTCCGCTTGGGCATTGGCCAGCGCTCACATGCCTTTAAATTTTGCGAGCGGTGGAGCGAAGCATTGCCATTCAAGTGTATGCAGACGCAAGGTCAAGGTATAGTATAACGCGACTGTTTGGTTTCCTCTCGCAGTGTGGCGGTTGTCATGCGCTGTACTAAGCTGCAGTTTATTACATCCGCGACACATAACAGTACAGTCTAGGTGAAGTATGCCTATGGAAAAACGCACTCGCTTCCGGCCTTTACACATAACTGCCAAACTGTGCCTCCATAGTATTGTTTCCAATTATAATCGGAATCATAATTTCCAACCTGAATAATTGATACTTATCAGGTTAGCATTTGTTTGTGTTCAGGTTGATGAACTTATTTCTGAGATGTTTTTATAAAATTGTGGACCTCTTAAAGTTTTAGAGTAGATCTGGGCTTGTTTCAGCGCAACTGTTTCTTTAAATTCATTGCAAATTTGCGTCAGTTCAAATTTGAACTGAGAAACACGCGCGGATTCTGCTATGAATTGGTTTGCACCTTTGCTGGCAGTGAGGGCTTTTTCTGTGTTGAAATTGAAAAATATAGCACCATTCTTTTTCGCTGTTTTTAATGGATGCACTTTGACATCTCTTTATTGACCAGGCTAACTAATACCTCTTTAATGGCCCATGTACTTCACTAAATCGTACAAAATAAGCTGTAGCAGTGAAAATGGCGCTTGGAGTGGCTGGCCTGTTTCGGCTTGCATGTAGCTCAGTCTGTTGGGCAATTACCTAACGAGTTAGATTCTTGGCTGGGGATGGAGATTTTTCTCCAATCAAGATGGATATTTATCTTCCCCAAATTCTGAATGAGAGTGCGAATTTTCACGTGATCTAATGATTAAAGGAATACAAAGTACCAGCAACCCAATGTATACGAGTTAACACCACTGCCAAAGGGCGATATGTTCTAGAACTGCCGTCTAAGTAACTACTGCAGTTATAGGTGTTGTGTACCACTCAGTTACGATATAAGTAGGGTGATAAGAGGAACTAATCCTTGTTTCACATAAGCTTGCCCCGTATCTCTTAACGGTCACGTGACCCTATCACCTCTCATTGGCTGCTATTGCAGTATAGACTGTTGTGCGGTAAACTTAGGTTCGTTATTTAACATGGTGATTTACCTTTACATGTTGGAAGGGAATTGTCAAATTCATATTTTCGTAACTGTTTGAATTAAATATATCGATAGCACGTGATTTAGCGGTAGTGATGACATTGGTTTATGTGACTTTTATCACTGACCTTGTTTTGAACTGGATTAGTCATATATCGCCATTCGAAGGCGTGTTGTGCCGAGTGCGAGAGCTGAATTATTTTATTGATCGTTTATTGCGCGTGCACTTATTATATGTATAAAGGCAGATACTACCGCCAGTTTTACGCTTAAGCATCGCAAATGAAAACCTTTACAAAGCGGCGAAAAAAGAATTGTGTTGCATGTTTTTAATGCATTCATAGCAAAGAATCCGTCTTTGTCAGTGAGAGAAGTCGAACAGCTGTGCTCTGAACTTACAGGTGTGAGTGTTAGATCCGTATGAACATCGCGAAATGAAGTTGAGACAACAGGAAAACTTACCACTCCAGTGGCGATATTGCTGTGTGGCGAAGACGTTAAGTACAGTCAGACTATACCGGGCTACAATTCGCAAAATATTGTGACTTTGTGGGTTCGTGAAATGAAAAGTCCAATTGCACCACTCAAAAATAATCTTTATTTCCACCGACTTACAGTTAAACTCTTGCCAATTACACAGAATTACGTAATGCACACAATTACGATTCACCAGTTCGTCCGTTACAATTTCACTTGCACTCGTAATTACGTACAATCCTCCGATGCAATCACACAGTCTTCTCGTCGTACACTAGCATTGCATTCTTACGCCAAGAACTGACTGACTGACTAACTCACATAATGCCCGGCGTGTTGCTTATATAGGGTCAGCTGGGGGATCGAGAATGTTCTAGATTAGATGAAATATCCCGTAAGTTCGAGAACACAAGTGGAACAGAAAGAGACGGCGCAGTGTTGTTTTTTTCTCCCAGCCACCCCTTGTCACCACTATAAGACAAACGAGGGGGTACGTGGCTAACGCTGACCTCCCCTGCTTGCCCGCTCTCAGCTGGTTCTATAGGGTTTTCCAACGATCTGGTGACACTGCTCACTCCTCAAAGCTGGTCGTCCGGAACAGCACCATCGTAGCGTGCCAGGCGATCCAGGTGTACCACCAACATCTTCCCACGGGGAACCTTCTGGATGCGGTAGACCACGTCGTTAATCCTCTTCACCACCCGGTACGGTCCTTGCCATGGCTGCTGGAGCTTCGGGCAGCGTCCCTTGGTCCGGGTAGTACGGTACAACCAGACCAGGTCACCTTGCTGGAATCCTTGGCTGTTGGCTTGCCTTTCATACCTGGTCTTCATGCGGTCGCTCCCCTTCTGGATGTTCTGGCGAGCCATCTCGTACATGTCGTGGAGATGGTCCACCAAGTTCTCCACATACTCGGTCGCTGGCTGTTTCGCTTCCGTAGGGCTTCCAAAAGCCAGGTCACAAGGGAGGCGTAACTCTCGGCCGAACATTAAGCTGGCTGGTGTCATCCCATTTGTGTGGTGTGTAGACGAGCGGTAGGCCAGCAAGAACAGTGGCACTTTGACGTCCCAGTCTCGCTGATGGCTGGCCACGACCATCCTCAGGTGTTCCTCTAAGGTCTTGATGTTCTTTCGACCATGCCATCCGGTTGGGGATGTAGAGGCGTAGTACGAGTCTTGTTCACCCCAAGCCTTTGTAGTGCCTCCTTCATTAGGTTGGACTCAAAGTTGGTACCCTGGTCACTTTGTAGCTCTAACGGCACCCCAAATCGACAGAATACTTGCTCCACGAGGCAGACTGTGATTGTCTTTGCCTCTTGGTTTGGGATGGCATACACCTCCGGCCACTTGGTGAAGTAGTCCACGACCACCATTAGGTACTTGTTGCCTCGGTCGGAAACTGGGAACGGTCCAGCAATGTCAACGGCGATCCGTTCGAATGGCGCTCCGACGTTGTACTGCTGCATGCGACCCCGGCTCCTAGTCTGGGGGCCACGACTCGCCGCGCACACGTGACATTGGCGGCACCATCTCTCAGCATCTGCTCGGAGTCTCAGCCAATAGTAGCGCTGCCGAAGTTTGTCAATCGATCGGTTCGCTCCCAGGTGTCCTCCCAAAGTACCGGCATGCACTTCCTCCAAGACGTCCGGGACCTTACTCCGGGGAAGTACCAACTGTTCTCTCTGCGTCTTCCCATCGGGTGACTCCCATACCCGGAACAGCACGCCCTCTCTGGTCTTCAAAGTGTCCCATTGGGCCCAGTACGAATTGTAGGTGGCGCTCCTCGGTGCGATGTCCTCCCAGGATGGTCTCGTCCCTGCCTCCACTTCCCTCAAGAGTGGCCCCAAGTGTGCGTCCGCCAGCTGCTCCCTGTTCAGGCCCGCGCTATCCCAGCCATCCGCAGGCACTGCCGTGTCTACTCGAACTGCTGCGGCACGCTCCTTCTCTTACACTCTTGTGCACTGGCCGCGCTCTTCTGGACAAGGTGTTCGGGACATGGCGTCAGCGTTACCGTGGCCCTTCCCTCTACAATGTTCTCAGGTGAGGTCGTACTCCTGCACCCTCTGGACCCAACCTGCTGTCTGGCCTTCTGGTCGCACCGTCACCATCACCTCGCTCCTCGCGGGAACGACCACGTCTTCGTTCAAGACGACCCTGCAGATTCCAAGGCGCTCTTCGGGCTGACGGAGTATAACCTCTTCTCCGTTGAGCCACAGGACCTTCCTGGCGACGTCGACCGTCGCCTCGTGGCTCCTGAGGGCATCCAGTCCCAGAATCACCTCCTCAGCCACCTTCGCGACGAACACCCACAGACGCACGGCATTCCGCCCCAAGGTCATCTCCAGCAGGGCCTCCTTCTCCACAGGCAAGGTGTCCCCCGATGCTGTGACAAGCTCGTATGGTCGGCTTGGCTTCCTGGTCAGCAAACCCTTCGCCACGTCAGGTCTGATGATGGTCACGGCTGCCCCGGTGTCCACCAGCACGCGGCACGGCTTTCCTCTTACCCAACCGTCCGCGATGAGGCTGTCATCCATACGTCGGCTGACGGCGCGCAGTGTCACTCGAGGGGGTTGTGGTAATGGCGCCGACGTGCCCCTCTCCACGCCGGGGCTTACTTGTTCTTCCAGCTGCTCTTCCTGTGTGGGCAGTCTCTCTGAAGGTGTCCGGGCTGTCCACACCCCCAACACAGGCCACCAAGTGTTCGCCGGCGTCCCTCAGCTGGTCTTCTGTCTCCGGCGTAGCGGACACTCCTCGTTCTCGACGTCGGGATAGCTCTTACTTTGGCCGCCCCCATCCTTAATGCCGCTGTCAGCGCCTCGTGGGTGGTTTTATAATCGCCGAGCATTAGGCGCTGACGAATCTGCGTGTCCCGTACCCCGTCGACAAAGTTGTAGGCGGCTTCCCGGGATACGAACTCCAGTGGCAGGTCAACCAAGGCCTTGCTAGCCAGCTGCTCAATCGCTATGGCGAATTCCTGCAGCGTCTCCCCCGGCTGCTGTGACCTTGCCTTTAGCTGGCTGCGGTATGCTGCGGCTAAGCGGTGGTTCCCGAAGCGATTCTCCAGGGCCTCCCAGATGTCCCTGGGCACCGCCGTTGTCTGCACCGCGTTAAGGACTTCCGCGGCCCGTCCCTGGAGGCTGGTTATTAACTGTGTGGCCTCCTCCTCCGGTGACCATCTGTTGTGCTTGGCCACTGTGTCGAACTGGCGGCGGAAGACCTCAAATGTTGACGCGCCGTCATATTTCGGAGGTTTGACGCGCGCCTATGCTATGTCGCGTCCCGGTGCGTCGGCCTTTAAATTCTTCAACCTACTGCCGACTACGTCCTCCACCATGGCGTTCAGGGACTTGACGCTGCTGTCGGCTTTCCCTTCCAGGTCGTTAACGCGGCTCGCCAGGTCCTCGACGCGCTCGTCCACTTGGCCCATCCGCTTGCCCAGCTCCGGCACGTCATCCCTCACGCCGGCCAACGGTTCTTCAAATTTGGCGGCGAGAGTCTCATTCGCCACCTTCATTTCCGTGGTCAGTTCGGCCATCTTTGAGGTCATTTTCGTGGCCAAGTTGTTGTTAGCCGTTTCCGTCTTCGCTGTTAATTCGGCCTTCATTTCTTCCGTCTTCGCTGTTAATTCGGTCTTCATTTCTTCCATCTTCCCGGCGATGTTGTCGTTGGTCGTCTTCATTTGTTTCAACTCTGCGGCCAGGTTGTTATTTGCCGCTTCTGTTTTTGTTAACTCGTTCATCTTCGCGGCCAAGTTGTTATTTGCCGCTTCCGTCTTCTCTGTTAATTCGGCCTTCATTTCCATCATCTTCTCCAGAAAATTTTCCAATGCCGCGTCCATGGTTGTAATGTTCGGTGATGTTATCGTCCCGCTTCCTGACACCAGTGTGACTTTGTGGGTTCGTGAAATGAAAAGTCCAATTGCACCACTCAAAAATGTTCTTTATTTCCACCGACTTACAGTTAAACTCTTGCCAATTACACAGAATTACGTAATGCACACAATTACGATTCACCAGTTCGTCCGTTACAATTTCACTTGCACTCGTAATTACGTACAATCCTCCGATGCACTCACACAGTCTTCTCGTCGTACACTAGCACTGCATTCTTACGCCAAGAACTGACTGACTGACTCACTTACTGCCCGGCGTGTTGCTTATGTAGGGTCACCTGGGGGATCGAGAATGTTCTAGATTAGATGAAATATCCCGTAAGTTCGAGAACACAGGTGGAACAGAAAGAGACGGCGCAGTGATGTTTTTTTTCTCCCAGCCACCCCTTGTCACCACTATAAGACAAACGGGGGGGGGGCGTGGCTAACGCCGACCTCCCCTGTTTGCCCACTCTCAGCTGGTTCTATAGGGTGTTCCAACGATCGGGTGACAATATACTACCTTGACGAGACTTGGGTGAATGAAGGACACACAAGTATGGCGTGACAGATACTTTTAAGACTGAAAGACAAGTATTTTTGCAAGGTATGTGTGCTGGTTTTAAAAATCGCAGTACAAAAGGCCGAAGGCCTTTCTTTATAAACTTGTTTCTGTGTCACTGCTCATTTATTCAGTTTCAACTTGCTCAGTTTCATTATAAACTTCTTTATTTTTGCATGCATTCATATTAATATTTGCATGATTTTATCTGTCTTCCTGGTAATTATTATGGCGTTTAAGGCAGGATTAAATGTGACGTGAAGGCACCGCCTATGGCCTATGGCGCGAAAGCTTTAGCCAATTGGGCTGAGGGGAAAGGTAATTGCACCCGGAGTGATACATGTCAGCGGGGCAAGGTTTTTTGAAACAGAGTTTACACAGTAGGAAAATTGGGCGATGCATCAGAAGGGCAGTCAGGTAAAGAAAATATTCGTGTTACCAAGTTGTAATTACTATGAGCTTAGACCTGCAAATGTGGTACTCTTTCCATATTATATTCCTAATATGCATTTCTCCTCACCCACCTCAGTTTCCTAATTTTTACTATCTAAATGCAGAGGCATCCCATTTGAAGTGCGATCAAAACGTGGTCCATTAGGAAATCCCGACATTTTACTTGGCGTAAGCAAATAGGTCAAAGCAATACGTCTGACTCTATCTTTCCATATCTTTCCATACTTTAGCCTACACACGGCTAGTGTGAAAGAACAATTAATTTCCATTAATAGACCTAATAGTTGTTAACTATAAAGCTCGGGCCGTAAAGTACTTACATGTTGTAAGTCGCCATTATGGTAGTTCTCTCATGTTTTTATGAGAACTCCTAAATGGTTTAACGGGGAAAACACGAGTCTTTTGGAGAATTTAATGTCATGTCGGCAAGTTGGCCATGGTAGCTCAAGGTAGCGGCTGGACGCCATCCACAAGATCCGTGCTTCAAATCCCCGCTATGGCACTGAATTTTTCAGTCTGACTGTATCTTTCCATACTTTAGCCTACACACGGCCATTGTGAAAGAACAATTAATTTCCAATACGTATATTCTTCAGCAATATTGATTTTACTGTTAATTTAAATTGTAATTTTGTTTTTATGTGTAAAGAGATAAATAAAATTGAAGCCATTTCTTGCTTAGCACCCATTAAGTTGCAGCTCGAACTAAATTATGGTCAATGGACAATTATATTCTTTGTGTCACGCGCATTTGTTCACACACCGTACTCGTAATAATAAAGGTTAAATAATAGCAGACACTTAGGCGCTAACTTGTAGGAGGACTGTAGAGAAAAGCTACCTTTCGGGAATAATGAATAAACCACAACACTTAAATTAAAAAGAAGACACGAACGTTTAAAATTCTCTTCCTTCGAAAACTTTCCCACTCCTAGCTAAATTTCTTTTAAACATAATGTGATGGAATCTAAATAAAATAATAACAACTGAAATATTTTTAAATAGTTGAACTGAGTTCTATATAGTCTTAATATTTGGCTATATTTTATTTTATCGGAAACGCTGTCAAGTGTGTGTATATACAGCTCTCTGTAAATAGCGTTTGAATGGGTTCTACATAAGTTAGATATCTTTTAGACCACAAAACTGCAACATATAGCTGCCAACAATAATGTAAATATTTTTAAAGCACTATATATTACTTTTCCTATCTTTACTTATTTTCGTGGACAACAATTTGAATAATGGTATGAATTTAAAAATAGTTTTAAATCGCTGAAGTGTTCTGATCAGTCAAATATCTGGTGGGGTCATGATAATCAGTATATACCGATTTCGTTTAAATATTTTGCATTTATTTCAATCTCATGTATCCCTATTTTCGTGAAATATCTATAAATATGGCTTTACCTATACTTGCGAAAGCTATTTCTGCTATCTTATATCCCTTTTAAACAGTTGCAAAAAATATCTTCATGATAATTTGCTTGTAGGTGCAAAGGCAAAGTGGAATTTGATTAAGCATTTTTTAGGAATAGTCTAATCTTTAAAGAGGTAGTTGCTGCTATAAATTGCATTCTTTGTATGGTCCAGGGAAAAAGGAACAAATAATGTATTCCCATTATTTTATTTTATTGATGTAAATGAAACATTTATTCATACTATATGTATATAGGATAAGGTTTTTGATAGAGTCAACACGAAAAATTCAATGCCATGGCCGGGATTTGAACCAAGGATATCCTGGTTTCCGTCCAGTCGCTCTAACCTATTGAGCTACCATGAGCAACTTGGTGTCATGACATTAAGTTCTCAATTTGACTCATATATTTCCCCGATAGACCACTAGGGGCACTCGTGTTCGAGATACACCGTTTGTGGCTACTTATCATCATGACTGCAATTTGGCCATGGTAGCTCCTGGACGGAAACCAGGAATGAAACACGGCATTGAACTTTTCATGTTGACTCTATCAACAACCTTAGCCTGTATACGGCTAGTGTGAAGAAGTGATTAATTTCCATCAAATAAATAAAATAATAAGAGTTAAATGATGAAGTCTGGGACTCAAGTACTTACGATAGTAAGTCGCCACAGACGGTGTATCTCTAATGCGAGAGCCCCTAGTAGTCTGCCGGGGAAATATACGAGTCGCATGGGGAATTTAATGTCATGATGGCAAGTTGGCCATGGTAGCTCAATGGGTTAGAGCGACTGGACGGAAACCAGGAGATCCGTGGTTCAATTCCCGGCCATGGCATTGAATTTATCATGTTGACTATCTGTCACGAATTCCTAGCTTAGAAAAGTATAGGTATTGGAAAATTCAAAGAAATACCAAATAATATCTTGGAAGCGACTCACTCTAAAATGCATTTATCGTAAATTACACATTTTTTTCTTCTTATTTACGTCCTCCAACGTTAAGTCATATCGCACGATGAATGGAATGGATGAAATGATGCTCAAATGAGTCCGGGGTCGATGGAGCTTAGAGTTACCCGACATTCGTCTTACAGGATAAGGGAAAGCCCCGGAAAAAACCTTATCCAGGTAACTCACTCTGACCGAGATTCGAACTCGGGACCTGTTGAACGTGAGGCAGATATGCTACCACCACTTTATCAAGGTGAGCTTATGATACTTTAGAGCTAACTTAAATTTTTGTGTAATAAGTTTTATTCTTGTCATATATTTACAGTTGGAATAGACGTTGATACACGAGCTTATTTCACAGGAGCAGCAATAATGATTGCAGTACCTACAAGAATTAAAATGTTCAGTTGACTTGCAGCAATATTTGGGTGAAAAATAGTTTATACACCGTCGCTTACGTTTACCGCTTATGCAAACATCATTCAGAATGAAGAGAACATCTGAGAAAGTTCCGAAGAAATTCAAGTTACACGCCTCATTTGTCATTCGAATATCTTAAGCACATGGTATTTCAATAAAAAACATTAAAGTAGTTTTCTTTGGGAGATCAAAGTTTCGAAAAACGTTTCATGATAAAGGTAACCTGCGGTAGGAGAATGATCCTGAATGGTGCTCACGTTGCATCTACGGAAGATACTTAAATTTGCCCAAAGATACAAAGATACATACAAAGCGCTTCTAAAAATGCTCATTTACACGTCGTATCTCAGAACGATGCCTTCATTAAAATCTTGGCATTAAATTTTGGTTGGATTGCAAATTCATCCTCTACCATATGTGGTATTTAAATTCGTTTTCTAAAGAATTTTTTGTAATGGTGCATACAGAATAAATAAAGATAAAAAGGCCATGGAGGCGTACACACGTACTATGCTTTTCCTAGGATTCAGGAAGGCTAAAAAATTTTATGTGCTTTGAAATTCTGAAATCATTTTTTTTTAGTAGAATACAACATTCCTTTCTTATTGTAATGGCGTAGTACATAGAAAAAGTAAAAGATGTTTAAACATGCATTTTTTTGCATATGCTTATACGTAAAACATAACTTAAAAACAAAACGTTTGATAAATGCAACATTTGTACTTTCAGGCATGCAGCACAAAAGATGTTCAAGAAAATCTCCTCACTCCAAACTATCACTTATGTGAACGAAAAAAGTTATCTTTTGTTTTCTTAAAAATGATTCCAATAATTTGGATTAAAATCACGTATGTTCCGATTATGTATATAAAACAAAGTGTACACATTGACATTACTGTTCTGGGGTTACTCGATTTTTAGTGTAAACCTGTTGTGACTGTCTTGCATTGGCGCTGGGTAGGTGATGCGGGGTTAGGATAATCTAGTTGGTTGCTCTTTGTACTGTACAACAATTTAATATCCAACACTAACTGCATGAAATTTTTATGTAACTGTTTTTGAGAAGCATTTGAAACTTTAGGTACTAAGAAAGCAGACAAGCAGAATAAGACACTAAGAATATGGAACGCTGAAATACAAGAATTAATAAAAGAAAAAAAAATGTTTTTACAGTACTTGAATGACAGATCAGAACAAAATAGAATGAATTATAATAAGGCAAGAGCAGAAGTTAAAAGATATACAAGGAAACTAAGTAGAGAACACTGGGACAAATATATAGCACATTTAGAACATAACCTATATGGCCGCCAAGATAAAGTTTATAAATTTATTACAAACCTAAATTCAATGGAAAAAGACAAAGCAAATATAAAAACCATTAAA